>PVLA01000270.1:579425-644275 GCA_004027455.1 Hydrochoerus hydrochaeris
ATCAAACCAGAATGGGTATCCTATTGAATCCTGTCATCTTCAGAGTAGTTGCCCCTACTCTCAGACTCGACACTCTCAAGCATACCAGATTCAAATAAAATCAGTCAAGATAAAACAGTGATATAACCAATTTTCTCTGTCTTATCTCTGCCATGCTATTTTTCTGTTGTTATTTGTTTACTTTTCTCCTTCATTCCACGGTCTGCCCCTTTCTTTGAGGCCTTTCTGCCATTATTCCTGGAACCCTGGTGATTTTCTTCTCTCTCTCTAGAATGTCGTTCAGTATTCTTTGCAGGGTTGGATTGGTGGTCACAAACTCCCCCAGTTCCTCTTTGTTGTGGAAATATCTTGTCTCTCCATTAATTTTGAGAGACAGTTTTGCAGGGTACATCATTCTGGGTTGGAGGTTATATGCTTTCAGGGTTTGGAATACTTCGCTCCAAGCTCTTCTTGATTTGATGGTTTGCATTGAGAAGTCTACTGTGATTTTGATGAGTTTTCCTTTATAGGTAATCTGTTTCTTTTCTCTGACTGCTTTTAATATTCTGTTCTTGTGATGGATTTCTGGGATCCTGATTATTATATGTCTGGGTGTAGATCTGTTTGGGTTGTAGCTGGCTGGAGTTCTGTATGCCTCATTTATCTGAACTTCACTTCCATTACCTATGTTTGGGAAGTTTTCCTTAATTATTTCTGTGAATAGATTTTTATTTCATTTGTATCTGTTGCTGCATCTTCATTCACATATTTTATTCTTAGGTTATAAATCCTCTTCTCATCTTCTAGCCTTTGTATCATTGCTTCCTGGTTCCTTGTTATTTTTAAGAGATCCTTCCTTTCATGATCATACTTTGCAAACCTATCTTCAAGTTTTGAAAGTTTGTCTTTAGTTTCTGTTAAAAGGTTTTGCCAGGTTTCAATGGAGTTTTTAATTTCCTGATATTTTCTTTGGTTCTGTTTCATATATTCTAGATTTTGTTTATATTCTTCATCAAAGGCTTCTTTCCTTTCTCTGGGTTCCTCTATTCTTTCATTTGTGTCTACTTGAGGATTACCCAGGAATTCTTTTATTAATCTTCTTATATCTTGCTTCACCTGAGTTAGAATTTCAGATTTAAATTTGACGATGAGGTCACAGATGTATTTCTTTATTTCTGATGAGGCTGTCTCTGACATTACAGGTTTGCTGCTCTCAACCTCTCACTGGTTCCACAGTTAGAGACTTTTTGCTTTTTCTCTGTCTGGTCATGTTTCCAGCCCCCTTCAGACAGGTGGGTGGTGGAGGTCTTTGGGTCTTTCCTATTGCTTACAGTTTTTCTGCAGCACACTTGCTAGAGAAGTACCACCCCTCAGTCTGCAGTGGATCTGCGAGTTACACGCTGAGAGCTGGCCCCTCCCCCTATGCCAGTCAACCAGTTTATGCTTCAACAAGTTTGTGTGTTCCCTGGGGATGCCACTGGCCCAGAAAAGCCTCCTCCCTGGCTATTAGGTTTCAACCAGGGGTGTGGCCTTGCCTGAGCTGATCCCACCAATCTGCTTTGGACTAGGAGTCATCAGCAGATGCTGCCTCGGGTTTTGATTCAAGCCAACCCTGCCCAACAAAATGTCACCCAGCCAGTCCTCCCAGTTTGGGGATACAGTTCCCATCACTCACCAAAGTTCGTGCAGCTCGACTGGCTATTTCCACTCCCCATCTCAGGGTCTCCCCCAGCCGAGGATCTGGAGCTCATCAACCCCTGCTCTCGGCAGGGCCGCGATCCCAGCTCAATCATGAGTCACCTGACTCTAAGACGTTCCAGTACAGCGAGCAGGGCTTACCCAGCTCCAGCCCTCTGTCCATGCTTCTTCTTCTTCTTTCTTTTTTCTCTTTTTTTTCTTCGTTTCTTTCCTCAGTTTCTTCCTGGGTCATGAGAATTCCTCTCCCTTTGTCTGACTTTCTCCATGTTGCCAGATTCCAGGGGCTGAGTTGTTTTTATTTTTTTTTTCCTCAGAGAGGCTCTCTTATCGTGCCGCTGCTCAGTCAGCCATCTTGCAATACTCTAAGATTGAGTCTTAAAAAAATAGAGTTGAACAAACTGACACAATTCGAAAAATTGAAATGATAATTATCTCTCCAATCCTGCAACCCTCACTCACCCAAATAATTTTTATTGATGAAATTTACCAAATTTTCAAGACTATGTTACACACATTTTAAAAATAACACAATTATGCCCAATTAATTATTTTAGGTTAAAATAATCTTAACACCAAAGTATATCTAACAGAAGGCCCAGGAAAAGTTGAAAAGTGTTTCTTAAAATAGACTAAAAAATATGTGCTACAAAGAGAAAATATTTATTATTCTCTAATAAACCTTTTTAAGCAAGTTGCATATATCAGTATGCTTTGAGCTTTATATCCTTTCACTGAATTGGCAAAGCCACCCTATAAGGTAAGTCCCCCAATTTAGTATAGAAGGAAACTGAAAAAAGGATGCATAGTACTGCTTGGCTAGTATTTGATATTTTGATAAGTTAAAAAAAATTTCACTGTTTGCAGATTCACTGTTTGAATGTCCACTTTGTATGCTTTAATTTTGTAACTTGAACAACTATTTCTAAGAGGACAATATGTAACTTATCAACTAGTGATTTCTTACTGTTTATTTTTTTTGAAATTCTGTATTATTTCTACCCTTTTTTCTGTTTTGCTTTTTTCTCTTTAAATAAAATTTTTAAAAAATAAAAAAATAAAAATTTCTACTTGAAGAAGAGCATATGAGTGTATTGAGATTAAAGATATAAAATTCATTACTGGTTAACATATAGCAAATTTCTAAAATTCAACAAGAAAAAAAAACAGAGAGTCTAGTTATCATGACAGTAAAACAGATTATCTTCAAATTCAGTGGCTTCAAATAACAGTCCACAAAATTTGGTTCATGGATTTATTATATGGTCAATGCTTAATAAGGAAACTCAACCCTGTTCCTTCATCTGTGCCTTGAAGCTTAGGGACTGAAACCATCTGTAGGCAGACAACAGTCCCATAAACTTGCTTGCTTTCAGGTGGCCCATGAACTAAGCACAGCTCACACTGGTTGCTTATCAATGTGGCCTTGGATTTTTTAAAACATGGCAGTTGGTTTTTCAGGGTGAGATGACACAGAATAAAACAGGGGAGGAAAGAACAAGAATACTGGGATAAGTTGTATCACTTTTTATCACTGTGAAGGTCTGAACATTCTGCTGTTATTTCCACTATGTTTTAGTCATTGAGGAAGTTACTAAACCCTGCCCAGATTCAGTACGGGAAAAGTGGACTCCATGTCTTGATGGGAAATGACAAGATTCTGCAAATGAATGTTGAATGGAAAATATTACTATGGCTATTTTCAGAAAATATAGTCTGCTGCAAAAGGAAACACCAAAGAAACAAGCAAAGTGTGAATAGGCATCTTAAGCAGGCTTGGATGGCAAATAAACACATAAAATAATAAGGCAAATTGGAATGACAAGCTCCTGCTTCTATCTGCCAACTTCACAAAATAAAAAATAACAATTAAGGTTATGGAGCAACTGTAAACCTCATGATGCCCTTACAGTAAATTGTGCGATTTATGGAACAGCAATCCTGAATAATTAAATGAAACTGTGTGTGTTTGCCTACAATACAACATTTTCACTCCTGGTACATATCATTGAAATACTCTTATGCCCTAGCCAATGACAGTGTCCATTATTGCATTGTATTAGAAAAACAAAATGAGAATTGTGAAATTCTCATCAACAAAAGATGAATCTTAAGACACTACCACAATAAAATTCAATGTAGTACCACAACACAGATTCTCAAAGGCTGGTGAATGATAAAAGAAAAGAACTAAGTTAAGAGTATGTGAGAGGGGACCCACATAACATTACAGACTGAAATTAGGAGATTGAAAAATTAAATGTATTTTTTCTAGGAAAAAAAAGGTTACTTGGGGAGCTTAGTAAGAAAGAGCTTTCACAGGCCCTGCTATTAAAATCTTCTCTAATTTAATGGTCCTGAGGTAGAAACTGAGAACCCATATTGCTTATAAATACACTAGATGAAGAGGTCGTGAAAGTTATCAGGTGAATTTTCTATCACAGATTCAGAATTGCAAGTATGTTTTTGCTTCCTATTTTTTGTTTGAAAGCAACAAAACTTGATGTGAGCCAATAAAATCAAATGCAATACTGCCTGGAAGGACATCAGGGAGTTAGAGGATTGTCAGGGTTAGCAAGAGGCCCAGCTTTAGAAAGAACAAAACCACCAAAGCTCTACAGGGTCTGGGGAGGAATACCTGGAACAGGAATCAATTGTTTCTCATTGTTATTACTGCTTTGCTCACAAAATAATTTAAATTTCAGTTAATAAATATCATATTGGTTTAAAAGGCAGCAGATCATTAGCAGTCCTATCAGCTCATATTTGGTACTGAAAGGTAATTCCCTAAAAGTAACTCAGGGAATTGTTACAAAAAAAGAAGTCCAATGTGTGATGGATGGATAAAAAGCATCAGTTCCCCCTATTTCCATAGTGAACAGAATCAGAAAGAGGTAGTGAAAAGATGACAGACATTTTAGATTAAGAAAACTTTGTTTTCAAATTCTGCTTACACTCATTTTAACTGGATTACTTGGGGAGAGATTTAAACACTCATATATAATCTCCTTTCAGGGTTTTGCAAACTGCTTCAAATTGTCTGGCATAGCTGGCTCTCTCCTTGCTGTGTTCCCAGAATCACAGCAGATGGTCCAGTGTGCTCCTACAAGGGCAGAGGCCATGCAGCTGCACAGACAGGGCCTGTGCGTAGTGCCCTTGTTTGGGAATTGGAAAGATATGTGACACAGGTTATGTCTTCGAGGGCCACTTCCAGGGCTAATGTCCTGAGACTGGGTTGAGGCAACTGGAGGCTCTCAGATGAACTGCCTTTGGAGTTTTCTGTGCATCATGGGCCTTTGGGACTTTCTACAGTCTTCATCCCCATCATTGTCATCTCCACACTCATCTATGGTCTCCAGTCTTCTCTTGGGCAGCACATATTCTTTATAAATACATTTTACACATGGAAAAGTAGATACACATTCAGATTTAATTTTAAGGCTTAAAACTAAATCCAGTAATATAATCACTTTTTAGCTGAGCTCCCAGATGCCTGCTGCCCATTTTCCTTGACATCTCCTGTGGCTTGTGACAACAGACAGAGACAAGCAATGAAGTGCCCTTGGAGCAGTAGGTAAGTCAGTCAGTCAGCTGAGTCCCCTTGCAGGCAATAGCCTCAAGAGTTCTGTGGTGGTAGACTTTAAATGCAAGTGGCCTCCCATCTTAGCAAAAGGTCAGCTGGCTAATACATCATGACAGCCAGGCTCCCAAGGCCCCTGTGTGTGTCATCTCATTCTCTCTTACCTTACCCAGGCATCAGCTAAAGCACCCATTTATTACTACATTGTCAGGTTTTATAGATGATGTCCACCCACAGAGACACTCACATGGTGTTGGAGAAGAATGGAGGGGAGACTTCATAGTCAGTGAGACATCAACATCAAGAATGTTCTGGAAAGACATTAGGGATGGCACGCACATAAGGAAAAATCTGAAGAAGCACAGAGATAAAGAAGTAGAATTATAAATGCGAGCAAGGGTGAAGAAAAGTAAGAAAATTTAGAACAAAGAAATTTTCTCAAGGTTTTGGTACAATAAATGTGTATTTTTTAAGAGTAGTTTTAATTTCTGTAAAAAAATTTTTCAATACTAACACATTCTAACTCAATTCACCAAGAAACTACCTCACTGTCAACTCTGGGAGAGTCTATTCACATTTGGGATCTGTCCAAAGAATAGTTTGAAATACTATTAAATACTGTTTAAAATAATAGTATGAGTTGGTTAAAGCAATTTACAGAGAACTTGTCTCAAAATTTCAAAGGACTGGAATGTAACTCAGTGTAAAAGCTCTGGGTTTAACTGTCTGTACCATAAGAAAAGAAAAAATAGAGAATAATATGTATTATGAAACATGTACTAATCATGCAGTAGGAGATACAAATGCCATTAAAAATATATAAATTGGGTATGGTGTTAATCATCTATAATATAGCCCTCTGTGAGGCTGAGGCAGGAGATTCACAAATTCAAGCCAACTCTGAGCAACTTAGTGAGACATGTTTCAAAATTTAAAATAAAAATTTAGAAAGGCATTGAGGATGTAGCTAAGTGAAAAGGCTCTGGGTTTAGTCCTCACACACACACACACACACACACACACAGAGAGAGAGAGAGAGAGAGAGAGAGAGAGAGAGAGAGAGAGAGAGAGAGAGAGAGAGAGATGGTATTGTAGAGACATGTTTCTTAAAGTATGTCTTGAGGAAGAACAGTATTAGAATCACCCAGCAATGTCCCTGAGAAATGCAAACTCCTGTAGGTCATTCCAGAGGTGTGGATTTAAGGTCTCTGGGCAGAAAGATTAAGAACAGACAGCCAAACACCCTTTCCCACTGAATCTTAGGCATACTAAAGGTTTAGCATCACTGTAGTAGAAATACAGTAATAGAAGAAAATGTTTTTGTATGATATGTGTAGTATACTTCAATCTTGTAAAACATAAAAATGCTCAGATTATAGAATGGAAAGAGGAATGATATACACTAAACGTCAGAATTGGTTATCTCTGAAGTATAAGTAATATATGACCTTTTCCTTGCCAAGTCTTAACTCAAAATGTTCTATAGTGGAAATAAATGAATATTCTGTCTGGAAAAGTCTTAATTTTCCTTGGAACACTGATAGTTCTATCGATTCTGAGGGTGCCTTACTGACTGCAGCTTACTCTAAAACAAAAACAAACAGAGTTATGAAGAGCATTGGTAAAGTGAGCAGGATGGAGCAGAGACAAGGAAGTCCATCCCCCTTAGGAGTCAAGAGCCAGGGAGGGTAGCAGAGGGGGACTCCGCCTGTGGAAAGGACTGACTTCCGCCCCAGGAATTACATTGAGATAAGTACTTAGAACAATGTTTGGAGAAAACATTTGACAGGGAAAAAAGGAGGTTAAATGACAAGCTACAGATCTTGTTTCTTGATGCTTTGTGTCCACTTGGAGTTGCTTCCTATCATGATGCATTTACTGAGAAAATAGCTCACAGAGGAGGAAGCAAGCAATGATAAATAATACCCATCATGTACCTAGCTCTGTGCCATGGGCTATGAGAAACGAAAGCAAATCACAGACAGACAGACAGACTCCTTTTTATGCTTTCTTGGTATCAAGATTATAACAGCAAAGTCCTTTGCTTTAAGCACTCAGCACAGAGTGTGAGAAGCTTCAGGTGGAAATAGTGGGAAATACAAGGGCAAGTGGAGCCTGAGAGAGCTCTTGGAGGAGCCAGCTCATCCACCGACCTGAAGGAAGATGCTCTGAGTGAAGGGTCTGGTACAGTGCTTCTCAACAGCTTCCAGGCAAGCATGATTTGAATGAGGAGGCGATTTCCAGTGGGAGCCAGTTACAGAAAGCATTCCTTTGAATCTTGTTTCTAAAACATAAAATGCACATATATCACAGTGATAAAATAAATGCGTATTCAGTATTCCAAACCATTTCGAAAATCTTAGTTTTACAGTTGGTTACCACAGTCCCTTTTGTGTGACATTTCTAATCAATAAGTATGCCATGCTTTGTGCTAAGTGTTTGGAATGTTTCTTATATCTGAGTTTATTTAGAAATCAAGTGATTTGAATTCATTTGGCCTTCTATTCAGAAACCTCAAAGGACTTAACATTTATATCCCATCAATATCAGCTTTTAGATCTTTCCTAGTCTCTGGATTAAATAGATCTGTTTTTCTTCCCGAGACAGTGTACAATGAGCTGCCATTGTGGGTAACATTCTACACTCCAGTGCATCCATGTCAGAGGAAAATCAATGGAATGAATAAGCATTGGGTACCACCCACGCACAAGTAACTGGTAAAAAGTAATATTGGGAAAGCATTTAGGGAAGTAGATTTATCATTTTAAAATTGCATTACATATCCCATTAATTTTTCTAACATCACCTTGAAATAAAAAGTGAGGAAAGGAATTCATTTTTCAACTTTGCTAATAGAATATATGAGATTTTGAGATGCTGATCGTCAGTGGTTAAGGAAGAAATGGAAAACTGTGCTTGTGTTTAATGCAACTGGAAGATTTAGTTCATCGAGTGAAAGAAGTGGTCAAGCAATTGGAGGATACTTGCTAATTCAGTGAAAAAGCACAGCTCTTTCCCTCTTTTGACTTATGTCTTAACCAACATGACTTATGTCAAAGCCCTGTGGAAATTCCAGCTGGGCTTTTCATCCAAGACATTGAAATAATGGAATGATTTAAAAACAGTAGCTATCAGATTAATTCATTAAGACAAAGATTACCAAATCCCTTTTTTTGTTTAGGTAGGGAAAAAAAAGAGAAGAAAAACAGCTAATAATTTGAAGTTTCAAAGCCAGGTGAGTAATGATCTTTTATTGAATGTATTTGATTCCTGTCTAATCATTTAGTCACCAAAATGAACATTTCTTCTTAAATAAATTAGCCCAAATATAAAACACAGGCTATGATGGGCTCCATGTCATCTATAGTACCTGGTCCATTTTCAAGAGCTCTCTATAGCCTCTGATCTTCCCTGTGTCTCATTTCTGTGAGAGGAGTCCTGGGCCCATTTCCCAAAGTGGCTCCTTGTGGAAATGTACAGGTGAAGACCTCTTCACCTCATGGCTCTGCAAGCCACTTCCTACTGTTTGTGTAGATGAATTTGAAGGTTGAAGAGGTATGAAGATGTTACCTTCAGTGGTTCCATCCCATTCTGAAGCCTCACCTAATGATCTCGAGCAAGTAACTCAGTCTTTCTGTTAAAATATAATTATAATGTCACCTGGTAGCTCCTTGGGCAAATTTTGTCATCTCCTCAGAGTTTCCATTTTTATGATGAATATGACAGGAATATTTATCCCATTCTATTGCATCATACACCAGGCATTCCATCATGAAGCTTATGTACGTTACCTCATTTAATTCTCACAGCAATCTCTCAAGATTGTAATTATCATCTTCATTTTACAGACTGGAAAAGCAGAACCAGAGATGGTTAGTAAGTTGCCTGAGGTCACACACTAAGTATCATAACTCAGGATTAAATCTGAGTCTAATACTCAAGTTCATGCTCTTAGCCCACACATACTATTTACTATTCTTTATACTCCAAGCAACAGCAATGCAGCTTTCATATCATATGGAGCTGACCCAAGGCAAGGGCCTAATAAGCCTTTAGATTACCAAGTGTAAACTTCCAGAGGACAATGCCAGAACAAACCCTTTTCCAATTCAGTTCAGTCACTCATGTAGCACAGGTATTAGAAGGATGAACTCAGGTACTTTAGCCATGGCTTGTCATGCTAGGTGCTATGGAGCTGGGCAGACAGCCAACACACACAACCTGGGCATGTTCTTTCTAAACAAGTTGCTATGCAGGTTGACTGGCATCAGGCAAGTCTAACAAACAACAGCTTGTATACACCAGGCCTCTCTTGTTTGCTCAATGCAGAGCAAAAGCAGGCACTTCTCCCCCACTTCTTTCCTAAGGATGCTTAGCAACTCTCCATTGTATGGAAACATCAGTGCATCAGAATTGGAGAAACAAGGGCCCAGTGTCATCAGATCTCTTGAGACAACCCAAAATGGCACCACCTTATGTTCCTAGGACTGATTGCAATTATTAATCACCTATTCCACAGAAATCCTCTGAATATATCACTTTCTTGTGGCCCTGTGGAATTAGTTCTGCTACACCAGTGTAACTATCGTCATGTTAGAGAGATCACCCAAAGCCACATGGCACTTGCTAGAGAGGTAAGGCTCTCTTTGAGCCATCATTACCACCCAGCTTCCTCTTCCCCATTTTTAACTCTGCCTCTTGTTAGAGACCACTAAAGGTATCTGCTCTCTGTGGCTACTTGCCCATGTCTCTCTTAGTGAGCCCTTCCCACCACAAAACAACTCAATCTATTGTTCCATTCTGAGATAATCTGAAAAAATTATTCACTTGTCACAATGATTAAAAATCATCTTTCATTTTTCTGATGAAGTTTTTCCATCCATGTCTCCTGAGTACATGGCATCACCCATGTGTATAAAGGGCTTTTCTCTTCAGCTTTCTCATGTCTTAGAAGGGATCTCCCTGGAGCCCTGCTGGAAGGTTCCCAGTGCTACTCATGGGAACAAGAATTCAAGTGTGGCCTCTAGCTGGCCTGTACTTGGGAACTCAGGCCCAGTGAGTCATTCGAAAATTCCACTGCAGTGCATCTACAAATTGTTTACCACATATTTAAGTGGAATCATGAAACTATTTTTTTAGGTTTTTTTTCCTTTGCAAAATATTTACATTCCTACATGTTTATTTTTTCTGAACATGTAAACACTGTACATTTGTTTAAAATTTTTAAAAATATGTTACCAACAAAACTTTCCAGGAAGATACGCTTGAGACCAGAGGCATAATTTATCTTTAGGTTATGTTCATGCATCCATATAGGCAAGAAGAAATGGTAAGCTCAAGTAATTACCAAGATAACTCAGGTGAAATTACCCTATTTCTGCTATGAAAGGGCTTCAATTTTTCTTATGTTTGGAATTAATCAGATTGACTGTTAATTCTGTTTTTACGGTCTCTATCTACATAAATTATTTTTCAACTTAGGTTGATTGTGCTTTTTCTCTGGGTGATGGGGGCATTGGGAAGGACTTAGAGGAACAGGGAACACAATAGAATCTCACTCATACACTGGGCCACATCCAGTTGAAGTTCCACATGGGATTTATGTCTATGTTTTAAGCCATTCCAAATCTTTCCCTTGGTCTGGAAGCCCGATAAAGGGAGAGAAAGGAGTCAATGGGCCTCATGGTACCTTTATCACAATGGCCCCAAACAAATGCTTCTTCTCCCAACAGCAACCATATGCGAGATCCAAAAATCATTCATTTCCATGTGTTGGCTTTCTGGGCACTGCTGGCCCAGGTGATTGAATTCATCTCCCACTGGCAGCATAAATGTACTCTCTATCATCAGCCATTTCACAGCAGAAACATTGCTTTAAGGTTGGCACAGCCTAAGTGGGAATCTGCCTCATTCAGGAATGATAGCTTCTTCAACAAGAGTTATTATTGGCATAATCACTTTTTCAAATGGGTCTCTGGTGGTCTGTGCCTTCCCTAGCTGCTGTGCATTTTCTCTGGTGGGGTTGTAAAATAAACAGTAGAAAGTTCCTGGAGTTAAGGAATACTTGGAGCTGGCAGCTGAGTCAAGTATCATAGAGACAGAAAGCAGAATGGTGGCTGCCAAGGACTAAGGGATGTGAGGACCAGGACTTATTGTTTATCGGAAAGAAAAAATTCTGGAGGTGGACAGTAGTAAATAGACTGCATGATAATGAACTATACTCTTAAAAATGATTAAAACAGTAATCTTCATATAGATTTCATCACAATAAAATACTAAAGAAAAAGAGTCAAGTTCCCTCCTGTGTTGGTCAACAGTTTAGAAAGCAGTTTCTATTGTCATGAAAAAGTTTCTCAAGCCCCTTTTATTGCTTTCTTTTCCTTCCTTCCTTCCTCTTTCCTTTCTTTCTCTCTCTTTTGTCTCTCTCAATGACCTTTGTGCTGCATTTAAGGGGTATTGTGACTGCCTTTACATTTTTACTATAAAATGCTCAGGCCCGAAATACAGAAGCGCAGGACCTGGGGAATAGTCAAACTGAAAATAAGAGTGGCTCTCACCACCAATCATCTGCTTAAATAAGATGAGAGTTCTGCCTGTGGATTTTGTCATGAGTTAAGATACTGGAGGTCTGGAGCATCTAGCTGTTTTGAAATGTGTGTGGAGAACTGGGAACTTCTCCAGGGTCTGACGCGTGTCTCAGCAAAGCCTTCACATCTTTTTCCCATAACATCTGAAGATATGTTTTGCCTTGGGTATTTTCTGACCATCTATTTATTGGCTAGATCTTTAATATAGTGTTTTGGTTAGCAGGCATTTTTCTACATTTAAATAAAGTTTAAAAAAAAAAACTCCACCAGAAGTAATTTACAAGATTTTATTGTACATTGTCAGAGTGTAGTTGTTTTACTTGCTTGTTTTCTTTTAGCCAACTGTATGTTAAAATCATTCATCATGATATTATATCACTGTCAGTGTTAGACAAGAAAGTAGACTAAAGGTAAAATAAGGGACTATAAAGATCTTCATAAATACCATAGGATGTTCTTTAAAACAAATTCCTTACTTATAAAAACTGAAATTACATAACTTGTAATTTTCTTAAAGAACCTGACTGAAGTGCATTACCTTGCTTCAAACGGAAAATGAAAGGAAAATCGAGTGGAGAACAGCCATCAGAGTTAGTGCTGGTTCACACCTTCCGCTCTGCGATTATTTCACAGTGAAGCAGTTACAGCAATAGCAGCTGACACTGGTACCTGTGCTGCTGCATCAACGTCTTGCTTAATGAGACCTACTCATGTGTAGCAACTGCCTTTTGGAATCACTTCTGCAGACAAGATGAAGTCATTACGTATAGACACAGAACCCTTTTAAAATTATTAACTTGAAAATTAAATATGGTCTCCAGCTGGTTCAAGGCAGGAGTATCTAGAAAGATGCAAAAGCTGTTAGAGTTTTTGCTGAACCTTTTGAAAATAACACTTCAGCCTGTCTGTAAGAAATTCTGGATCTGCAGGAGCAATAAAACTTTGCAGAACTGACTGTGCTGTGTCAACGGACTGTGTATACAACAAAGATGCTTTGAGTCTGACCACAAACAACAGGTACTTTGGTATTTGCTTTGTTAATAAATACTGAAGACTTTAACTTTTTAATGATCCCTTCAGTAACTGAGTGAGAGCTTAAAAGAATTTCTGCTTTTACCTTTTCTCCATATTACTTTTATCTTATTAACCTGCCAGGCTTACTTCAAATGTATTTATATTCCATCATGTGGATCAAAACATATAGGCAATTTACAACTTTCCCTGATTTAAACCTCAGAATGCTGACTTAAATCTTAGAGCATCCTTTCGCCTCCATTCACTCTCAAAGTAAAAGCAACTAAGACAGGAATAAGTAACTAATACAGAGTTGAGAAGAACAGAGGTAGGAGCATATTAAATAGAACTTTAAATGAAAGAGATTCCTTTAATAACCAAGTCTATCTTCCCAGAGAAGCCAATTCTGACAGTCTTGATGAGAGAAAATGTCATTTTGTTCATGAATGGTTAAGTATCTTACCTGTGTCTGAAATCCTATGGACTCTATGAAAATAGATGGATTCTCTCTAAAGAAAGAAATTAGATGACACTTTAGATGGTGTCATTGACTGGCCTCCAGGCGAGATCAAGAATTGATTACCAAATACCATTTGATAGGTACATAATGCATTGTCTAGAAAGAAAATCAACTGGAATATCCTGATAATGTCTGGTACTGGCCAAGAATGGAGTGGGGAAGCAGCAAGAGAAAGATAGAGCTGACCTCAGCACGGGTCTGGGCAGTCCGTCCAGTCTTCATAAACTGCCAAGGTAGACAAGGAATATCAAGAGCTCTTTAAAAATATGTATTGTACTTTATGCCTCAATTGGAGCAGCTGTGGCTACAGGCAGCCAATTCAACACAACGAGAACAGCATTTCCTCTGAAAGTCATTTGTGTTTGATTCCTCTGTATCCCATGACTATTTTTAGCCTTATTACCTTTTGACTGCTTTATTTCTTGACTAGTTTAACATCAAATTCTGAATTCTGTCTCAAGGCTCCTAAAATTCACGGAAGCCATTACCATTTTCTTTGTATAAGCCCTTTTCAAGATCTGAAATTTCATAAAAGGGAACATTCTTAGAATATCAGCTGTTTGCTGAGCTATTTAAAATGGGAAATTGATCCCCAAAGCCCAAGGTTCTTTTTCATCTTTTAAAAATATTTTCTAAGAAAGAAAAGGAGAAAGAGAACTAAAATGAGTGTGCATGCAAGTCAGTCCAATTTGTGTTTATGTATGTGTGCACGTGTGTGCATGTGTATATTGAGAAAGGACATGTAAACATGAAATAATGTTTCCAGTTCCAGATAAATGCCAATCATGTGCTAACACTTGGCTCTACTATCTTCAAATTATTTCCAGAAACCGTGCGATAAAAACTTTCTATAGGCCATCATGTCAGACAAAGATTTGACTTTGGAATGAGTAATTTTAAAAACTATAAGGGAAAAATTACTTTTTCTTAAAAGGCAAGGGGAAGTAAATAAAGAAGTACTTAAACTATATAATAGTAACTTCAGTGAAGCTCATAAAAATTAGTCATGGAAATCTTAAGTAACAGTCATTCTATGTTATACCTTTCTGTAACTCGGAGCTACCATCTTAGGGCTCGGCCTCAGCTTCCTTATCTGTGATTTGCTATTTCTAAACTGCTAGTCTGGCTTTTAGCTTTGTCAGGTCCTCTCTGCCTTGGACAGTTGTAGTTATGCTTTGATATACTCCTCACTACTACACTTTGTTTCTGAAGCTCACTGAGGATCATCTTTAATGATTTTTACTGTTTTCTGGGGATGGAAAACACTGGACTCAGTTTTTCTTTCCCACTCTAAGTCTTCATTCAGAGCACAAAAGAATAAAAGGGCAGTACTATCAATGCACATCATTAGGTAATTACACAGAAATCAATAGAAAATATTCAGTCTAGAAACTTGATCCATTATATTCTGGAGTTCACATTCATACTAGCAATAGAAGAAATTCTGTATAACCATGGTTCCTATTTATCTTTTTTTATAATTAATTTTAGTTTTTGTTCTCTTTTTTGCCACAAACAGAGGAATTTGGAAATATGACAAATCAAGAAATAAACTGGGGTGGGATTAGAAATCATTGTGCCATGCACCTTAGGAGTTACTCTGAAGCCAGCATCAGAGTCCCTCAAATTGTAGCTGTCATATCCTACATTCTTGGGCATTCTCTTTATGAAGCTTTTTTCTCCACTTGGATCCTGGAAACCTTAGAGTTTATACAAGAAGCAACCAGAAGAGACTAGGAGAGACTTTGCATCCCACTTATAGTGTCTGTGACAAAGAATCAGATTTCCCAGTTGTCTGATGAGGTCCCACACCATTCAAATAATTTTGGCCTTAAGGTCAAGGTGGTACCCAAAAATATGGCCTCCAGCACCAGTCACTCTTGGCAGAGGTAAAGAAGCTCAGAGAATGGGGCTGGGAGACAAACCAGAACAGGTCAGTAGCACATCCCCAAGTGGAAAAGAGTCAGGGTTTCCTGTTCACCAGAGAGTCCTGGATGCTCTTGGCCTCTTGGCTCTCCAATTGTCTTTTATTATGTTCCATGAAGACACCCTCCTTCTGTTTACACATTCCTGGAAGACTCCAAAAATTTGGCTATAGTCAACCTCTTTCAGTTCTCTAGGTAGACTCTCTTTAAAGTAATTTTTACACGTTTGATTTTATGCATTAGTGTTGATGTAATTAATCAAACTGAGTTTTGGGGAAGCAGAAGTGCTGCTGCTTATAGTCGTTAAATTGCAAAAGCTCAGTAACATCGAGCGCCTTAAAACTGAGTTGCTCTTAGCTCTATTTATATGAAATTTTAATTCATTTAAGAATAAATTGTATTAGTAATTTTGTGATTCTTATGAGACTAAATTGATCTTTGGGTTTCATAAATAAAACATTATTGTATCAACAAACTAAATTACCTAGTGCCATGTCACCCTCCGAGTCTTCAAGTTTTTAACATGTCAGTATATCTGGAAAGGACAAGTCACTCTTCTGGGCTTTCATTTCCCCATTTAGGAAATCAGCATTCATCACATGTTAAAAATTCAGATTCCTAGCTGAGTGTGGTGACACGTGCTTTTATAATCCTAGCACTTTGAGAAGGCTGAGGCAGGAAGACTGCAAGTTCACATCCAGCTTGGGCAACTTAGCAAAAGCTGGTCTCAAAATAAAAAGGTAATTTAAAAAAATGCTGGAAATGTAGCTTAGTGTGAAGGCTCTGGGTTCAACCTAGTAGAAAAACAAATCTGATTCCTGAGCCTGACCTCATATCTATGAGTAGGAATTCCTGTGTTAGAGCCTGAGAATCTGCATTAATTACAATTTCCCCAGGGACTTCAGATACACAGAAAATTGCAGAATTAGTAGGAGACTGTATGACAATGTAATTGCAAATTCTATGACTCCATGCTTCTAAATGAATAGTCTCTAGGTTTAAAAGAATTGTATGTTTCCACTAACCGTCAACATTTGTGCACAATTGTTTTCCTCAAAAGAAATATACTATTACTTTTTCCTTAGTGCTTCAAAATTTAGAAATATTATGCACAACTTTGAAAAAAATAATTTATTGCTTTGTGAGGAGACATCAGAAAGTAAACTAATTTGAAAGTAAAGACAAGCATTTGAATTCCAGTGTGGGGGAGTTTACTAACTAGCTCTACATTTTCAAATATCTAATATCTGTTTCACTGAATGTTTTATCCTTGGGGAAATGTAACTGAATGTCTCTACTTTGCGTATCTGCATTACTGAAAATAAAATCAGGGAGAATAGTGCCCTGGTTCAAAGCAGTGACTGAAGAAGCAGATTGGATCCAAATTCCTGTTCTGCCACATCCCACCTAGGGGGCTAACCATGAGCTCCTAACTCTCTCTAAACCTCAGCATCCTCATTTGTAAAAGAGCAGCCAGAATTACAGAGAAGAGAGCAGAGAGTTGGATGAACTGAGTTAACATGTGTGAAGTGCTCCAAACAGGGCCTGGCCCCTCACAGGCTCTAAGTGTTGGTTAAATTAAAAGCAAGAGTCAGTGCTTGACAGCATTCTATAAAGGACAAAACAACTGTAAGAAATTAAGAAAAAAAGATGTCATTAATAATCCTATTCAAAAAAACCTTCAGAAAGTCATACAGCTCTTCAAATGTTTCTGAAGTCACAATAGAGTTTTAGAATCCATTTTCTGAGTCAAAAATTATCCTTTCTGCTGTCATAATTAATTCCTATTGTTAACTTAATAATGGCCAACATCATCATACTGGGGGTTATTGTTTTATTCTATTAAGCTATTTTATTACACTCAAACATGATGAGGGAATGTATGTAATTGACTTGTGAAAATTATTCAATTTGCCAAGGAAATTCATCCAACATGTAAGAGAACTGGGTCAAAGAAAAGCTACACTAACTGAGTTATGAGGCCCTCCTCTTTGGTTCCCATTTTCTTTTTTTTTTTTTTTTAAGCAAATGAATAGAGAAAACTTGTAATTGAATTCTATTTGAAATTTTGAGGATGCCTAATTTTTAAAGAAGCCCTTGTCTTTTTCTCAAGCAGAATTACTGACATCAGGAGTCTCTGTGTCACTTGAAAACTGTGAGATCTGTGAGACGGTGGCTTTCCAGAAGAGAAGGAAGTTCCTGTAGACACTTTCTACTCTTACTGGCTTAGTCCTGACCTGAAATCGGTGGCCATGTACGGGAAGGGCAAAGGAGCTTTTATCTATTAGTATAGCTAGGATCTCTCCTCCCCATGTTTGCCACCATTACCAGCAGAAATGAGAGATTATAAAGTTTTTTAGTAATAGAAAAAAAAAATAAACTGTATGTATTTTTGGCACATGTAAGTTATGGAAATATAGCAAGGTCAAAAGTCTGTCACATTAATAATATTACCCATTATAATTCTCACGAAAAACCTGTAGAACAAATATTATTATCCTCAACTTCCTGGGTTTTTAAAAAAACAAATCCAAAAAAGAAGTAGGAAGAGCGCTATTAAACTGTTGGTTAACCTGGGCACTAATATGTATTGACATCATCTGGAGGCATCAACTTAAATGATGTTTCTACAATTTTCACTTTTACATAGATATTTGAAAATTAAATGGAGATATGGATATACAGATATATAGATATATAGATATATAGATTGACAGATGCATTCTGGATATATAGTAATTCCACCTCAGGTTCTTTGCGGGTAGTGGCAGCAGTTTGTTTTATCTGGAGAAAGAACCAAAGCACCTTCCTCTTTGAGGCAAGATGGCTTTGAACAAATTGTTCCAGTGAACCAGTATCTCCAAAATTATGCTTTTTCTTCCCTTGCAAATTTTGAATTAAAAATTGCATTCTTCTGGTTTATAAGCTATGGATAGAAGTATTGGGCTCATTAGAAAAAGGAATCTCAGAGGGAAAAAGCTAGGGAAGTTTGAGACAGTGCATATTTCATACTAAATTTTTAATTTGTATCCAGAGGTCCTACTTCTATGAGGTACTTCAATATTATCCTAATTAGGCATAGATCTAATGTATCCTTCCATCAGGGGTGTTTACAGCTTTTCTTTGTTTTTAATGTCTTATGTCCTTTATGCCATAATAGTGAAAATAGAACTTTGAATTGTGAAAAAAGATAATTTCTTGTCTTGTATAATATGTAGGGTTGTTGTTTTTTCTGGGGCATTGAAATACAGTGATGTTCAGTACATGCTCTTGTTTGCCTAGTCAGATCATTTTACTGATAGCCCCCCTTGCAGTTACCATACAAATTGGCTGCTGACACTGCACCCTTCCATACTCAAGAGAATTGCCTAGAACCAAGTGTAAGTCCTAGTTCAAAGATACCTAGGAGGTTCTGCCCATGTCTCATAGGAGGCCCAACAGCCAAATGGTTACAAACTCCAGCCCCTTTCCTCAAAATGGAACAAGCTTTCATACTCCAGGCATTCTACGAGACAAAAACTCAGGAAAGATTCCAGCTGGGCCCCTACCTTGCCTATATTCTATCCTGCCTTGTGCTGCTTCCTTATGGTTTTATAGGTCTACGTGAGAGCCGATAATTCTGCTGTTCAAGGATCAGCATCTCAGGTTCTGGTTCTTGGAAACCTGACTTAATGTCTGAGTCCATTTGCTATTGCTACAACAAAATACCTGAGACTGTAGTTTACAAAGGAAACAAATTTATGTCTCATAGGCTGGAAATAAAGGCTGGGAAATTCTAGGTTGAGGAGTAGCCTCAGATGAGAGCTTACTTGATGATGGATACTGCAGGTTATCAAAATAGCATAGGGTACTACACGACAAGACAGCAAGTTTTCCAGAGAAACTTATTTTTATAAATAAAGCCACTCCCTTGATAACCAATTATTTCATTAGTTCACTAATTTATAAACAGATTAATTCATTTATCAGAGCAAACCATCATGACCCAAACATTTCCCAAAGTTCCATCTTCAATTATCACCAATATATGAGTTCAGAGGATAAGTTTCCAATATATGCATTCCAAGAGACAAAACTAAACCATAGTAGATACCCTGGATTTTATGTATTTATGTGGTTGTGTAGCAACGTGAAAAGAAAAGGCTCATTTTGATTAGATGTGAGTTTAAGGGCATTCTCCTATCAAATTGCAGGGGGTTTTTAACCACTTTTTTTCCATATGATCAATTAAAAGTTTCTTATCCTTTTCTCAGGATGGGATCCAGCCCTCTAAATAAAATCCAGTTGCTTAATCCTTGAACCATCAGTCAGCATACAGAGATTCCCTGAAAATTCCCCCTCCTACTATGTGACTAGCTACAATTCAAAATAGATAGCGTGCAATTATGGCATGGAAATAAGGGAAATATTTCGATTTATTTTGAAATAAAAAGAGGAAAATCAGGCATTGTATCACTTTTCATGTAGAATCTTAATCATCTGAATAAAATTATTCATGATTATGAATTGTAAGATACAGATTTGGTTCTTATTCTACTATGGGGCAGGTGTGTAACCTTGGACAAGTGATTGAGTTAACTTCTTGATCTGGAAAATGGGCAAATAGAAGAGATTGGTCTTTGAAAAAATATACAAAGCCTTGGGGGCCATGAATGGGCAAATTCCATCCTACCTCACTAACCTGAAAGTATTGGGGAAAACATATATGTCATAAGCATGAATCAAATGTTAGAATTTTGTGAAGTCAGCTACATAAATTATATAACATTAGTCACAGTTCCATTTGTTCTGTGACAGTGTAAAAGTTGCATATTTTCCAACTTAGAGGAAAAATATCCCACTACTCTCATACATACATGACCTAAGCCTCTCCAGCACACATTCCATTTTATCATGCTACATTCACAACTAAAGATCTCAGGATTGTGGGGCCAGAGAGGTCTTATGATCTCCCTCTGAATCCTAGCAAAGTTTCCCATAACTCTATCAGGAAACACAATCAAGTGTGTCTCCCCTTAGCTAAGCCCAACTCCTTTGCTAGGCAAAGCAGTTTTCATTCTGGGTGAGAAAGAGGTGTGAAGACAGATTAATTAAAGTTCCAGACACCATGGTCTCACTGAAGTCATGCAATGAATCATCTCTTCCACTGCTTACAAATACTCAATTCCTTAATGCAGAGCATACTAAGCAACAATTCATGTTTATATCCTTTGCCCAAACTATCTTTCTTTCTTTCTTTCTTTCTTTCTTTCTTTCTTTCTTTCTTTCTTTCTTTCTTTCTTTCTTTCTTTCCTTCTTTCTTTCTTTCTTTCTTTCTTTCTTTCTTCTTTCTTTCTTCTTTCTTTCTTTCTTTCTTTCTTTCTTTCTCTCTTTCCTACCCCTGAAGTTGATATTTAAATTTATTTTTCTTCTTTACTGTAAGGCCTGTGAAATGGTTTGAACTACTTGATAAGAATTATTAAGGTTTGGGGAAGAGAATACAAAGTCACGAAGAAGTAAGCCCTCCCTGCAAATCAGCAACATACACTGTACAGGCCACTGAGGGGAGAGCCGGATGCCGCCTCTTCCAGCGTGTGGGCTGGGAAACAGGAAGAGCCAACTCCCCACCCCCGCTATGGGTGACCAGCTGACCTAGAGAAGCACAGGAGTTACTGAGGTAAAATATAATGTAAAGCTTGCAGTGTTGAGTGTTTCACTGACTTTCCAGGTCTAAAGCCAATAATCTGATCATGTATTCAGAAGATAACAAAACACAGTGTAGCATCTATGGGGGATCTCCTTCTGAAGGTGGTGGCCTTTGTTGATTCCCTATCATCTTGTTTCAAAGTCCTGTATCATTGTTGTTTTGTTGTGTTTTATTTTGTTTGATTTTATTATACCCAATGGCATGGACAGCTATTTTGTAGATAACAAGATATATTATGGTAGTCATTTTGAGTTTACTATTATCTTGTTTTGAAGTCCTTTATTGGATTCATTGTTTTGTTTTTATTGGTCCCATTCTGTTCTGTTTTGTTTGAGTTTCCTATATCTGAAGGTATGGGCAACTATTTTGAAGACAACAATAGGAATTAAGGTAACCATCACTGATTTCCTATTGTTTTGAAGTTCTATGTCACTTATACTGGTTTGTTTTGATGGGCTTTGTTCTATTTTATTTTGCTTGGCTTTATTCTCTTTAAAATAAAAAAATTTTTAAAGGAATTATTGAGGCTTGGGAAAAGACTTTAAAGCATCTTTGTAATTGTACCAAGTCATTCCAGCATAAACAAAAACAAGACACTGATGCCAATGAGCAGAGGGAACTTTTAGATCTGGGCCCAATCTTACTAAATTCTCTTTTTCTTAGGGCAACCATAATGTGGGCCTGAATGAGCAGCTAGGCACAAAAATCTATTCATCTAGCCCACTTGGAGCTAATATCATAGGTTCCTGAAGTAGTAAATTAGTTATTTTCTCTCCATTCATTCAATCAGCAAGTACTTATTGATCACCTACCTATACACCATTCTATGTTAGGAATAGGAGGCCCAAAGTTGAATAATACATTCTCACTGTTCTCTAGAAATTCAGTCACTTAGAGGAAACATATACACATAAACGATAAGCAGAATATATTGTCATATGGACCATAGAGGAAATGCAAAAGGCCTTTAGGAGCAGTAATTCTGCCTGGGAAAATCAAGGAAGCATTCACACAGGAACTGACCTTTGAAGAGCCCTCAAAGGATGTATAGCTGTCCACACGCAGAAAAAGGAGAAGGTTAACCCAGAAAAGAGGAACAAGAAGAACCAAAGCAAATGACTCAAAAGTGGATGAAGATTGGTGGAATGGAGTGGAAAATGATTGCTTATGATGGGAGAAGGCGTGAAGAAAAACCTTTTGTTCCAAGGCAAAGGCTTTGAACTTGATTCTATAAGCCACCTACAATCACAAACATTTGTGTGGGGAATGCTTTTTTCCTTCAGAGCTTGGAAAAACCAAAATCAAATCTATCTTTTAGAAAAATCATACTGGCAGCAGCTTAGCAATATACTGTATTGGGTACAGTCTGAAAACAAGGAAGTAGGAGGTTATTTCAGCAGCCTGAGATAAGAGCAAATGAGCATAGGGTTAGGACCATGGCCATGTAGACAATCCTTGTATGCCTGTCAATATGCATCCTTCATTTTTCTCCTCACTCACTTCACCTAATCTCCATCTAGTTAAGAAACTTGATCTAAGCTACAATGAAGCTTGAGTGAGAGAGAGCCAGCAAAAAATACAGTCAAATGTTAACCATCAACTTACAGATGGAAGTGAAAATTATACAAGTTGATGCATCAAGGGAAAGATTTAAAGAAGAGAAGGCAATTTCAAAGCTCTTAGGATCTTAACACAAAAACGAGCAAAGGAAGTTTTAACTATACTCTCTTGAGTAACTCTGAGATGTTAACAAAGGCACTGCCTTGATTCTGCAAAGAAAAGGAGACTTTCTAGAACTGTGAAACATTCAAGGCTTGATCCAAAAGTTCAAGACAAGAATGCTGTGGCAGAGTGTCTCCCGAGATCCGTACCATGTTGGAAATTAGGGCACTGGGAAACAAAGCAACCTGCTCACCTCCCTGGTAAGCAGGCGTGAGCCTTCAAACGACCCATCCCCCTACCCCCCACCCCCATTAGCATATGGGAGCCAGAGGTCTGAGCATCTCTTGGGAGGTTGACCATATGCAATATAGCAAATAGTGGGGATTTTCTTCTGCCATTTCTTTGAAGGCAAATATTGTTATCACTGTTTTGCTTTGTTCTGATTAATTGTATTGCTGTATTCAATATTCTGTTTTGATAAGTTCTATAATGTTCTGTATTTGGTTTGATTTTTGCTATACCTGAATGAAAAACCAACTATTGTGAAGATAATGAGATATACTATGATACCTGTTACTGTTATCCCGGTAACCTGTTGTGGCGTTCTGTATCAATTTCACTGCACTGTCTCAATTGGCTTTGTTCTGTCTTGTTCTGTTGTATTTCAATAACTTCAAAATAATTTTTAAAAAATTTTTTAAAAGAATGCTGTGGCAGACAATCACAGATCTTTTAATATCTATTTTCCTTCTTCCATATAACCTAATTTTATCCTGGGTACAAGTTATCCTAGAATAAAAAGCTATACTTTCCAGACTCCCTTTCAGTTAATGTAGCCATATGACTAATTTCTGTCCAATGGGATGTAAATGAAGATAATACAGAAACTTCCATGCTATTTATTTAAAGAAATGGGATAAGGCTACCTTCTTCCTTTCTTCCTCCTACATGCCCGCTAAAACAGTGAACCTGGTATCAAATCATTGATACATTGCATGTATCTAAGGGTAATTTCCTAAGAATGAAGGAGCAAAAAGATAAAGCCTCTGGAACATGGAAACTGAACTCATATCCTGAACCAACATAACACCAAGGCTATATAGAATTCCTTTTTGCGTCAATTGTCCTGAAGCTTTTGTAAACATTAGTTAAATCTTATAGATGTCAGCTTTGAAAAACTAAATTTCATATATGCTGATAAGATTTGAGGACCCCTGTTATCCTCACCAACTCCAAGTCAAGTGAAAATAATATGAAAAGGTAACCCACCAAGAGACCAAAATATTACTGTAATTAATGATGAAGCAGACGTTAGAGAATATATCACCTATGTCTGTGACCAGTGAGATTTTTAACTCCAAGTTTAACATAGTTACCAGAATTAAATATAATTATCCCTCATTCATGGTGTCAGTTGGTCCAATATAGCTAACCCAGAATGTTCCACCAGCAAACTACCTCTGCATGTACAAAATGTTGAGATTGGGGAAGAATTTTTAACCCCTACAATCTCAGCCCCTTCTGAAATGGCAAAAGAGGGGATTGAGGTCTATCTAGTTTGGAACTCAAACCTAAGTTAAGATGAATGAAGAATCTTCAGCATCAAGAAAATATGGGCTTAAAATTGGCCAGTAATACTGTGCCAAGAAAAGTCTTTAGAATACAGGTTGTTCAGATTTCAAAGTCACTATCAAGTCAATATTCATGGTAATTTGCATCAACTCCCCTTGAGATTTCTTCATGAGATCTCCACTTTAGATTTATCCATATCTCTGGAAAATGGAAGTGAAAGGACAAAGCAAGTTCTGAGAGGTGTTTGAAGAAAAGGCAAAATTCTCTGCAAGCCCACAGTTTTCACAGGGCTTATCACTCTGTGAGGAAGGACCAGAGTTGATAACAAGGCTATTGTACATCTAACTTACAAATTCATGCAGCTCATTGGAGGGAACGTTCAGTGATCTCTATGAATGGACTAAGCCAGTCATCATAGCAAATCAGAAGTGGACATTCAGGAATATTTGCATTTAGGGGGGAATTTTGGGTTGGCACAAATGAATGTGGGTTGTACTGACATTTACTGGGCAGAGATGGTAATACCTACATAGATGCTTCCATAAGCATCCAAGTGAATGCTCCCAGGCAGTTAAGAGTTATCTCACCCAAAATACTAATTGCATTAGTATATGGACTTAACTATTGTAAGCAACTTATAACACATATAGAGAAAGGTTGAGCAAAAGCCTGATCTCACTGTCCTATTTGCTTCCTTTCTATATACTTTGTTTAGTGTGTCTCCCAAGAATGGGGAATTTTGGAAGGTCAGGACTATAATTATTCCTCAACACTACCTCGCTATATTTGTGAATTGTATCTAACTGCACTTATTTGTTCACTCATATAAATGAGCAAGTATTTATCGGGCAGCTACTATGGACCAGAAACTATTCTATTTCCTAGGAATGGAGGAGTAACCTATTCAATTTACTGTTTTGAGGGAGGGGATGTGAAGAACAGTGGTAACATTCCTCTTCATATCTAAGAAGATTTGTAAAAAATGTTCACCTTCATTTTATGGATGTGGTGACTGAGGCCCAGAAAGATTCAGCTTGCTCAAGGTTATGTAGTGGTTCAGTAACAGAACTGGGGCCCATAAATTTCAGTTAAAAATTATTTTTCCAGTATTTTGTTGTGTGTTTTATATCCTTACCTGTAAGTAATAACAGCAAAGATCCATGGGTAACAATTACTCTACCTTTGGTTCACAACATTGGCCTCACTTCATAGTATCTCCAAAATTACTCTTCCAGGTTGGAGAGATAGTGGTTATATGAGGTGAATTATTATAAAACAGTCCTTCTAAAAATCTGATCATTTCAATCCAACAAATATTCACTGAGCATCTACTGTGTGCCAAGTATGATGCTATGAGCTGCAGAGGGCTCCAAGATGAATGTACTATCCTTCTGCCCCTCATGAATGTTTCTGTGCACTGAAAGAAACAGATGGCATACAAGGAAAGCACAGGACAGAATATGATAAATATCACAATAAAGTTATAAAGACCTGTGGGAACTGAGAAGGAGAGGTGAGTACTACCTCCTCCAAAAATTGTTTTCTAATTTCCTAGAATGGAATTTGAGATGGAACTTGAAAGTTGGGTGGAATATTAATAAAGAGGGGAAAGAGCTCCTTCCAGCTTCTCCTCCAAGCTAATAAATCTCTTGGAAGTGAAAGGAAAAAAATTGAGATTCAAAGAAGACAAAAAGCCCAGCAAGAATGCTTCCTAGCTCTTAGGCAGTCCTAGTCCTGAAAAACAGTGAAGATGCATCTCTATAGCAGGACAAATCTCTGAGTCCTGGGAAAGATAATAGAACAAGCACTACAGCTACATTTACTAAGCATTCGCTAAGCATGTACTGTATATCAGGAGCTAGATTCTTCATATGTGTGCAGTGTATCACATAAGTCTCAGAACAATCCTTTGGAATAGGCACTATTATAACCCTCACATTACAGGAGAAAAATTATGTTGTAGAGGGAATATGTAACAACTCTAAGATTGCATCACTAC
The DNA here is from genome assembly GCA_004027455.1 of Hydrochoerus hydrochaeris. Taxonomy (NCBI): domain Eukaryota; kingdom Metazoa; phylum Chordata; class Mammalia; order Rodentia; family Hydrochaeridae; genus Hydrochoerus; species Hydrochoerus hydrochaeris. The sequence goes on from PVLA01000270.1 coordinate 605,645, forward strand.
TACTGAATCTCGGAATAGGACTGAAACCACAGTGTGCTGTTTGAAGCCAACATTGTGAGGTCTTTGAATATGATGATATAATAAATTCTCTTCTCAGATTTGCAAAATTCATTCTAGCTAACATCATGGGAAGAACAAAAAGTGGAATCCCTCAAAAGATTTTGTTTAGCCAGCACAGTTTGGCAAGACTAGGTACCTGCCATGCATCCTTAAAATCCTGAGCTGCAATCCCTGCTCCCAAAAGGTATTTCAGCTGGTATTTCAGTAATAGTAGCCATATTGGATTTAGTAAGTCTTATCCTAAGATTCTAAAATCTACAACATGCATCCTAGACTGGGAAATCAGAAGAGATTCTATGAAAGACTTCATTTGTTCATTTCCAGCTTGTTTTTTCAAGACCCCACTCTTAACCCTTTGCAGAGGCTCCCCGACCACAGAGTCTTCTCTGCTTCACTCGCATGGCTCCTGTGTTTATAGCACTTATATAATCTGTGTTCACATTCTGTCTGCTGAAGAAGAACCCTATCTGGGCATCATCAAGTGCAGCTGATACCATTTCACTCTACACAGAAACAAATGGTGTGAAAACCAGTATTTCCAGTCCCTTCTTCAACTGTCAGTCCCCCTTCCCCTCAATAAGGAAAGACCTAGTTTACTGGAAGGGGAGGGAAGTTGAACTGTGTAGGTGGGGGAGAACCTAGGAAGGCCACTCTTTGGACATACCTACTCCCTGCAAGCAGGCATGGTGGGCTTGGTTTATACTTCCACATCTGTGCAGCAATATGGAACAGTCATACCTACCCTCTGATCTAGTCAGCCTTTCAGTTAACGCCTGCTTGAGGAGGTCAGGGTTGCCTTGTGCACAGGATGGGTTCAGGGAAGAGAAGACCCATCACCTCTCCAACCAAGTTGTATCAGTATGAATGTGATGGAAGGTATGGATTCCCAGCTAGCTTTCTGCATATGATCTCAGCTGATTGGAAACTTGGGCTATTTTACCACTGTTCATTTTTATTAGTATCTTTATTAGTATCTTTATTTGAGTAAATGTCTCACACACTTATTGGAAGATATTAGAAAACAGAGGTATTACTGAGCAGTGAAAAGAGCACTGAAATTGAAGTCTGAAGACCAGCCTCAGGGCCAGATTCTGCTTGAGAAGATTATTTTCCATTGTTAAACCTTGTTTTCCTCATCTATAAAGTGGAAAAATTAGTGTTAATGATGTTTTATCTGATGGGAGAATGGTGAGGGCTGTAAACAACTATAGATATAAAAGTAAACTGTGAGGTGTCCCAAATGTGTAAGGGCTTGCTACTATTATTTTTTCTTGTGGTACTGGGAATCGAACTCACAACCTCATGCTTGCTGGGAGGACTTGCTAATATCATCACCACTCTCAATATTGTTATTATTATTACTAGACTTTCTTACTCATAGAAAGGGGATTTATTATTTGTTAAAATTAAACCCCATGTTAGATGATTTAAATACAATAACAAACTCTTTAAAGTTTGTAAAGTTTCCTGAACTTTGTCACACATTGAAATCATTCAGGGTTCTTAGAAAATACTGCTTTGTATCTTCACCTATGAACATCTGACTTAACTGGCAAGGGATATGCCTGCCATTGTGACTTTTAAAAGATTCCCAGATGATAAAAATGTGCAGCAAAGTTTGGACATCACTGACAGAGTCTTTTGACAGCTGGGGGGAAAAAGAGGCAGGTTTAAGCAAAATCAGATCCAAAGGCTTGATTCTCATTTCCTCGCCAAATGGTTCCGTGATTTCCATGGCCAGTGGGGAATATCATGTCCAGTCAGACTGTCAGAAGTCTGGTGTTGGGCATCCGAACCATGGCAGAGTCATCTGGACAGCTGTGGGTCCCAGTGGTTGGGAGATCAATTGGTAAATAAAGAAACAGAGGCAAAAGGAAAATAGATACCCCCTTAACAAGCAGTCTAGTCTTCTAGATGACCTGTGGGTCACTGTTTGATTCTCCTTAGGGTGTAGCATTTGTGAATCAATAATAGTGAAGCCCCAGTAATCAATTTAATAGAATGAAGCACTAGGCTTCCTAATAGAGAGGACCAGAGCATAGCCTAACCCATGTCTTACTGACCTATAAGCCCATATTTTTCCCAGTTCAACTTAATTTTTAAAAATTCCTATAGTTAAACAAAAACATGCTAGGGGATTTTTCCATTTAGTAATAAAACAAACACATAAGACCCCTCCCCCACTACTCCTTTTTAGATTTTTTTTTTTTTTTTTGTACCAGGGATTGAACTCAGGACTGTGTGCTGAGTTCATAAGGCAGGCTCTTATGCCACAGAACTAAATCCCTGGCCCCCTTTTTAGGTTTCTTAAGCAAACTATCACAGGTTGCCAAATAATAGTGGTTCCTTGTAAAATCCTATAACTGGCTAGTTTTCAGTTTTAAAACCATTTCCACTCAAACTTAGTTTTCTGAAGAATTTTGTAACATTAGACTCTACAAATGTGACAGGTTCTCTTTTAGAGTATGCAAACTGGCAGCTACTGTTTTAATACAGTCTCATTAATCTCTTACCTTTTGTAGGTAGCCCTGAGGGAAAATGATGATTATAACATGGTCATTCCTACAGCCTAGATTCCTAGCGGAGGTGGCATGGGTCCTCACAGGTAGGAATTATTTATAGATAGGGAAGCTGAAGTTTAGGTTAATGATATGTCTTATAGTAGGACTGGGATTTAAATACAGATTTTTCTGACTCCAAGGTTTGTATATGTTGCATTTGTCCAGCAACATTATTGTGTGTTTTATGTGCATTATCTCATCCAGTGTAGATTATGATTCCACCACAGCACAGTTTTACAGATGAGAAAACTGGGTCACACCAAGGGTTTATATGAATGATCCAAGATCATGCAACCCATGAGTGGCAGATCAGTGAGTCACACTGATTTGTGTCTGCTTTCATGCATATGCTATTGCATTTTCAGTATCTTTTTTGTTTGTACAAACTGAACAGAATTCACTTAATAAAGTGAGGACCATCTTTCCATGGATGGAAATACATGACTCAAAAAGTGAAACTCAAAGCACCTGCAGTACCAGAATAAGGTCTCCACAAGCACGGGGCCCTCCCTAGAAAGCTTCTTGCTCTGCAGCACTCCCATGGCCACTTGTCACCCAGGTCACTTACATCGTCTTCTCCCAAGACCACACCATAAGCCTTCTTGCTACACCCATACCCATGCCACACTGTTGGACAAACCAAGGATTTTTGTTTGTTTTATTTTTTTGTTTTGTTTTTAGAGACAGTGTCTTGCTGTGTAGTCCAGGCTGGTTTTGAACTCATTATATAGCCCAGGCTGGCCTCTAACTATGGCAATCCTCCTGCCTCATCTTCCCAAGTGCTGGGATTATAGGAGTGTGCCAAGGAGCCCAGCTCTCCAGCTCAATTCTTGAACTTGCTCTGATTTACTTACAGGTACAAAAATAAATCAAATTATACACAATCACTTGTCACTCCCGAAGACATTTAAGAATAAGTTGCTGAATCTTAATTCTACATAGAGACTCTCCAAAAGCATTCCTGCCAGAAGGAGCATCACTGGATTCCATGGTCTTCCCAGGGAACCACCTAGAACAGGGCTACATGCATTTGTTGTACTTGTGTCTTTGGGTGAATTGCAAACTTCCTGTGCCTGGAATATTATTACTATATTTTATCATGAAAGAGGATGTATTATAATATTTTAAATTCATTATCTTCCTTTAATCAATCAATTTTTAATGGTTCTAGAAGCTTGAGTATTCACCCACCTCAGGTTTGGATTGTTACTTGGCAAAATTGTCCTTCCTGATATCTTTAGCTTTCACATTTTTATGAAAGATGTATAATTGACAATATGAAGCTTACCTTTTTTAATATTAGATATTAATATTTTCTAATTCTAAAAACTGGATGTGCTTTGAGACCTATTTCTCATAATATCACCTCTTCTTAAGGGGAAGAAGAAACAAATGGGAGAAATGAAAATTGACAAGAAAAGTCCTCAATGGTCCTTTAAGGTCTCTCTTGTTAATATGAGCTTTGGCTCAATTGTACCAATCAAACAAAATCACTAGTCTTGGGGATGTCTTTCCCCAAGCATGAAAAGCCATAACAATAATCTGGGCTAACTAAAACTGAAGATACAAGAGCTGATTAAGATTAATTTCCTCGTTTAAAAATTATTTCGGTAAGGTGGGAAAGGGCACTTCAGTCCTGTCATCTCAGCACACACTGGGCCCTGCGCATGAGTGATCTCATTGCCGTGCTGATCCCTACCAGTCAGTGTTGACATCAGCACAGGAGAGCTGGGGTGAGGCAGGGCAGAGGGTGCAGATTACCCTGTCACTGTTTCCCATCCTCTGGTTACACTGCCCTCTGGAGCAAAGAAGAAAATCATCATTAAGTTTGAGACCCAAGCCCAACCCCAGACTTTACTCCTTCTTTGAGATGACCCACTGATCCTCTGACCAATGGAGCAGCAAGGAACATCTGCAGTTCAAAAGAAACACATAAATAAGTGCACTCCTCAGATTAAAGGTCAATAGACTTCCTGAGATAGAAGATGCTTTCTCCCCCTTGCAGGGTGCGTGCTGGCTAGAAACTCGGTGTTTCCTTTCCAGGCTCTTCCATCATCTCCAGCCCCATTTATGCAAAGCACCTGCAGGATGGCCCTGACCTCGCATAAGAGGGAGCTGCCTTGACATAGGGTGGGCCCTTCCGCAGGCTTCCCTTTGCAAAGCCCAGGAGAAAGATGCAAAGAAGGACAACAGCTGCCGTGCTGGCTGGCTCTTGACAAATGGGGCTGTCACTCCTCCTATTGATTAGCAATATTATGACATTTCCCTTCAAAAACGCAGATGTGGCAATGGCCAGTGACAAGGCTGTGGCTCTAGGTAAAAAATAAGGTGGGCCATTGTTTGTTCTTCTGCCTCTGCATCTGTTCAGATTCTGAGAGATTAGGAAATTGAGACTCTAATAACATCCAAAAGATTTCATTTCAACAAGCGGAAGTTCTAATACTCATATACTATATATACATAGGCTGTAACTGTGCAGGGGAAGGGGGAAGAGGGAGTAGTAACAAATGCAAATGTGTCCAAGACACTGAGAAAGCAAAAGGATATTCTGTGTGTTCAGAAAGTGGCATCTCCCTCTGTCTTGGCAGAGCCAGTTTTGAGGTCTCCTGACTACATAAATTAAAAACAGAGCTCTGTCATTTCTGTCCTATCACATGAAATGCATGATGGGAACCAGTGACTCATTGGTTCATTGCCTCCTTCCTTCCCAAGTGCCTTTAATCTTCCCACCCTGGTCCTATGAGGCTGATGGTGTATTTAGGAAGAAAATTCACCTAATTCCATTTTTTTCCTTGTATAAAGCACTCAGATGATAGCATGTGCCTCCTTTAATTTGTGAAGCTTCTATGGGGCAATTTCCCTCAACCTATTCTCAACATCTAGTCCCATGTCAAGAAAAAAGTGTTCTGAATAACAGTCCATTTAGTTAAGAAAGGAAAAGTGCATACTGCAGTCCAACATATGGTCCATTTTGAGGTAAATTACAGGTAATTCATGAACATTGCCAGCAGGGAGATTGCCATCATGGGACTCTTGTCTATCCATTATGCTCTGTTCTCATTTTTGTGGTTAAAGAGATCTGAAGTCTTTGAAGCAGAAAAGGCAACACTCTCTCTGCACCATTTTGTCCTGCTAAGGAAAGTTATTATCCTGCTAACACGTGGCACTGATTCAGCAACTTGATTTAGGCAAAGCTGATGGAAAGCAGGCTGTAAGGGGTGCGTGCAGCACAGGTTTTACAGTGGGACAGACCTGGGGTTGCCAAGTGCAACAGTTAAATAAGAAAATGTAATTTGAGTGACCGAGAAACCATCAGACTGACACTATTGGATAGAAAGGGAAAAGAAAAGAGGAAGTCATTTGGGAGGTGGGGAGAAGAAACAAAAGAAAGAAAAATGCTGCCTGTTAACCTTTGTGGATAGGGATGTAAATTAAAAGAAGCTAAGTGGAATGTGACCAGTTTGTAAGAACATATGTTTCTCTCTCTGTGATGGGAGATCTCTGTCCCAAGCAATCAGAATTTGCCCGGGGCTGCTGCATGACCAGTCTCTATAGCTGGGTTGACCACCTCTCTTAATAGACTGAAGGCCTCCCTGCTCCCATTATTTCCCAACCCAACAGCCTCGTAAATTTACTTCTGTGACACTAATGTCCTCTCCTTGGGACAAAGCCCTACATGTTCTATCCTGGTGATATAGCGAAAAGAAACTCCCAACTTACTACATGTCCTGTACAAGTTCGTGTTCTCTAAAATCGAAGAATGAATTTTAGGAATGACAGAAGTTAAGAGCAGAATATATTTATTGAGAGAAAGAAAGCTTCTGTCTGGAGAGACAGCAGGGGTCCCGAGTGGGTTGCCAAAGACTGTTTTCTAGGGACTTTCATAGAGTAAAATCACAAAGTGAGGCAGGTTTAAAGTGGGGGAAACATGGAAACTTGTAAGGTGGACATGAGGTGGGGCAGAACTATGGCCAACCAATGATATTAACTGCTCAGGTAAAATTGATTAAATTGGGGATGAATGGGAAATCAAGTCATGTAGCAAGTGGGCATGCATAAAGGGCAGCGACTCTTCCCGTAGGGGATTGGGTTAGAGACTCCTGGTTTCCTCGGGGTAATAGAGACCTATTTAGAATATTACTCCCTGATGTTTATCCTTAGGAAGTATGTGGGTACATTTGTTTTATCTTTTGTCTTGAGGTCTGGCCCGCAGCAGAGGTGTCTGTCTCCCCCACAGTTGCAAAGTATCTGATCTGCAGTGGCTCCTTTGAGGGCCCAGCCCTGTCTGACTGCCTGTAACATTTTTATCTAACTCAGTTGCCTATAACATTGGCTTATTGGGAAAAAAGAGGAGGAGGATCTGGGGAGAAAGGAAGGATGAGCAAACTCGACATGTTTGGCAGCTGAGGCTTCTAGGCGCAGGCTTGTGTCAAGAATTATGCAACTTCTAATGTCTCCTTCACATCAAAGAACTTCTGGAAGAGCTCTCAGAGCTCAGAGGCAGGTGGCCCTGCCCTCCCCTCCCCGTGTCCTAAATCATGCTTTTATCTGCCTCCTCATCAAAACTGATGCTAAGTGTCCTTGACACACATATCCTCCAAATAATTTGAACTTGATCTGAAGCTTTCGGCCTTCTTGACTTAAAAAAAAAATTGCCTATGATTTGCTTGGCAGCTATCCACCTCAACATAGGCGATTGTGGGGAGAGATGTTGATGCTCATGAAGAGCAGTTGCCATGGCAATGCAGAGTTCAAAGGAAGGGCTCTGAGTGGTGTCAGAATGGGAGAGAGTGATAACGTCATAAAGGCTGGTGTTTTCTCTTCTCAGGGAGTGACAAGCTTGGGCAAAGGAATAGGGCAGGAGCAGCCATAAGAGCAATTCACTATTTTGGTCATTGGTGAACTGTATATTTATTTGCATTTGGGCATCTATTAACTTAGTGGGAAGTGTGCATAATAGGGAATTTTAAGGCTATATTCGAGCCCCTATTATAGTTAAATAGTGGAGTGACCTCCACCATGTTGCACATTAATTTCCTTATCTATAAAATGAAGGGGTTGGAGTAATAAAACTCAGCATGCTTTTGATTGCTAAATTGTTACAATCCAACTCCTCCAGACAATCTAGAAACTTTCCAGATCCATGAGGTGGCATTCTAATGCAGACATTCAGTTTTTCCAAGGCCTTTCAAGATACAGAAATGGATGATTCCTCTCACACTGGGATTCAGACATTGAGGCAACCAATAACGTTTCTCAAACCCATAGTTGGCTCTAGACACTGTTCAAGGTACTAAAGAGAATGGAAAAGATCGACAAAGGCTCTGTTCTCAAAGGTAGTATCTTCTAGCAGAGGCACTGAGTGCATGCACTTACCGATGGTTAGTGAAAAGGCTACTATGCTGAAAACACCATGAAGTTGGAAACCACCAGCTAATCTATGTGGGCGGGAGAAATATCAGAAGTCTTCCCAGAGTAAGTGGTATTTGGGATAGCATCCGAGGGCTAAGGAGTAACTAGCTAGAGGAAGGGAGGGAGTAGGAGGTTTGCAGACAGGGAGAACAGCACGTGAAGCTCGGAAAGAGGCAACTCAGATGGCACAGGCAGTGGGAAACTGGAAAAGTGTGCAAGGCTGAGCCCTGCTAGAGCGTGAAGGTACCACGTGCAGCAGTTTTGTTTTACCTAAGAGCAATCAGTGGTCACTGAGGATTTATAAACAGGGTTCCTACTCAGATTTGCATTTTTAAAAGATCACTCTGGCTGTGATGATGGCAATTAAGGGGAGGAGGTAATAAGAGCTCAGATTTCAGCAAAGAGAATATCCTCAAGACAACTGTAAATATTGTAAATAATTCAGGAACCAAATTTCTTTTTTTACTCTAGGTTCCCTATTTTGATAGTTAGAGGCAATTCAAAACATAATTTCACAATCTTTTCTCCTTTGCCTTGCCTGGGTGGACACAACCTGTAATGACTTTACTGAGCTCTGATTGGTGAAAATTGCCAATGGAATTTGTGTGACCAGTGGTGAATTGTTAGTGATCTATTATTCTCCCAACACACCCCACAGGCCTGCAGACATTTCCTGTTCCAAGTGGGATAGGGCAGATAAAAAATACGTGTGAAATATTCACTTTAGATTCTAAAACATTTCTTTCTAAAATGTAGAGCCCTTTACATCGGTATTCATGGAACGGCACCCGATAATATACCCATTTTAAAATAGAACCAGTCTCTGCTGTCAAAATGCAAAAGTTATGCCCATAAACAGTTATTTTCAGAGCACTCATTCTTGGGGAGTTAGGGATGTCAGACTGCTCATGGCAGAAAGACATTTCAAGAAGCCAGCTTTTCTTGTTGAAAAGAACCTAACGATCAGTTTTGGATGCTTGTGAGATGGAGGCAGAAGACAGTGGAGGGATGACCCAGAAAGCTCTGGTCACTTCTTTCAGTTTTAAAATGCATTGCCTTTCTTCCCCCTGGCATCTCTGGCTCCTATTAAATGCTTTATGTTCCTTACCTTGTTTAATCCTCAAAACAACCTTGTGAGTGGATGCTATTATTACTTCCACTTAATGAAAGATGATGAAGAAGAGATTCCAGTATTTCACTGACCTGTCCATGGTATACAGCTTTCAGGCTATCACATGTTCCCTCTGTGCTCTGTGGTTCACCTGACCTCAAGGGAGGAGAATGAAGGAAAAAGCTTAAAAAAAAAAAAGGCGGGGGGGAGCCTCGTGCTGCTCCCCCCCTGGTTTCATGCCCCTTCCTCCTCATTCCTGCCTCCTTTCCCACTCCTAGAGGGAGGCCACAGGGAAAGATTTATGAACAAGGAAAAGCTCTCTAACCCCCTTATAAACTTTATGGGCCATGTGGACATGTACAAATCAGATATAAACATGATGTCCAGGCCCAGTGTTCTGTAAATAGTGATATCACTGAGGAAAATCTCCACGAGAATTTGGTTCCCGGGAGAGGACGGACAAGGTTCCTGCAAACAGTGTGTGAAGAATGATGAAAGCTGCTTTGAAGTGAGGCCCAGGGCCTGGGGTGTTTTCAGCAGCCTTTCCCCTGCAGCTCTTGGAATTCTTGCTGCAATAAAAAGATACCAAAAGAAAACAGCTGGTCAGATTTGTTAAAGGAAAAGCAATGTGTGGCCCTGCGAGGAGAAACACGGTGGTGGGAAAAGCAGGTGTGATAAGGGAGAGGACAGAGGGGTGACCTTCGGTGCCAGTGTACTAAGTCTACCAGCTTTCACCATGCATGTGTCACATGCTAGGCAGGTCACAAGATGCTTCTATGTTAATCTTTCTCCTTGGGTCTATACTAGCCCTGTTGAGTAGCTTTGGAACTAGTAAGTAACACATCCATTTTATGGATGAGGATGCTGGGTATTAACATCCAGCCAATGAGAAGAAATCAGAGAGGGGTTCTACTGCCCAGGAAAGGGCATCTGGTGACAAAGGTTGGCATGCAAAGATGGCATAAAGGTTCTGAGCTCAGTCCTACCTCTGCCTAAGAGTTTCTTCATCTGCGTCCATACCCAAGAAGGTTCTGTGAAGAGCTGGTTGCTGAGGGCCTGGCACCTGAAGAAATATTAGGGAGCATCTCAGTCATGGCTTTCTGTACCATTAACAGGCCCAGAAATAATTAAGAATCATGTTCTGATAGTGCCATTGAGGTAGATGGAAGTCAGCCTCCAAGATCCCCCCTACCTTTTGGCATTGATGCCACGTGTAGCCCCTCTCACATTGAAGCTGTTGGTCTATGAGGTCAAAAGAATGTGGCAGAAGGGGAAGCATGACACTTTCTAAGTATGGAAGACTGGCCCCAATCTTGGGCTCTTTCCCTTCTTCTTGAATTTCTGCTGAGTAAGGCCAGCCTGCATACTTTGAGGACAATCAGGCCAGGTGTTGGGAGCCTTTCTATTATATAGCAAGAAAATGATTATCCAGTCAACAGCCAGAGAGAAGCTAAGACTTTTCAGCAGTCACATGAGCAGGCGTGAAGCAGATCCCTCCCCAAGCATCCTTCGGAGAACAGTGGGCTTAGTTGCTATGTAAGTGACTGCCACCTGGTGGGAGGCTGTGAGCCAGAACCACCCGACTAAGCTGCCCCCAAATTTCTGACCCACAGAAATGGAAAGATCATCAACATTTGTTATTTCAGTCTGCTACATTTGAGGGTAATTTTTTACACACCAATACGTAACTAAGGTATGGTATTTGCCGTAGTATGTTTTGAGGCATTAAAGAAAAATGTTAGAGGCTTAAAAAAATTGCAATTTCCAACAGACACATTAATTGCTGTTTATCTAAGAAATATGCTTTATAAAAACCCAATGTAATAGAATTCCACATAAGGTATAGGTTAAAATATTACCAATGATACTAAATAGACACTCTGTAAGACCTAAAAATACACAGCAAAAAGTGGATACAGAATAATGACAAACAACTGGAGACCTGAGCCAAACCTTGAGACTAAATAGGGGAGGGGGAAGGCAGGAAGAGAAGTGAGCAAAGGTAGCAAGGGAAGAAATGGCAGAGCCTCTAGGAAGAATAAGGAGGGCTTTGATATGACCAAAGCAAAGCAGAAAAGAACCTGATGAAGTTAAGACAATAACAAGCAAATGGAGGTTATATCTGAATCAGTTGCAAGATATAAAATGTAGATTTATCCAGTCCATGTATATCTATGCTGTCCAGCATAAAGTCACCAGGCACATCTGCAGTATACTGAAATACTCAGACATGTAACAGATCTGAAAGCATCAAATAGATGATACCTAATGCAACTGTTGCCCGGAATCCATGCTTAGATCACAATTCTGGAATATCATTGTGGTGAGATTTATCATATGCTGTGCTCTTGGGCATGTACATGTGTTAAATGTAAATAACTGCATAACACTGTATGATGGTGCTTAATACTGTGGTTCTTAATGTTTTGTTGAATTTGGTCGAAGAAAACTTTTTTTTCTCCACTGAAATCTTGATGGAATTTCATGGAGTACTGGTGCTCTGTGACACACAATAGGAGAAACTTTTATAGGCTATGAGGAATTTAAGGAGGAGAGGGTATGACTAGCCTAACAGTTTAATCACTTTTATAAGAAACATCAAGCAGGATTGTTTGAGGTAGGGGATGGCGAGACACGGAGAAGAGGAAAAAAGAGGTAACAGAAATTTTCCAGAAGAAAACACAAGACAATAATCTAGAGAAGAGCCCAAGTGAAGTGCTAGGGAAGTTTAAAAAAATAATTCTAGCTTTGGCCCCTTCCCAGAAGAGGCAGGCTTGTCACTGTTTGAAAGATGTACTCCTTGCTACAGAATGTCACTTAAAGTACAAGATGATGGCTCTAGACCCTAAACCTGTCTCAGGCCAGAAAATAGCATTTTTAGAAGATTAACACATTTGGTTATTTTATCTCTCAGACTTCTTTCTTCAAGAGGAATGGAAAGTCTTTTTAATGATGTCAGAGCACAAGTTCGGTAGTCAGATCTCAAGGATCCAATCCTGACTCTACCTATTATTAACTGTGTAATTTGGACAAGGTACATAAACTTTCTGCACCACAGCCTCCTCACGTCTGTAATAGTTAGCCATCAGTAGTGCCAGCCTGTTGAGTTGTCATGAAGTTGAATGAATTCTAAGCCACTTGATATAGTGAGCACTACATAAATATTCACTGATACTAGTATGTTTGCTGATATGATGAGGTAAAGGAGAAATGATCATATGTGATAGCTAGGTTGACTCCAGGGTAGGAGGCCAACAGAGTCAGATGAAAGCAGGAAGAGGGACTGTTTGAGGGGGAAGTGGACTGTCTGTGACAGTCTTCTCAGCTCAGGAGATCAGACTGAGAGAAATGCTGGGAGAAAATATGTGAAATTTAGGGAAAGAAAGTGAGCTTAGCAAAGATAAATCTCCCTTCCTCTACAATTTCTGGTGATGATAATTGGGTGATTAGGGGTTAAGTTCTATTGTCTTTTTAAAGTGTATGTTTTATTTAGTGTGCTAAGCATACACTCCACCACTGAGCTATACCTAACCCTTGCTAGACATTAGTCACTTAATTCTCTAAACAACTCAACAGGCAGGTGGCATTATTATCCTACCTTATGACTAAGGAACCCAGGTTCGGAGAATATAAAGATTCTATTCAGAATCTTGTGCTACTAAATCCTAGAGGACTGGCAGATATTCCATCTTCTAAGCTTTCATTTGGCCTTGTTTCTGGCTGGTACGGGCATGGTGATGAAGAGAGCAAGGTGAATGCAGCCACAGGCTGATCCTTTACAGAGCTCCTGAAGGAAGTCTGCTTCTAGCAGAGAGCATGATCGTGCCCCATCTCAATTTCTTCCTGAGGACAGAAGGAAGCAGAAGCTCAGAGTATAAACCTTTACAGGACGAGGCAAGAGCAAGTCCTTCACTTTCACCTGAGACTCTTCTGTGCGGGCGCCCCTGTCTCTGAAGGTCCCAAGCAGGGCAGGCTTGGAGCTAGAACTCACTGTGTTACCTGGTTCTGTTCCAGAAGGATTCACCTCTGCTACAGGAGATGGAAAATTGTTTTTGATATGGAGGAAAAGTAGGTTCTTTGTTTTCCCCAATTTGTGTTATAAATCCTTGAGCTCATAAAGAGCAAATAAATACCAGTTGTACAGAGAAAAAAGAAAAATTGGCCAGTGAAAGAAGATGAGGGGGTTGGGGGTGCAGACAAGAAGAGCAATGACTAGAAAATGACAAGATAGCTGGATATTCACTGATAAACAGTGATGCCGGGCACAAGAATTTTAACAACCAAACAGAAGAGGATGAGAGGCTCTATTTGGTCACTCCTACGGTATAAACTAGTCATTAGAAAAAAAGAAACAGCCCAGTCATTAAAGTCACAAAATATTCTAAAATAAAAGCTAACATATATGTACCATGTACACCGAGCTAATTCCTACATATTAACTTATTTAATGCTGGTTAATCTATAACAAACCTACAAGATAGATTCTCTTCATTACACTAAGAGAAAAGTCTCAAACTCAAGTTCAGTAAGAAACTTTTCCATAATCACATAGACAAGAAAAAGCAAAGTGAGATTTAAGTCTAAGTCTGAATGATTCAAGAGTCCCTGAGTACTCTCAATCAAATGGGCACACTGACCTCCAACACAATCTTTACACTACCTTAGGGGCTGACAAATAGAATTGATTTTTGGAATTTTCGAATGTAGATAAAGCAATAAAATGCCAAGAATGTGCTATGAAATTGATGTCTCACTTGCCTCTGGAATACAAAAACTAAATAATACTGATCAGTTATTGGGACCTACTTAGGATCTATGTTGTATATATAATCATATATAATTCAATATAATTTAATAACAGCTTCCTTGGGTGGGTGTTCCTTTTGAACAAAGCAAATAAGAGATAATCTGTTTGAAGTATGGGTCAAACTTAAATTTTTACCAGTGTGATCAAAAAACATAGTGAATGTTTAAATTGTTAAAATTTTTGTTATGGTAAAAATCACATTGTCATAAGTTCCCCTCAAACTACTTCACCTTACTTCAAACACATTTATCCCCTCACTTTTGCTACTTTCTAAAGCAGTTCTGGAAGCTATTTTTCCTGAGTGTCTTTAGTTGTGTTACTGTGGCTACCTCAATGTCCTGAATCCATTCAAAATATTTAATTTTCATGGTCATTTTGATTTTCAGGGGATTCCAGAAGTTGCACAGCGCAGATCCAGTAAGGTAGATGAGGACACACATGGTAAAGGGGATCTTTTTCCGAGCCTACCTTTCTATTGGCTGGCACTTGGTACCAGTGCTCACTATATACTTTTTTTCTTATCACACCTAATAAAAACCCAAGGAGGACTTCCAGAACCGCTTCATAAAATGCCAACAATGATGGGAAAGATGAGTTCAAAAAAGAGGAGAGTATTTTGAGGGGGCTTAGTGGCAATATGTTTTTTATTGTAATAAAATTTTAATTTATACATTCAACATATTTTTGATCATCCCATACACCTATATATACCTATGTATACACTATGTGTATTCTTTACTAGTTACATTCTCCTTTCACTATAAATACCACCTAACATGTATTATCTGTTAAATGAAATGGCTTCTTGTAGTTAGAATGAAGACAAAAAGAAAGGATAGTTTGCAGTTTTTGTTCTGTGATTTATATGTTTGTGCTTAATATTTATCAAAAATAATTTGTAGCAAGTTTCTTGGCTTTGTTCCAACACCCACCTCTTACCCTGGGGACTGTAAGTAACAATCTGCTGATAGTGCACTGTTCCATCATACCTCACATATTCTATCCCAATAATGTCCCTGAATAGATAATACCAACCCAAGTTCTTGGAGGTAATTTGGGGTTGGCCAATCCCAGCGTTGGAAAACAGGCCAACTCCATGTCCTAGCCAGGGTTGTCACAGCAGACTGAGGACTGGAGGCCACCCCTCTCAGAATCTCTGCATAACTTCACATCACTGAAGCTTTGCCTTAGGCAATCTACTGCAATTTTCCATGTCCCAATCTTACCTTCCATTACCAAAAAGAAAAAAAAAAGAGATGGAAAATATATTGGGCTGAAAGAATTCCAATAGCAGATGCAGACATCAAATTACACAGGTAGTAATCACACAGATTAGGAAACATAATGAATACAATATTCAAGCTGAACTCAGACAATGAATTTTTCAGTATGATACAAGCTTCTTGTTAGTAAAATGAAATAACAATTTTCTCCTTATTAAAGCTAAAGCAATCTCTATTTTCTGAGGGGACACATGTCACCAAGACCTCTGGGCTGAAATGATCTGAAACTCAATAAGCATAGGATCAATGGTCTAATAAACATTTTGGCTGACACTTACATTTCTGATTGTGTTGCTATGATTGTTCATTAAAGAGAGGTATGGAAGTTTCCTCCAACATTTCTGAGTCCCTTTCAGAAACGAATGCATTATTCACAGTATGTTGCACACAGAATGGTACGAACTTGGGAATCAAGAAACCTCGGCATTAGTTTCAACTGCCATTGTTAGATTTTGTGGCCTTGGATACATAACAATTACATACAGAGATAGGTGGTGTGCTTTGGAGGAAACAGTAAGAGGGCACATTGTACGTAAAGAACATAAGCAATAATACAGCTGACTAAAGTCCACGGTCTGCTTTTCATTATCTCCGCATGCCATCCAATCTAAGCAAAGTCAGCAATAAAATGCTCCTCTACCTCAAATCAGTTGGTCTAAGTATTAAGCAATTGATTTTAATAAACAGATAAATTAATAAGTAAATGTACTTCACATTAGCACATTTTATTATTTATTCTTAAGTAGGCATTATATTCTATGCAGAAGTTAATTTCAACACTACCACTTATGCAGCAGGCTGTGAACTGAATGACATGACATTGGTTTGCTTCTAGAAAGTTTCCAATGGTTTAGAACAGTGCAAATTCACTTAGAGTTCTGTCTGTGTCATCAGCTCCATAGTATTACAGATTGCTAAATAGTAGATTTGGAATAAACAGCAACAGCAAGTGATTATAAAGACAAAACCCACAATTTGTTTTAATTCAAATCTATCACTTTTTGTGAATACTTGGAGTTTTCACTTAAAATTTACAAGTGTGAAATAGTCTAAATGGTAAGGTACAAAGCTTTATGTGGAAAGTGAATATTTTGGTTCACTCATGAAGTAAGTAACTGAATTTGAATGTTTTTAGATTGAAATTTGTCTTTTTTCAAAATGTTTAAGTATTTGCTTTCAAACTAAGAACAACTATTGATGATTACATGTCTAATACTGGACAATATCTGCACTATGTAGGAGCAGGTGGTGTTAAAAATGGTCTGTTGTGGATGTCACCTATGCTGGGTATATGGAAGATACATGAGCTCACTGTTTAGAATTTTTTTAAATCAGAAGCAGCATTTCTCAAGGAGGGGAATCTGTAGGTTCCCATTTCCTTAGTTCTCTCAGTCCTTGAGCCTCTCCATGAAATTGGAAATCCATAGATGTGTGAAATGCTTTCTTCTTCTCTGTCCTTGCATTGGAATTAAAAAGGTGCATTGTTGTATTCAAGGCTCTGAAAAATCCCTCCAAAGAAAATGTGTTTAATCTAGTCAGCATCAATGACCACTGGACCCTCTTCCTTTATTCTCAGAATAAGAGCTGCAGAATGGTGGTGGAGGGAGCAGTCACTGGACAATCATGGAAAAGACATCTTATCACCATCCCATGGGCATAGAGAAGGCACTTTGGGTTATGCCAATCATTCCCAAACACAGTTGGTGTTGAATTCCATGGGTGGCTCTTAAAATCCCAATGCCAAACTGTACCCAAACAATTACATCAGAATCTCTGGAGATAGACCTACTTATATATATTTTAATTCCCAGATGATTCTGATTTACGGTTAGGTCTGAAAATGCATGAATTAGGTCACCTTAAGCTCTTTTCCAGATCTCGTAAGTACAAGTCTCTAGAACTATTTATCCCTTCCATATCCCACCCTAGTCATGACGGTGGTAGGAAGCAGGGACTGGGGGTGATGCAACCTCCCAGATTAGCCATAGCAGCAGTGGCAGGTAATGGTCCTGCCCAAGATCCTTTCCTCCCAGCCTACCTCCAAAACCTGAACTGGCAAATGTGTCTGGAGCCTTTCAAAAAGGAGGATGCCATTAATAATAATAAAAAACAAATGGCTCCTTTAGCCAAAAACCTCCCAGAAGTTGAAAAATGAGATGTTTGTGCATGAAGATGGTGCCCAGATGCCTTGAACTGTAAGAAAAGCAAGGAAAGAGAAGAACTACAGCTGGTTCCTTGATTTCCAGGCTGATTTGCCTATTAACCTCCTGGAATTCTGAGCTGTGGCTCGTCGAGCCTGTTTCTCTCAATAGCCCACACAGGCTCTGCCTCTGGGACACAGTGTGCAAGAGTTTGCATTAAAAAGTTCACATTTATCACAGAGTTCAGTGCTCCCTCAATATCTCACTGAAAAGAGAGAAAAACAGCTCAACTTCAACAAGGCAAAAGTCTCAGTAAGATAAATGCTAACATTTTCCTGAAAGCCACTGTAATTATTCAAAGAACAACCCCCTCCATCCTCTGTCTCTGTCTGTCTGTCTCTGTCTCTGTCTCTCTCCTCTCCCCCGCCCCCGTGTGTGTGTGTGTGTGTGTGTGTGTGTGTGTGTGTATTTGCTCCTACTAGCCTTATTCGGCAAAATCCCCAGAGCCATTTTTGGTTTCACAACCTCGGGGGCAGCACCTCCTTCAGAAGCAGCACTGGGTGATCTGTAAGTTTTATCAGCAGGCAGGATCAAGTTCTCAAGAACACACTCTGATTAGTAATGACTTTCACAAACAGTTCCCAAGGTGAACTGCTGCATCTTGAGACTCTGATTTTGAATGAAGGACCTGGAAGGATCTAGTGATCCTATATTACCAACTTCATGACAAGGATTTTCTTTCAGAAAAGATTGTGGCAACAGGCAGCCTGAAGTCGAACAAGATTTGTTTGTAGCTGGAACGCGCCTGCTGAGCGCAGAGGCGGGCACTGCGCCAGCACTGCCCCAGCCATCTTCCATGCTGGGTATGTTCCATGCCCAAAGTTCAGGTAGTTTCTGTCCTCCATACCGGAGGCTAGTCCCAGCTGTGCCCAAGGCCAAACACTTTTTATTTGGAAAGGCCATTGCCATTCATTTGCACATTCAACACATCATATAAAGTTGCCCTGTTGGACCTGGTGAGCAGCGCTCTACATGCTGAACACCATCTGAGGTTCCTGGTATTTACTCACCATCTTGAAATGTTCTAGCATTGAGTAGTTCCCAAATGTTTCCTGCAAAATATTGAGAGCAGTTATACATAAGAGGGCTTCTGTTATACACAAATTTGAGAAACACTGGGTTAAGCAAAATTAAACAGACTCGTTGCTGTGGAACTTCTCAGTATTAGTAATTATGTGAATATTCAGAAATGTGCTAGAGAAGAGCTTGGGAATAGAATCATTCCCAAATTTTATTGTTAATGAAATTTTTTGTATTGCAGAATACATTTTGGAAAATAAATGCCACAACGTAGAAATGCTGTGTTTTTCTATGCTTCTATTTCTTTATCGGTGAAATGGAAATAAAATAATACCTTGAGGGATTGCTGTGACTGAGGAGTAACTGAGATAAAACTCCTAAATCAGTCAGAACAACATTTGGCACAAACGTCACCATAACATGAGTTTAAAATCTGCCTCTTGTGCAGTACTGAACATGGCACCTAGGCACTCAGAATCCTAGCTTCCTTATTGGTAAAATAAGGATACAGTCAGTTTATTGCTCAAAAGTATAGAGGAATACATGACATTGCATGTAAATTGCTCAGCAAACTTTTGGCATAAAATGCTCAAAAACTACTGCCTAAAAAGAGCATAACTATGTTTGGTGGAAGACAGCTTGGCCCTAATTTCAATGAATTTGAAATGCCACAGACTGAAGTTGATTCATTTTGAAGAAAAGGAACGTAATTTACATTTTAAACCCAACTAGGAATGGAGCCTTATAAAAATCTAGCAGCTTTGAAATTAATTATAAGGCTACAATCCCACAAAACGATTTGTGATTATCATGTTATACTTAGGCTGGTAAAATAAAATAATACAACAAAATAATCTTAAAAGTAAGGCCTTATTTTTGAACTACAAAAGGATGAATTTGGAGATCAAAGCTGATCTAATTCACATTTAAATTACAAAAGACTGCTTCAGATTTACCATATGCTGTCACATTTTTTTTTTTTTTTTTAAGATCTGAGCAATTTTGGTATCTAAGGGAAAGGGAAAGGATTTTTGAAAGTCACAGCATACTTAAATGGAAAAACTACCCACAGAGAACTCGTGTTGATTTATTTTCTGCCTTCATTCTTCTCACCCAGTAATGAAAATCTCAGTAAGTTCTTAATGAACAGGAAAATTTAAAGGAGCCCTTAGACTTGTCTTTTACCATTATGTTTGGGGTGGCCTTTCCTTTACACAAAACTACCCTCGTAGAAATCCATTAGAAAAGAACAATTATAAGTTAAACCATGTGGAATTTTAATATTTGACCATTTAAAACAAAGTTGCAATCACGTATTGCCAAATTTTCACTAAATTAAAATTTAAGTAATGATTTGATCTCATTTTTCTAAATTCTTGAAAAATCGTTTTTAAAAATCAAGAGAAAAGAATGCAATATTCTTTTAGAATCAGCCAAAGTTAAACAGTGTACAAGAAAGGCCCAAGTCCTGTTTCATATTTATTTTGAACAACTTGCAGTCTGGTAACATTTTTCTGTACTATTTTTAATGGCTATAAAGTTTCTATCACATTCAGTAATTATCTTCAATCTCAAAAGGAGAAAGGAAATTCCGTAATAAGAACTACATGAAACACTGAGTGTACAGGTGCCAGAAAATATTGTTTTGTTTAGTGGAGATGAGATTGTAAAAATATGGCTCTTTATAGATGCATGTTCTCAAGTTTATTTATAGATACTGTGACACCCACTCTTAAACTCCTTATTTAATCGCTAACAGAAACATTACTTGGAAAGGGAATGAGGGTGGTGAAAATATATTTTAAAGTGGTATATTCTCTAGAGAAATCTCATTTTTTTCTTACTATTATCAGCTACAACTACTCAGAAAAAAAGGAAAGTTAGGAGGTAATTTAAGCCATGACAAACAAAACTGTTTTAAATTTCTCCAGGGCAAGCTGTTCTACATCTTGAAGGAAATTGGAAAGGATATCAAAGAGAATTTATTATCCGATGACCACCCTTAGTTATTTAGTGAAAGCTGCAAGAGAAAAATACAGCAGCAGTTAAGAGATCTGACGTAAACTTTTTCTAAGGAGGGATAACCCAGAGAGAGAAAAAGACAAAGAGAGACAGAGAGGGTTTGAGATTTCAGCAACTCCATGTCCTGGAACCATGGATATTCTTGATAATACGCAGTTAATTCATGGTTATATTTTGATATAAGTTATATTAAGCATTTATATTAGGTTATTATGATTCCTACTGAAAAGGCAAAATATTAACTTTATTAACCATGAATTCCATTCTGTAAAAGCATCTACTGCACTTACCATTCACAATGAAATCATTAAAAATTACTTTTTCCACTTATTGATACTAGTAATCAACTAGAGGTTAGAAAAGTTCTAAATGAAGTTCTTTCCCAAAGGGGGAAATCTGGGGGCTGGGGATATAGCTCCTTGGGATAAGCATCTGCCTGCCAAAGCGGGGAATTTAGAATATAAAATGTTATATTTTATTTCCTTCAAAGCATTTAAAATATGTATCTCTTTATTAGAACCTCCTTCACTATAGAAATCCTCTTAAATAAATGAAGTAAAATTAATCATCTCTATTTTTGCCTCAAATCTCAATAATCGAAGTTTATGTTCTCCCTGAGAGGTAGGCCAGTAAGGGTTTATTACAGAAAGGACATTGAAACAAATTGTTCCGATGCAAATATAAACAGTGGAAATATTGCACATTCACTTGATTAATAAATTTTTGAGGATACCTAGTCTTTTCTCGGTGGAGGGGAGTTGGACAGAGGGAGAGTGTGCAGACTTTGGACTGCTCAGCTGAATGGGGAAAGAAAGCAGGGCAGGAATGTCTTTGTTCCTCACATAAGCAATGACTGCAAGATGGCCACCAAGGCCACCCCCATTTTCTCCCGCAAGCCTGGCAGCTGTGAAGCTAGAACTGGCTTGGGCAGACTTCTGATCCACTGCAGAAACCAGCCGGGCTGGCGAGACAGCGAGGCTGAAGGCCCTGTGACATTTTAATGCACTGGGTTTTCTTCTGCTGACCCGAGACATGGGTAAATAAAGATGACCCCCGCCAAGAAACACAAACCGCTTCCCTCCCTTCCCTCCCGGGATGACACCAGGGAATTGGGGCAAAGAGAGCGAGCGGCTGCAGTTATGAGCGTGAGCGGCCGTCATGCTGGACGTGAAGACAGAGGGTCAACCCAGAGCCAGCGGTGAGGGGCTCTGCCCGGGAGGCGGAAAGCAGTCACCGGACTGCAGAGCCTGCTGGGGAAAACACTGCACCAGAGCTCTTTGTACTGGATTCACATGAGTGGTTTCCTCGGCTTTGTCTCTCATTAAACATTTAGAAAGGAATTATCCCAGGTTTTGCCTATTTAATTGTTTTTGTTTTCTGGCTTAGCATACAACACATTACTTAATAAAAATCACACCACATTAAACGCGCTGTGTTGAGTGTGCTGCGGTTAGTGTGACTTTACTGGTGTTATTTCAAGTGTCTGCTCTCTGAATTCCCTTGGAATTTATGCTGTTAACTCCCACGAATACAAACAGACCTCCCAAGCCTGCAGTTACACACTCTGTATGTTTATTAGCAGGCAACTTTGCTTCCAGACTCTGAGCAGGAGGCTGTATTTTTTTCCCTGGGCACTTGAGTTCCTGAGCGTATTTGTTCGAAAACGCCTCTTAAAATATATGGTTTAGCTGGGCAGACTAAAAATGTTGTGTAATCAGAGAAAATGTTTAGAAAACACTATTTGAGGAGGGGGGAATAATTCTACTTACGATAAACAATGAAGCACCCCTTCTGTAGGGCGCGGGTGCACTGGCCTTAGTATTGCTAATAAAACATAGTCCACAGAAGGGAGGATACGGAAACATCAAATATTTAACCATTTGGCCTGGATACGTGTACAGGGACCAAAATCAGATCCTTTAGCTAGTATAATAAATATTAAAAGAGCCAGTTCAAAGGCTTTTTGCGGGGAGATAAGGCCAGAATCGAGGAGCAAAGTCTCTTGCTGAAGCTTGTGGATGGGTATCTAAGGAAAAACCTTTCATTCTGTCAAAAAAAGTTTCTATCTAATTTTAAAAGATTAAAGTTTATTTTAAATTGGGGTTTAGAGGATTAGCATTTGGTATTTTTTCTTATATTTCAATTGATATCTTTGTATATGGCATTCCATTTGTAATAAAGACAAATTCAGCCCAAACTGTGATAGATTTTTAGTTTGTAACAATCACTTCAGAGTTCTGAACAACCCGGGAGTTTAATTTTTGTAAATAACTTATTCTGATTTGTATTGCTTAATAAGATATTGTATTTAAAGATCCTCCATTTTGATAAAACTGTAGATCAGAAAGTATTCCTCTGCTTCAGGTTTCCGAAGCTTTCACTTCTTCCAAACACAGGGAAACTAAAGAACGTTGCGAAATCACTGATGAAGTAGCACCACCATCTGGACATTTTCAGGATGGCAGTCATAGTCTCCTAAGAATACACAGTGGAACACACCACCTTTTTCCTGTAATGTTGGCTCATTGGTGGAAAGAAAGATCCACTCATTATCAAGGATGGTGTTTCTCTAGATTACAGAATGAGTGAACTTCCCTTAGTAAACGGAGGAATTTAGCATGAAGGGAAGCTGAATTCCAACATGCTAAACTTGCAACTTGCACACACATATGGTTAATGAATGTGTGTGTGCACGTGTGCAAGCCCATGTGTAAGTGGACACTAAAATTTCTCATTTGTTAAGACAAGGGTAACAAGAATATCTCCTGTACAGGTTGATTGAAGGTAGAATGAGATAATACCTGTAAAGTGCATAGTACTATGCCCAGCACATAGTATCAATCAACAATGGGAGAGAACATTGAAACTGATATTTGTTAATTTCTTCTCAGACATACAAATGAATACTCACAGGGTTGGCAAGGACCTCAAGTGGTTTTTAGACCTGGCTCCTGTCCTAGGTAGAAAGTCTCCACTTTTCTTTCATCTCATGAGACGGGGAGCATTCACCATCCCTTTCATGAAGTATTCCCCTTGCCAATTCCCACACCCTACAGTCTGACTCAGTCTCCCCCTCTAGCCTCACATCTTTCATCAAAGCTTCAATATGCAACTCCAACTGCTGCCCAAGCAGGCCTCTTGCCTCCCGCACCTGTATATTCCTCATGTCACTCATTTTGTCCAGGTTTTGCCTCTCTTTGCTTATTTAAGCCCCACTTTTCTTGAAGGCTTAGGTTCTACTCATTCTGTGGTTCATGTTCTGCAGTCTTCCCCAGGATCCATTTCACATCTGAAAAGTTGCAATTATTCC
Source organism: Hydrochoerus hydrochaeris (assembly GCA_004027455.1). Taxonomy (NCBI): domain Eukaryota; kingdom Metazoa; phylum Chordata; class Mammalia; order Rodentia; family Hydrochaeridae; genus Hydrochoerus; species Hydrochoerus hydrochaeris. The sequence goes on from PVLA01000270.1 coordinate 629,432, forward strand.
CCAACTACAAGACTAAAACAGATACACATGATAAATATCACCATACCCGGTGCAGTGTCTTGATATGTGTTTTTATGGTAATAACACTGCAATGGAAATAGATGCAAGTACCCACAACTTTACAACAAAGATGACCTAACATTTGACACAAATTGTTGGTAGAAATGAATCCTTGGTGCCTGACTTAAGTTAGTGGATAACAGCCATTCACAAACTGGCAAGCATGAAGCTCAGTCCACAGGCCCCACTAAAAGAAAGCTCAGAGAAGCTTGTTTACTTTATTATGGATATAAAATAGCAGTAACATGACATCCTTACATAGAATCATCTTTCCCCAATCATTTACCCTCAAGTAAGGATTTACTTCTGCATCTTTGCTACCACCTGAGTGTCTCTCCCTGTTGGAGAAGAGGAACCTGAAGGCAGTTGGAGAAAGCTCAGCATTGGAAGAAGATTGGGCTTAGGATATGACTGCTTTGGGTTGAAATCTTGGTTCTACTATGTACTAGCTGTATGATCCCAAATCAATGGTTTTAACTGCTCTGATAGTCATTGTCCATTACTGTAATATATTCCTAAAAATTGCTGCTCTTGAGCCAGGCCTGGTGGTTCATGCCTGTAATCTCAGCCCTCTGGGGGGCTGAAGCTGGAGGATGGTGAGTTAGAGACCAGCCTGGGCAATGCTGTGACTCAGCAAGACCTTGTCTCAAAATGCAAAGCAAAGAAAGGACTGGGAATGTAGCAGAGTGCAAAAAGCCATGGGTTCAATCACCAGTACCAAAAGAGAGAGAGAGGGAGAAAGGGAAGGAAAAGAGCAAGGGAGGGAAGAAGGAAAGAAGCATAGGGAGGGGAAAAGAAAGAAAAGGAAAAAGAAAAGATAGAAAACCCCACTCCTTCCCCTCCCAGTGAGCCTGAGAAGCAGAGGGTGTAGGATGCATGCTAAGGACCAAACAACAGTGATGGGCCAGGACACAGGTAGTAAAGAGCTCCTCCCACTGCATCTTTGTTTGTTTCAGTTTTTTCCTCATTTTTTTAATCCTAAAGTTTAAAAGAGACTTCATCTTAGATCAACCAGCAGAGGTCACCCAAGGACAGACTGAATTCTCCGACCCCAGGCCTGCCATCGAAGTTGACAATACCATTATAGTTACGTTAGCACAGTATTTTATAGCAATGCTTTACTGTTAGTATTACCATTCTGTATTGTCAATTAAAGATCACACTGTGGCACTTTGACCAACATTCTGTGTACTGGAGTTTTCCTCACTTAAATTCTTTACAGAAAGAGGTCCAGCTAAACAGCTTAGAATAGAAAAGTGGGATACAGAACATCGAAGAGGTAATGATGTAGCACTTTCAATGACATTAAAGTCTAAAACAATGCTCAGAGCAGGCAGGCAGAGATCTGGACCTCCATTCTACTAAGCAGGGAAATTCACTTCATGGGAGAGACATACCAAGGTAAGAAGAGGACTTTAGGGTGCTCTGAAAGTCTGGTGATGGTAGTAAAGGAAAAACAGCAGAGGGCAACCCTTCGAGAGCCTGACCTGGTTGCAGTACATAAAGTAAGTAAGCATCAGTAAACTTGACACCACATAAAATGAAGCAAAGCCATGTCACAAACGCCATACTTTGTGATTTAGATTTCTAACAAATCAGAGATGATTCTCACAGAATTTATACCCAGATCCATTCCATGGATGACACTTTCCATTCAGGAGTATCAAGGGCAGAGGATGTCCTATGCACTGTGCTACTCAAGAGAAGACAGAGTACAAACCAGCAAAATGAATAATGTGGCAACTAGCCACACCTCTAGTCCAGGTACTAGACTAAATGTATGCGAGGTGTCTCAGAAAAAAATGCAGAAAGCAAAATTCACTGGGGTTAAAACCAGGGTTTAAAAGCACACACTAAACACCACACTCAAAAGGAGCAAAGGAAGGGCCGATGAAGCATCCAGGAGCAAACAGAGAGAATGACGAAGTGCCTGCCTAGAGTCTGCGCAAACTTGCTTGAAGAGTAGAGACGGAGAGTACTGATTAGACAAGTGGTAATTCAAGTGGAATTATTGAGAGGTTTAGATTCAACATGAGGAAACCATAGCTTTATGAATCAAAATCCACATTCATTTGAATTTAACTGGATAACTGGACAATTATAATAGTTAGAAATATTTTCCTTTTTTCTTTTTTTTTTCTAAATTTTACCCCTTTTAATGTTTATCCATCAAGGATAAAAAAGGACAGCTCTTGTCTCTCTTTAGGTAGCTGTCCTTTGAATATTTAAACACTTCTGTGTCTTCCAGAATACATATCAGGAACTCCTTTGTGTTTTTACCTGTCATGGTACCAGCTATTTACCTTCAGCTCTTGTCATTTGGCCGATGGCTCCTTTAAATCGATGTCCCAAAAGAACATCCCAAAGTGCACATTCTTAGGGAACCCAAGTGTCATCTCATGAGTATCTCAGAACCACCACCACATGTATCAGGATCATTTACTGAGCTCTCTGATATCCCTGCAATGATATCAGATTGTGTAACCCATTTTCTTTATGGAAATTCAAATACACCAACTGCACAATCCATTTTCACCATATTCTTCTAAAGACATGATTACTGCTTCTGTTTTCAAGGATAAATGGGAATGGGATAGAGCACAATTGGAGAAAAATTAAAACACCCATGTGGAAAATAATTTTCTTGGCTAACACTTCTAGCCAATAGTCAAGGCACTAATCATGTGCAGCCCGCCCAACTTCTTACCTGTTGGATTTATCTTTTTTTCTTCAAAAGAGACCACATTGCCTGTAGAGGTAAAGTCTTGTAGTTAGAGACCAGATGAAGGGAACCTGGACAATTCCTAAACCTTGAACTAAGACTTGGCCTTTCTCATAGTACAGGGGCCTCACTACCTACTAGCAATGATCTAGCACCTGCCTCCCAGCTGGCGGTGTGAGGGGGCAACACCCCAGGCAGGCCTGTCCACTGGTATTTGTTCTGTTTGCCAGTTCCCTTTCAGCAGTGTCTATGGCATGAGCTGTGCCCTTCGTGGGCATAGATACATATGGCACATACCCTTCTTGCCTTAGAAAGGAGATAGTGTTTTACTTCTTTCAGTGTTTACATCTGGCAATTCTTGGTTGGGTTTTTCCCAGTAGTTGAGGGAGAATGAGAAGGACTAAAGCTGACATCAGAGAGAGGCCAAGTCCCTGCCACAATTAGTCCACTGAAAATCCTTTGATTCCAGCAAAATCTGTGTATTTTACTATCAATTTAGGAGGCTAGGAAATGGTTGGGTTAAGAATCCCAGCACTTGTTTCTCCTGTCACATTGTATCCATTGTCTACTGTCTACCCATCTCCTCCTCCTCCCCATCATCCCCAGCCTCTGCTGACCACTCTTCTAGTCTTATCTTCTATGAGAGTCAATCAAAAACACAAAACAAAGCAAGAACTCCAGCAACCAACATACCAGCATCCTCTCTCCCTCTGCCTCTCCCTCTCCTTCTCTTACACACACTGTCATCCCAAAATGAAACCTTCATTCTAGAAGAAAAGTGGCCATTTTAAGTCTCACACTGGCTCGCAACCCAGAGGACCAGTCCCACCTTGGAAAGACAGAGCTCTACAACCACCATGGTGCCCAGATGACTACCCATGGTCCTTGTGGCTCCTGACTGAGGGACTTCTTTAAACCTAGGCCTGGTGGATGGTTGCAAAGCAGTGATTCTCTATCAAAATCAAGAAAGTGGAGCTAGGCTTTCAGCTATGACTCATCACGGCACCCCAACACTTTTACTGGTCCCCCCCTCCACCACATCATTCTCTACTTTCCCTCAGGACTGCCTGCATTTTAGCTCAGTGTAATGAAAGAAAGTTGGCCCCAAAGGTGTCTCTGAGTGTCTCTGCCCAGAACTAGAAAGAATTTTTTGGCAGAACTTCCAAGGTAGAGCAAGTTCCTAACAGGGTTTTGGCACATCACAAACAATTAGGTGACTACACTCCCTAATCAGCCCATGGGGATGGGGAAGTCGTGTGCCTGCCAGATTTCTGGTAAAATGTTGCTTTGGTTGGAACTAAGATCTTTTCCTTTCATGTCCCCAGGGCCCTGCAAGGGACCACCAGGATTTATTAGTTTGAGAAAATTTGACATGTTGAGATTTAGAGAGGAGCATAGGGCTGGCAACCACAATAAGACTATGGGGTCTCCAGAGCCTGCCAGAACTGCCTGTAGGGACAGAAGAATGCTGTGTTTGGAGGAAAATGTCCCCTTTCCATTCCCTTCTGTTTTGTCTCAAATCTGCCAAAGCTGTGAGACCCTGTGTTTGATCAGTTCTCTAGCCATAAAGAGAAATGAGCTTCAAGCTATTGAAAATCAAATCACAAATGGAGTGGCTTCTTCTCAATTCAGGTGATCCTCACAATCCAAGGAGCCAACTTCCCAGCAGAGTAATGTCTACCATCTGTGAGCACTGGGTTTGCCTCAGCTGCCATGACCAGGAACCAGCCCTGCAGGAGTCCTCAGAGAAAAGAGCACCAAGGCCCACCTTGTACCCCTCCCAGGGCCTGCTTGAGCCATCCAGGTCATATGTGTGTTCCAGCTCTACTGCACACACACAAAAGCTACTGGGTTTGGCAGCAGTGGCTTTGCCCAATGAGGCACACTTGCTCTGTACAAAGCCCAAGGACTGGGAGAGCTGGTGTTTCTCCACTCCCCAGCCAAGCATGGTAGGTTACAGGCAAGCCACCCCTAGTGGAGTTTAGGCATTGACAAAAATGGCCTCAGTGCTCCAGCTAATTGGGAAATGCTTCAGAAATGAGCTACAAGTCTGTATACAAAAATGGAGAATGGGGAAAAATCTATTCAGTTACAATCTCTACTTGGAAAATGTGTTTCGAATGGGAGTTTACACGCCATGGAAGCAAATCCCAGAAGCCCAGTTTCAGCTTATTAGTGCTAAATTGGCCACAGCAAATGAGCACTGCAATTGTCAGTGACCTGAGGTTTTATAAGCACAGTGGGACTGTTTGCAGAGATTTTACACATGCCCCACAGAGCAGCTGAGGGGCAGCAATTGGACCTGCTACTCCTGCTTCCCAGCCCAGAACAGCAAGGAATCCAACCCCTCAGGCAAGCTTTATAAGGGAATCTCCCCTGGGCTGGAACCTTCCTTGAGTTCTTTTGCCTTACCATTTGGTTTCATTATATAAACAGAAGAGTAAGAAGTCAAAGGCACAGTTCAGAAGTTCTACTATGCGCTAAACATGGTGTCAGACACCTGTAATTCCAGCCACTTAGGCAGAGACAGTAGGATCACAAGTTCTAGATCAACCTGGGCAATTTAGCAATACCAATTCAAAATAACAAGGGCTGGACATGTAGCTCTGTACTCCTTGGATTCAATTACTGGGGAGAAAAGCAAAAAGAAAAGAAAAGGAAAAAGTTCTACCTTTTTTTGAGATGGCAGATCCTTCATCTCAATCTGTTTAGAGTAGCTTTGGAATATCCTATCCTGGCAGAGAGCTAGTTAGGTCACCTGTAATACTCAGTGACAATAAGAGAGTGCCCAGTTTTTCCCTGTGGGAAACACGAAGTTGGCAAAGTAAGCAAAAAAATGCTCTCTTGCCAAAGCACAAAGCTATGCTCAGGAACCAGATTCACATTTACTTTATATTATTATTATTTTATCTGCTTCTCTCACTAGGTCTCAGCTTTCATAGGATTGACATACTAGGATGAGAGATGAAAAGAAAATATGAATCACATTTAAATCTGAGCGGTAGGAAGCAAGAGGCTGGAAAGGGGAAAAATGTGGGAACCTGCATTAAGAAGAGAGATGAGAGGAAGTTTTCCAGTTGAGACCTCAGAAGCTGGAGAAGAGGGCTCTGGAAGGGTTGATGCCACAAGGTATGAGGTACAAGAGAAAGAGAACTCATGATGCTTCTGGAAGTGAAAGAAAGCCAAAGAATGAAGAAGAGTTAGCCAGAGGCTCAGACATGAGGTGCCTAGGTACCAGTGTTTGGGTTTTATTTATGAATTTCCTTTTTTAAAAACCCTTTCTTTACAGTAACAATATCCTAGCTCTTCTCCTCGTGTCCGGAGTAGGTCCTGGCTGTCTTTGCTAACTCAACTTTCTCTTCCACACATACTACTGATGGCTCTCATGCACTCTCCCTGTAAGCACTCAGCTACTTTTGCACCATCTCTGGCTAACCTATCTCAATGTTAGCAACTGTCAAGTTTGTTCTTCCAAGAGCCCTTATTCACTCAATTCAGCAAACATGGATAGAACATCTTCTATGTCAAGTACAATATTAGCTTCTGTGACTAATGAATAACCCTCCATTGACCCCTTTGCCCTCCACTTTAGGACTACATTAAGAGAATTAATGTGGCTACTTCCCTCAACAGAGAGGTTTAATGAGATGCTGATTGAGCAGGATTCCTAGGAAAGAAAAGATTTCTATTGAAAAGAAGGAGCTACTAGGTGAAAAAACATATGCAAGACACAGAAGAGGGAGTGAGTTTTAAGGGGCCAAGATAGCTCTTCGGATCCTCCTTTCTGGGCCCCATACCTGTTGGATGAGCATGTCAAAGTCTCAAGGGGGCATGAAATTCCATCCCTGTTCTCCAGTGTATCTTCTCTGTGGACATATATCAGACAGCTAGAAAGGCAGCATCCACAGACAAGAAGAGTATGGGTTTAAACCCAGGAGCGAAGCATCAAAATATTGTGGCAATGATCTCATGATCATTTTTCAGGATAAAGCATAGATGTGCACAACTTTGAAATTGGAGTTATGCATTAGGCAGCTGTCCTGCCCTCAGTAGTTACTAGCACTTCCCTAGAATGCTCTGGAGCAAGGGCAAGACCTTTCATCTAAAGGGATATGAAAAATAGGGTGAGTCCACTGCTGGGAATTCCTAACAGGTGCTAATGCACTTGGAAAATAGCACAGTGGGGAAATAGTAACAACACCAGGATTGTATAGCTCAGTAAAGATGGGAGAGTGATTACTTATATTACAATATATTACAGGCTTTCCTATGGGAACAAGTGGTTGATCTTAGTCACATTTGTTTTCACTAGGGACATAGTAGAAGGAAAATAATTTATTTACAACCAAAAAGGTTTTGATTGGACATATGAGTTGTCCAGGTAGACAGTGAAGCCTCTCAAAAGAATGGCCAGTGTTTATCTCTGTAGATTTGCCTGAAGCATGTTGAAATGGTCCAGGCGACCTCTCAGAGAGTTTTGGTACCTGAATGGAAGAAGTCAAGTTGCCTATGAACAATCTGGAAGGCCATTTCAGCACAGGATGAATATTTTGGATTCTTTTGCCAGAACCATTTTTTTCTTGTCCTTTTCTCTCTCTCTCTCTCTCTCTCTCTCTCTCTCTCTCTCTCTCTCTCTCTCTCTCTCTCTTGCAGGGAAAGGAGGTGACAGCTTCTTGCTATACAATGCAGTCTGGTCTTGAACTGACTGCAAAGCTTCGGCTGGCCTCAAACTCACAGTGATCCTCCTCCCTCAGTCTCCCTAGTGCTGAGATTACAGGCATGCACCACCACGCCCAGTTCTTGCCAGAAATATTTTTTATCCAAACCCTGTTAACTGTCTGCCTGCTTACATTCTTTTGTAATTCTTGACCCATTGAAGAACAGACAGACCTGCCAACTAGATCCTGCTTACATCTACCTGGCCACTCTGTTTCCTACGGAGTCTACTGAATGGTTGATGTCATTTGTTACCTCTGTTGATATTATCAATGGTTTTTATTCTTAGTACCTAAGAAAATTCTGTTTACCTGTGTAATAATTTCTAGCCATTCTTGCCACAAAAAACCATAGTATTGGATTAAACTGCTTTCTATGAATTTGTTCAGTAAACAAAATCCAAACATTATCATGCCTCTCCGATGAATATTTGAGGTAATCTTGGAGTTGACACAGAAATGCATTGCTTGTTACTAAAAATCCATCACAGGGTTGAAGGTAGGATCAATCTGGAAATACAAGAAACTTAAAAAGCTAAAGTTCAGTTCTTGTCAGAAGCAGTCCAAACCATAAGCTGTATTTGGGCTGATGAGGAGGAGTTCTTCGTATGACTTTTATTTCCTATAACCACATTCATTCTCCTCATTCATTCTCCTCCACTTCTCATAAGTCCCCAGTGGGTTGCCCTGCAACAGCTGTGTATCGAGTGAGGGTGGGCTCTTCATCTCCCTCAATGACAGGGCGGCCCTGATTGTGGTCTTGCCACATGCTCAGTGAATCTGAACCGGGACTCTTGCCTGAACCAAGGCTGTCAGAGTGCCAAGCCCTGCAGGAGACACTATATTCTGAGCACCATCCTGTAGGACCCACTAAATAGACCTGCCACCTTGACTATCAATCAAGCTGCAAAGCTGTCCAGCCCTCTGTTGTTCTTTGTAGGAAAGCTATGGTACCTAGAAGCTTCCTCATTATGAGCCTACAAGGCTATTCATTTGTATCTAAATTTTTTTTCCCAAAACTACTCTAAGCTCTCCAACTCTGACACTGAACTATGTTAACAATGGCTATCTTGGACTGTCCCTGTAGGATTTTTAAGAAGTTAATGTTATCCTCCTCTCAACAAAGAGCTAGGGGTTTGCAAAACACACCATATGCTTGTCAGTTTGCCAATGAATCAAGATGTTTGTGCAGCCTTCTGAGTCTAAATAATTAATGGCAATGTCTAAAGATTACCCCAAGGTTCAGGGAGTAAGGATAGGGCCTCTACAGAGTCCAACATTACTCAATCTCTGCTCAACCCCATGTGATAAATGGTCAGGATTCTTAACCACACCCCCTGCAGATCCCATTATCGCCATTGTTTATTCCTTTTTCTTTTTCCCCTCTTTTTTCTTCTACAGTTGGATTCTCTGGGTTGCTTCGGGTTAAGTGTTGCTGCCTCTTCCCTCCTTGCAAACACTAGTTTGACCCAGTTTCTCCAGAATCCTTAAATAAATTAGTAAATACAGGTGTGATCAAAACATATGGTGATTATTTAAATTTTAAAAAGTATTATAGTAAATGATACATTGCCATTTACCTCATTCAAATATTTTTATTTGACAGAAATTGTCATAAACATTTCAAATCTTTTTAATATTAAGTCAGCCACAAAAAAAACATGAAACAGGGAATAACAAGAGCAGGAAGAAGAGGGCTGAGGTCCCTCGCCAGCATGCTTTGGAGGAAACGTGGCCAACAGGGAAGGGGGCTGGAAGCTGCATTGTAACTTGTGTGGAGGAAGCCAGGGCCATGACAGGAGAGAGAGGCAGGAGGAGGCCCCCAGCCTAGAACCCTGAGAGCCCTGATCCAGGTGAAGGAAAAACAATGGAGACTCAGGGCAGCAAACACACAACATCAGACATGGCTTCAATGGACATTAAGAGATATCTTCGGGACCTTGTAGACAAGCTCAAAACTGAAATATTAAATCAGGTAAAGCAAGATATGAGTACAGTAGTAAAAGAAATCCTCTCAGGAAGCATCTCTCAGGATGATACAGATGGAAGAAGGGAGGAACACAAAAAAAGGAGAGAAATATTCGATAACAAATATAAAGAAAATATAGAATACATGAAGCAGATTCAAAGAGACTATCAGGAAATTAAAAATTCCATTGAAAGCTGGAAAAACTCCTTAAAAGAAACTAAGGATAGAGTATCAAAACTTGAAGACAAGTTTGAAATATGTGATCATGAAAGGAAAGATCTCTTAAAAATAACAAGGAAACAGGCAGTAACAATACAAAGGCTAGAAGATGACAAGAGAATCTACAATTTAAGAATAAGAAGCATGAACGAAGAAGCAGGAATACATACAGGTGAATTACAAAGGCTATTTATGGAAATAATTAAGGAAAACTTCCCAAGCATAGGAAAAGAAAATGACATTTGGTTATGTGAGGCATACCGAACTCCAGCCACCTACAACCAAAACAGATCTATACCCAGACATATAATAATCAAGATACCAGAAATTCCATATAAAAACAGAATATTAAAAGCCATCAGAGAAAAGAAACATTACCTATAAAGGTAAGCCCATCAGAATCACAGCTGACTGCTGGACACAGACCATCAGATCAAGAAGGGCTTGGAGTGAAGTCTTTCAAGGCCTGAAAGAAAATAACCTCCAGCTCATATTGATGTACTCTGCAAAACTGTCACTAGAAATTAATGGAGAAACAAGATGCTTCATGACAAAGAGGAACTGGGGGAGTTTGTGAACACCAATCCAACCCTACAGAGAATACTGAAGGACATTCTAGAGAGAGAGAAAAAAAATACCAGGATTTTAGGAACAGTGGCAGAAAGGCCTCAATGAGTGGGGCAGGCAGTAGAATGAAGGAGAAAAGTAGACAAAGGCAGAAAAATAGCATTGCACAAATAAGGCAGAGAAGGATAACTAGAATCTCTAATATAGATGGCCTTGATACATTATATTGTTAATAGTGCACCAGGATTTAAAACCCCCATTACTCACATGACTCTGCTTAGATGTATTATATTCTGTTCCAATCATTCTACCTGTACTTGATTTGAGGGAACTGACAGTAATCCTGAAAATAACAGGATATAGTATAGTAATCATCCTTAAGTTCCTATTAACTTAATCTAAAGCTCTATAAAACCTACACTGTTTTACCATGACTGATCGTAATCGAATCTGGTCTGTTAGATTGCTGTTTTGTATTGACAGATTTTATTTAAAGCTGTTATGATAGTACCAAGACTGAGAGTATAGGCAACTGCACTTAAGATGACAAGATTCACTAGAATATCCACTCTGGTTTGATTATTACCTGCCTGTGAAGTTTTATACTGTCTACAATGTTTTATTTTTATTAATATTGTTGTTTACTGCTATACTCAATTATACTGCTATATTCAATTATGCCTGATGATATAGACATTCTATTGAAGATAATAAGAAACCACACAGTAATCATTGTAGATCACCTTGTACTGTGGTTTTATATGACTTTTTGGTTTCATGTTTTTATAGGAATTTGTTTTGTTTTGTCTTACTAAGTTTTGTTTTTCCCTCTAATACAGAAAGTATAGACATACATGTAGAGATTCATGCATGCATAGCTGTTTACACTCTCACTGTTTGAATATCTACTTTGTATGCTTTAATTTTGTAACTTGAACAACTATTTCTAAGAGGACAATATGTAATTTATTATTAAAAAAATACATGAAAGAGGACTTTCAGAACTGTTTCAGAAAGTGGCCAGAGTAATGGCATTGGTGTGTTCAAATTCAGGGGGTATCATTTTTATGGAAAAAAATGTTAAAATTTCATAACAAAAAACAGGAGAATAATAATGGTTAATATATTACATGTTACAATCTTAAGAAGTTGGTCAGGATACAAGATATGAGCATGTGTGATCTATAGTAGTGCACAACTTCCTCTTTTATGAACTAAGGTACACTAATAGTATAACTGACTTTCATTTTTTCCTTTCTCCCTACTGTCCTTTTCCCTTTCACTCATCCTTGTTCCTTTTTTCTTTTTGAACAGTTTCTTCACAAGGGGAATATTTGAGGGGTATTGATGGCAATATGTCTTTTACTGTAATAAATGCTTTTTAATTTTAAATTTAAGATCATGCCTCGTATATCTAATTGTTTATATAACATAGTACTTACTACCTCATTTTAGTTTGTCAAAATGGAGTGTTTATAAGCCTTTACCTGAATGAACCATTGTGATAATTTGTTTCTTTTTATTCTTTAGTTTTTAATTTAGCTTTAATTTATATAAAACAATCTATTTACAGCTATACTTGAAGCTGCCTTGGCAAGGACATACTTGTTAGTTAACTTCACATAAGTTATCAAGAAGTTCAGTGTTTACTGGCAAAAGCTTTAATTTATAAAAAGCTTTAATTTTACAAAAATTGGAATAACTATTGTAAGTCCATGTGGTTTTATCATTATCATTACTTGTATATGTTTCCTAGTGGCTTGTATTTTTATTTTTCTGTCTTAATTGCTTGAATCTTCAAAAATATTAACTGGAAATGATGGGTGTAAGCATGCTAAAGTAACTGATTTCACAGTCAATATTTTAAAATAAGAAAAAGAATAGCATATTGCCCACAGTAAGAGTCATTCTTCTAGGAATTTAACCACCTTTGAGATATATTTTAGTGTTCATTTAGTATATTTGTGAGTTGAACCCATAATTGTAGTTAATGCCTTATATGTACAATGGTCAACTTGGATGTATGACTTTATTATATAATCATTCTGCCTATAGTTGTATTATACATATTGATATACACTATAATATTTATAAAAGTAAACAAAGTAAATACTAGGAAAATAATAAAACTGGAGAATGATTCATTATTTTCATTTTTTCCTCAAAACGAAAGGGTATCTAGTTAAATTCTGGAAACAGTTTTTCCAAAATTCATTTTCATTTTGAAACTATATTTTTGGTAATATTTCCCTTTCCATTTTTCATAATTTAAGACCCATAGTTACAAAAATTTTAATATTTAAATATTATAAAACTTATAAAATATTAAAAATTATATTTATTGTATCTTATGAAGTTGCATGCTTGGAAAAGAAGTATTAATTTAACTGAATCAATAGTTAGAGATCAGCTTCTAGATCATCCTCATAAGACCTTTCATGTACTTGATACAAAGATTTTAAAAAATATTTGCCCACTTCTAATGGTCTGTAATCTGCTTGGAAATATAAACACACATACAAAATTCTTATGATGCAATTAAATAAATGCTTTAACTACAGTGTCAAAATTCAAAGAGAATTTGATTTTCAGAATAGTAGCAGTGGTAATGGTAGCCACAGTTTTGTAGAGAAATCTGATTTTAGAGGTGTGTTTTGCTGAAATCAACCTAATATTACCATACTCAGATACTGGAACTAAAAACAAAGGAAAAATTGTAATTCTGTTTGATCACTTATATGCCACAAAATTGTGTCTACTCTAATAGCATAATATTGTTTAAGGCTTCTCCTAGGATTTCCAAATGGTCTTCAACAGCCAGGATATGATTCTCTTCTTTACAATCTTATCCCCTAAATAGGAAAGTTCTACATTAGCCTTAAAGAAATGCCAGCTCATTCACATCAGGCAAGTTCATGCCCCCAGGGCTAATAAGATCATAAATGAGTTATCTTGATCCTAGCCAGTGTCTAAAGCAGATTTTTTCCAAGAGCGAGTCCTACATGTTGAAAATATAAGCAACTGGGAGCCAACTCAGACTCAGTAAACCAGACCTTCTGTAATGAAGTCAGGAATATATATGGATATTAAATTGTCCCAAATTATTTCTGTACCTGCAGGAAGGTTACAGACCTTTACTCCAGAGAGGAGTTGCTCTGAATGGTTAGGCAGCTGTTTCACATTATCTAATCTGACCCTTCTGCTAATGTCATTCTTCCAAAATTTTCTTGGAAAGGTAAATACAAAGGATATTTGGCTTCTTTCAGAGAATGGGTTTGCCAAGGGAGCTAGGCTTTGAGAACCTTAGAGACCAAGGAAAAACCTCCTAATGCATGGCTGGGTTTGTATTTGACTTTGGTCTTTCTCTCTTTGTTCCATGTCTATGATTTAAGAGTTGTAAGAGAGAAAATGTGGCTATTGACGTCAAACAGGGAAATGTGTTTATTTAAGAAATCATAATAAAACAAACAGCTCCAAGACTATTGTCTTGTTTTCTTTGCCCTGACCCTGGGAGGGTGTGTAATATCCAAAAATTTCTAGCAGCTCAACTAGTTAGGATCCTGCACCAGGAATCTGCATGGTTTAAAATACAAAGGAAGTCTCACCAAAGCTGCCCTCTGCCTCAACTTTGGGAACTTTACCTTCATGAGGACAAAAAATCTGTCTTTAAGCTTCTGGAGCATAGGGAATTTGCTAAGAAAGAAAAGAAAATGAGAGAATCATATTCATAAGAGGCCATTGCTGTTGAGAAATGTATTCTACATGGCCTGCACCACCCACCGCCCCCATGCACTTCAAACCTTAATGTATTAATTCATTATCAGAGTAGTTCAGATATCTTATAGAGTATTTTGATTAATCCAGTCATTTTCAGGGTTGGGAATATTCTTTGACTTTGTCTACAATAATTTTTACTTAGACGATGTGTGAATTTCATTATATATGCTTAAGAGAACTAAAGCTTGCTTGATTATCTTTTGGAAACACATGTGGAAGCAAGCTTCAGAATGTTTGTGGAGATGGTCATGTTCCCTGTCTGCCCTCATGATCAGTCAAAGAAGCAAACTCTAGAATCCTGCTCCCTCCCAGTTGCAGGAATCACCAGCAATCCCAAGGACAGGGCTTGGCCGACATGGAGACCTTCTCAAAGTCATATCCTTTTACTGTTTCATTATAGAGAAACCTTGGTAATTCTGGAATTGTAATTACTTCTGCACCAATATGCTATCTTTCTATGTGAACAAGGCTTTAACTTTGTTAGCAGAATCTAAAAGGTCAAATAAAGTAGAGAATACAAGAATACCTCTATTCTGTTAAGTAGCTCACTGGTTCTTTTTGAAATCTAGGACAAGATAAAAACTTAGAAAGGCAGAAATGCAAATTAAAACAGCATTGAGATTCCACCTTACTCCAGAAAGAATAGCTGCCATCAAGAAATCAACTGATAACAAATGTTGGCGAGGCTGCGGGGAAAAAGGAACACTGCTCCACTGTTGGTGGGAATGTAGACTGGTGAAACCATTATGGAAATCCATATGGAGAATTCTCAGAAGACTAGGATTGGAAGTTCCATTCAATCCAGCTATCCCCCT
>PVLA01000271.1:0-243700 GCA_004027455.1 Hydrochoerus hydrochaeris
CTGACTCAATGTCAAGATTAAAATGTTAATTGATACCTATTGCCCTGAACCTGGGGCGATTCCTGCTTGGGGTTGAGGTTAAAACCTATTGTTTAGGATTATCCCTGCCTGGCCCTAAGCCTGGGGTGCTTCCTGCTTGGGGCTGGGGGTGGCTGCCAAAGGTTAGCAAATATATATTCCAGCTTCTAAAAAATAAAGGCGGATTCAGATTCACTCACAGACTGGTGTGCAGTGTTTTCTGTCTCTCAATCGCCGACTCCCTGACCACCTTTGGGAAACCCTAGCCCTGCCGCAGCTGGACTCCGGCACATTATAAAACCAATTGAAAGAGAATATTGAATAAAGCAATTAATCATAATTAAACAAAAACAGTAAACAACATTTGCTTCCAAATAGAAGATAGAAGAGACCCCCATATTTCTATATTGCATATAGTCATCCTCCCAAGAGATGCTCAGACCTCTGACCCAAGTTGCTAATGGGGTAAAGGGTTGAGGATGTTTGATTCCAAGCCCGCGCACCGCAAGGCTCACAGGAGACACTACTGGGTCTCCTCCTGGGTCACACCAGAGGAAGACACTTACCAAGAGGGCGGGCAAATTGCTTCTTTGTGCAGTTGTTCGGGTTCCACCATGGCCGTGGCTGGATCTTGGGGGCCGCTCACTGGTTCTCCTCCTGGCTCATGCCAGAGGAAGATGCTTACCAAGAGGGCAGATGAATTGCTTCTTTGTGCAGCTGCCTGGGTTCCACCATGGCTGTGGCAGGATCTCAGGGGCTGCTCACTGTTCTCCTGGCTCACACCAGAGGGAGGTGCTTACCAAGAGGGTGAGTGAATTGCTTTTTTGTGTAGCACCTGGGTTCCACCATGGCCATGGCTGGATCTCAGGGGCTGCTCACTGGTTCTTCTCCTGGCAAAAGGGGCTTACCAAGAGGAAAGGTGAATTGCTTCTTTGTGCAACCACCTGGGTTCCACCAGGGCCATGGCCGGATCTCAGGGGCCACTCACTGGTTCTCCTGGCTCACGCTGGAGGGAGGTGCTTACCAAGAGGGTAGGCAAATTGCTTCTTTGTGTAGCTACCTGGGTTCCACCATGGCCATGGCCAGATCTTGGGGGCTGCTCACTGGTTCTCCTCCTGGCTTACACCAGAGGAAGGCACTTACCAAGAGGACAGGCAAATTGTTTCTTTGTGTAGCCACCTGGGTTCCACCATGGCCATGGCTGGATGTCAAGGGCCACTCACTGGTCTATTCCTGATTTTAGAATGAAAGCTTTCAGTTTTTGTCCACTTAGTATAATGTTGGCTATTGGTTTATCATAGATGGCATTTGTCAGATGGTAGATACCATCTATTCTGAGTTTCTGTACATGAACAAGTGTGGGACTTTATCAAAAGGTTTTCTGCATCTATTGAGATAGTCATGTGATTTTTGTCTTTGGCTCTGTTAATATAGTGTATTACATTTATTGATTTGCATGTTAAACCATCCCTACATTCCTGAGATAAATCCCACTTGGTCATAATGTATAATTTTCTTGATGATTTGCTGCATTCTATTTGCCAGTATTTTATTAAGAATCCTTGCATCAATGTCCATAAGTGAGACTGGCCTATGGTTTTCCTTTTGAGTTGGGTCTTTCTCTGGTTTTGGTATCAGAGAAATACTTGCCTCCAGCAATGAGTTACGGAGGATTGCTTCCTTTTCAATTTCACTGAAGAGTTTGAGGAGTATTGGTGTTAAATCTTCTCTAAATTTCTTGTAGAATTCAGCTGTGAATACATCTGGACCTGGGCTTTTCTTTGTTGCTAAGTTTTTAATCATGTTTTCAATTTCAATAGCTGATACTGGGTTATTCAAAATTGTTATATCTTCTTGATTGAGCTTTGGTAGTTCAAATCTTTCTAGAAATCTGTCCATTTCCTCTGTTTGCCACCCTATGTGAGTAAAGATTTTCAAAGTAGGTATTCATGATCTTTTGAATTTCCCTGGGATCTATAGTAATTTCTCTCTCTTCAGTCCTTATTGTATGAATTTGAGTTTTTTCTTGATAAGGTTGGCTAGAGGTTTATCAATTTTGTTTATTCTCTCAAAAATCCAGCTCTTTTGATTCATCAATTCTTTGTATTTTTTTTTTAGTCTCAATTGCATTAACTTCTTCTCTGATCTTTATCATTTCTGCTCTTCTATGAGCTTTGGGTTTTACTTGCTCTTCTTTTTCTGGAAGCTTGAGATGTAGTATTAGCTTATTTGTGCTCATTCTGTTTTCTTGATATGACAATTTATTGCTATATATCTTTCTCTTAGGACCATTTTTATTGCATTCCACAGGTTTCAGTAAGTTGTATCTTCATTTTCATTGAATTGTAGGTATTGCTTAATTTCTTTTTTAATTTCACCTGTAACCCATTGATTGTTCAGGAGGTTGTTACTTAATTTCTATTTATTTATGCAGGTTTTGAAATTTCCTTTGCCATTAATTTCCAATTTAAGTGCACTATGGTCTGATAATATGCACAGTATAATTTCAATCCCTTTTCATTCACTCAAAAATGTTTTATGAGCTAATATATGGAGAATGTCCCATCCACAGCTGAGAGGAATGTATAATCTGATGTGGTTAGGTAGAACACTCTGTAAACATCTATTAAGTCCATTTGCTCACAGGTTTGATTTTTTTATTTCTTTGCTTTGTTTCTAGTTGATTTATCTCTTTGTGACAATAGGGTAAGGTCCCCTTTTATAATTGTGCTGTTGCTTATTTGGTAAAATTAGCATTTGTCCTATAAAATTGGGTGCTTTTGTATTTGGTGCATATATGTTTATGATTGTTAGCTCTTCTTCTTGAAGTACTCCCTTGACAAGTATGTGGTGACCTTCTTTATCTCTTTTGATCATTTTTGAAGCTTGAAGTTTACATTTTTGAAGTTTGAAGTTCACAAGTTTGAAGTCTGAAGTTCACATTGTCTGCAAAATAGGATAGCTACTCCTGCTTTTTTCTGGGTTCCTGTCACATGGAATATTGTTTTCCACCCCTTGACTTTCAGTCTATGAGTTTCCTTTTGAGTTAGATGTGTCTCTTGCATACAGCGTATTTTGGGATCCTGTTTCTTGATCCATTCTATTTCTCTTAATAGGTTAATTAAGATCATTTACATTGATGGATATAAATGATATGCACTGGCTTATCTTTGCCATGTTATTTTCCTACTGTTGGTTTTCTGCTTTTCCCCCTTATTTAATTGCCTGTCCTATTTGGTGCTTTCTTTCTGTTGCTGTCTAGAAATTGTAGTCATTTTTATCTCTATCTAGTATGTCTTTCAGTACTCTTTCTAAGGTTTGTTTGGTGGACATGAATTTCCTCAGTTATTCCTTGTCATTAAATTTCTCCATTAAATTTCAAAGAAAGTTTTGCAGAGTACATCAATCTGGGTTGAAAGTTGTTTTCCTTCAGGTCTTGAGACACCCCACCCCAAGCTCGTCTTAACTTGAGGGTTTATGCTGAAAAGTCTGCCATGATTCTAATGGGCTTTGCTTGATAGGTAAGTTGTGTCTTTTCTCTAACAGCTTTTAGTATTCTGTTTTTATGCTGTATGTCTGGGATCTTAGTTCTTATATGTCTGGGTGTAGATTTATGTTGGTTGTGACTGTTTGGCATTCCATATGCCTCACTTATCTGCATATCAGATTCCTTCTACATGTTTGGGAAATTTTCTGTTATTACTTCTGCGAATAGTTTACCTATGTCATTTGCTTTGACTCCTGTAACTTCATTGATGCCTATTTATCTTATATTCTCTTGGCATCATCTTAAAGCTGCTGGATTGTCATTTCATTCTGCTTTGTTATTTTTAGAAGTTCTATCCTTTCATGATCTCTAGCTGTAATCCTCTAGGTCTGAAATTCTATCGTCAGCTTCATTTAATTGGTTTTTCCAGCTTTCAATAGAATTTATTTCTTGGATCTCTCTGTCAATTTGTTTCATGCATTCTGCTTGTTTTCTATATTATTTGTTTGAGGTTTCAGTTTCCCATGCTCCTGTACTTTTATCTATTTCTTCTCTTGCTATGCTGAGCAACTAACTCACTTCCTAAGGTTGTCATTTCTGTCTTACGTGGGAAACTATTTCTAATTTGATTTCCTCTATAGCCTCATGGATTTGTTTCTTTATTTCACTTGGTATCTTTTCAGAGATTTCAGGTGTATGACTTTTAAAGTCCTCTATTTTAATGTTGCCTGTACTTGCTCCTAATGCACTAGATGTTTGAAATTGCATTTTTCTATTTTTGTTTTTTCATTTTCATCTTTTGGGCTAATATTTGGTCTTTCAATCCCAATAGTCTCAACTGTCAACAGTGCATATGCTAGGGTCCTACTGTGTGGTTGATGTTTGTCCCATTGCTGGGTATCACAATGAAGTGAGGGCCAGTCACCTGAATTCCTCCTGCAGGGCCTATTGGGTGAGTCCTATACTCATTCTAGGCTAACTAGGCTAGTATTATTGATGTAAGTCAATTCTTAGTATCTGCTGTAACTATGTCTTCAGGTTGTTCCAGGCCATCAGATCTATCTGTCTATAGTGTTTGTCTCAGATGGGACCATAATGTGTGACTGAGTGCCTCATAAATCCTTTTAATTTTCTCCAGGTTGGGGGAGGCCTTATTGGCACACTCCTCAATCCAACTGATGAACTCTGTATAGAAAGACTCACCCACACTCTTGCCAGGCTCACCAAGATCCTGTAACTAGAGAGGGCTTCCCTATTGCTCCTGTTTATCCACTAAAGTCCTCTAATTTAGGGGCAAACTCACAACTCTGATGGAAGCCTGCTGAGGTCCTCTGTTTGGATGAGGGGTCACTGAGTCTCCCATCAACCCAGCAAGGTTAATCCACTGCAGCCCAATGTTCTGAGAGGAGGAAGTGCAGCCAAAGATCAACAGTTATACTAGGCCCAGGAGGTGAGGGAGAAAA
This sequence comes from Hydrochoerus hydrochaeris, assembly GCA_004027455.1. Taxonomy (NCBI): domain Eukaryota; kingdom Metazoa; phylum Chordata; class Mammalia; order Rodentia; family Hydrochaeridae; genus Hydrochoerus; species Hydrochoerus hydrochaeris. The sequence goes on from PVLA01000271.1 coordinate 4,969, forward strand.
GCAAGTGTGGAAGTGCCTTTCTCTCTTCAGAAGAGGTACAGATTCTCAAGCGTGGGAGGCAGGTGCAGAAGTGGCCTGCCCTCTATGGCGGAGGTACAGGGTTCAAAGGGTGAGAGGGTGGAAGCGGCCTGCCCTCTGCAGTAGAGGTCTAGGATCCAAAGGGTGGGTGCAAAGTGGCCTACAGATTTATTCTAATTTATAGTAGATATACTACTATAACTCAAGGAAAATCAAATAACTGGCCCAAATTTTCCTACAAAGAAAACAAGGCAAAAAAAATACCAATATATCTATATTTGAAAAAAATTTCTCAAAATAAAATATTGAGGATGGCAATCAACTGGAAATTTTATGTGTTAATGACAGTACAGTTTAATCACTTGGAAAATAGTTTGTCATTATCTAGAAATTCAACATTCAGATCCCTAACATTCTCCTATCCCAACAGACACAATGAAACTCCAGCATATGTACAAAAATGCAGACATATCAACTTCTGTGATAATAAGAACATGGAGGGGGCTGGGGATTTAGCTCAGTGGCATAAGTGCCTGCCTTGCAAGTGCGTGGTCCTGACTTCGATCCCCAGTACCGATTAAAAAATAAAACAACATGGAAACATTCCAAATAGCATTGAAAATAGCATTGAAGAGAGAAAAAAATGCCAAATTGAGAAGAGAAAAAAATTTTTAGTATATTCATTTTTTACAGTCACAAACATGGGTAAATTTTAGAATTTATGAACAATGTTTAATATAGAGTATGTCAAAGACTATAATACTAATTTTACTTAATTAAAAACAAATAAATAAACATAGTGAAATGACTATTTGAGCTTGCATATATACAGAGATGAAGTTATACACCAATATATGACATGAATTTAAATAAATTACATAGTACCATAAAGCAAGAAAATGAATCAAGTCAATAACATATATGTACAAGACAAAACACAATACTGAACATTAATTACATCTAGGGTAAGAAAGAGAGTATGGGATAAAGAAGGAACCATACCTGATATAAGTTTTTGGCAAAATTTTAATTAATTCATAATTTTCAATAATTTTTATATTTCTAAATTACATATAGTTTAAATGTATTGTTTCAAGACCCACTTGGGAAAGAAAACATAATATTTAAAAGAAGAATGGACAAGGAAACAATATCCTATATATGTGAAGTTCATTTTGTTCTAAGCTATTAAGAATTTAATGGTAATCCTAAAGTATGACTTTGGTAACAAGGAGAGTAACTTAATTTTGAACATTTACACAAGTATAACAACACTTGCATTAAATATTTCTAAAGAATATATGGAAGGCTAAGTGCTGAGCTACAATATTCTGTGGTTAACACACTGTTATCTAGATTATGCTATTATAATATACATAAGGCCTCATTTTAATATATTTACTTTTTCAAATAAACTGGTTGAGATGTTTCTTTACACTATCATCATTATGTTTTATTGTAGTTCAAACGGACTACATATTCTGTAAGATTTTTTGTGCCCGTCAGAATTAAGTGGTGACCATTCTTGCTTTCAGTTACCTAACAATAAGAATGAAAGACCTGAAATTAAGTAGGACATTCAGAGAAAATTACAGCAAGTATTTCTCTGTTCAGTACATAATCAAACTATAGAATCTAGGTCTGCATTTAAAGAAAATATTTCTGTTGCTAGTTTTGAAAAAAAAGCTGGGTTAAAATTGTATGAATATTAATACATGGGCAGCTAGCAACATAATGATAAGCTGAAATTATGCTTCACTGCATAGGCAGACTGGCTACAGGAGACACAAAGTTCTGTTATTTATTACACAATATCTAAGGTAGTTTGCACTGGTTATTGTTACATTATTTTGAATTATTAAGTAATGACTGGGATGAGTTAACACTGCTAGTTAGTTGAACAAAATTTATGTTGTATGTATAGTACTTTAATGAGTTGCTATACCATTCCAAAACTGTTTTCAATTACCTCTCAATGACACAAAAACCCTTAACAATATATACTTTTTAGTTATCAGGCCAAATACAACTACAATTTAAGTAGAAATAAGGAAAAATTTCAGCCAATGTTCTAGTATCTAAACCTAAACACTGTCAAAATTTAGGTATATTTAATTGCAGTCTTTAGTTTCCATATAATAGCAATCATACAACTTTACCCCTTATTATTTGTTTGCTTAACACTATCATACATTTCTTCCAGTAAATGATGTTTGCCAATTTATACCATTTAAGATAAACACATAGTAGTTTAAGTGGATACATCATAGTTAACTTACTCATTTAAGGTAGAGCATTACAATTATTCTTTTTTTCCTATAAATAACATTTTTATTAACATTCTCTGTGCATAACGTTTCTGCACTTAGAATGGTTCTCCTTAGGATAGAGTTCATTAAGTAGAATTATTGAGTCAAATGGCATCATATATATATATATATATATATATATATATATGATTACATTTCAAATATTAAATTTGCAACGTATAGCAATAGTGATGCATGAGTCATCTATAAATTTGCCAATTTTACTTATGTTCATTTAATAATGCACTTGAAAATTAGATAGACATACTATTTAGTGGCTTGCCTATTAATAAGCAGTACACCTGAATAAACTTGTTTTATTTATCTGAATATTCTACATAACAAAGTACAGTGTATAGGAAAAAGGAGTTGTTTAACATATTTGTTGGATAAATGCATAAATGCAATAATAAATTTTTATCTCTTGTTTGTTGTAGTGCTAATTATACTATAATTTTGCCCAGTTTACCATTCCCTGTTGACACTTCTGATGCAATGAATTTTAAATTTTGTATGTTAAACCTTCAGTACTATTCATTTCCCTGTTGGTTTCCTTAATTACACTTTAGATTTCATAAGTAGTCTTTCTACTTTCCAGTAGTTTTTTCATGCCTTGGCTTTCTTAATACTATTCCTTCAAATCAATTCATGTGAATATTATTTTGTATACTATTTAAATACAAGACTACTTTCCTAAAGTGATATAAGTAGTCCCTCTTGATATGTAATTTATTAAACTGGCTGTGAAAGTCAAATATGTGAAAGCAGAATTATCAGTTTTTTCATTTATGTTTTCCCTTACGCCAGACATGTAAGAACATTCACAGGTACGTAGGTGTGACCCAGATTCCTTACTGAGAAGCAGCTGGAAAAGGAAGGAATCTTACCAGTTATTCTTTACTCCAAATATTGGGTTGGTTAGACTGGGGATCTCTTTTTGCCACATATATTTTGTTGTCTTCACCAATCCCACACCAGAAAGAATTTGTTTATAAAGACAAACATACAAAAATAAAAAAAAAACTTATATAACATTATCAGAGGTTAATGAATTAAGAAAGTTATCATTATAATATTGTGTATTGCTTGAATAATATGCAAAATGGCTTCAAAAGTTAGGAGACATACGAGAACATTTATTCAGAATATGACTTTTAAAATAATCTATTGAATCTACTATCAAAAATTTCCCCAAGCTCTAATAACTATAATATGTATGAAGAATTCATGAAACAGAGAATCTCTATTAGCTTGAAGGCTACATAATCAATGCTGTGGAGACACTTCTGCTGGTGAATAAATGATGTTCAACAAGAAAAGATGCAGAGTCAAAAATATTCAACAAAATACATAGCTATATTTCATAAATGTTCAAAAACATATAATGTATCTTGGGTACAGATATAATTACTTGGCAAGCATTTTGCAGGACCTTTGGAACTGAGATTTTATTATATTTCTCTACTTTGGGTTAGTCTTATTGAACATGAAGAGCAGAGCAAAGAGCAAAGAGATAACACAGATTATTATCTAAGTGTGGTCTGGATAACAATTCCCATTACTCTATTAAATGATGCTTAGTCTAAATAATGTTACAGAAACACTAGTGCAAGTAGTTAAGAATACACTTACAGAAACATGTCTAAGTATAAATATTTAGAAACTGCATTTGCAACAATTCATGGGAGAATAAGTAGATAAATATTATATTTCCATTCAATTAAACTAAAAGGAAAAAAATCCACCAGTACAAACTACTTTAGAAAATGTATGTATTTTGCTAAGGAATAAAGCATACTACACAATAGTAACTGTGAATTCATGATCACATTTTGCTGAACACCCAAGAAGACATTTACACATATGTCCATATATACACACACACAAAGATAAACTCCGGCAAGTTCATACCAAACTTTGAACAATGGTCATACCTGATGCATCAGAATAAGATAATGAGAAGATAGACAGAATTTTTACATTTTGATAGTTTGAATTTTTTACTCAATATAGCCTATCCTCAAAATTTAAAAAAATACATATATAGGAAAAAAGTATACATATGTAAACATATACGTATGTAGATACACTGATATATATATACATATATATATATACACACACACATCTCTTCAAGAGGTTGAGTGTATTTTAATACGATGTATTTATGCCTTGTTATTAATCTAAGTTACATCAATAGGACTTCAACGACCAACTTAACAGGATGACTTTTTCACTGAAGAGGCAACAGCAATGCTTTACTACCACCATAAATGAATTTAGTCTCTCAGTGACAGATGCAGATTAATTTTGTACAGTTTCTATTGCAAACATGCTCTTCACAAAAACTACACTATCTTTTAAGTGCTCAGAATGAAAATCTTATGCCACTGACCTTGCAGATTTATTTATGAAACATGCTGCCTGTTGTATTAAGAAGCACAAATGCTGGTTATACAAGATGTTAAAAAACCCTAGAAAGAAATTTTGTCGGTAAAGAAAATAAAACATTTGAAGTTTTCTGTAATGTTATTATTTTGAGTAAATTTTTAAAAATCATTATCAACTATATTTTGATAATTCTGGTATTAAATAAAACAAAAAAAATAGATATGGGAGTTTAAAGGGCCCAAAAATATAATTCTTTCTTGCCTCAAGTTTAAAGAATAAAGAAATGAAGCAAAACATCTCATGTAATTTGGATACAGCATATTCTAGAGAATATGTGTTATATCTGTAGGCAAAGTTTTCCAACACTGAACTCCAGAATTAAGAGTAATTTAATACCATTAAAGGCAGCCCTGGACCCCATAAGCCTTCTCTCAAAGAGGCCTACTACAATAAAACCTAGTGGGAATAGGAGCTGAGTGGAATGTATCTTTCTGAGGCAGGCCGAGCTCCAAAATGATAGGTAGTATGGGCTCCATACTACCAAGTTTATCCTCCCCACCAAATTCTTAGATTAGATCACTCCTTCAAACTTTAGGGTAGTGGTGGGGGGCTGGGGAAAAACCAGGAAAGTTACAAAAATAATCCTTTTTCCACAAAGAAGAAAAATTCAAGAGTGAAAAGAATTCCATTCTAAAGTGATGCTCTCCCAGTGGTTAGAATATATCACGTTTTTTTTCAAGTAATTATGAAACCACCATATAAGAAATTTATCTTATTTGTAGTAAAAATTCAATTATATGTCAACTAAAACATTGGAACTGATATTTAATGAATACCATGTTTTTCTGACTGTGCCACATGTAGATGATGCTGAAAGAAAGATAAATAAAATGTAGATTGAGTTCCTAGTGTGATGAGATAGAATGATACAAATATCATTGACTATGGCTAGCAATACAACAGAATTATAAACAAGTTTTCTGTGAACACAGAAAACAAAATAAAAGAATGCTTTCACAACTCCCTTCATTTCTTACTATTTATTCCAAACCTCCTGCATGCCAATCTCTACCCAAGAATTAGACATTAGCTATAATGAATAACAATGAGTAAAATAGAAAAGATCTTTCTTTTTAGCACATGGGCAAGACAGATACTCGCAAAGTAAGTTCATAAATATGTAATCACAAAATGCAACGTGCTATAAAGGGAAAAAATACCAAACACTATTAGGGAAAATAGCAAAGGTTGCATGATTTAGATTATAGGATAAGGGGGGCTTCTCTGAGAAAACATTTCAACTCAGAGGTTAGGGTGGGGTATGACCCACCAAACAGTAGACAGGAAGAATGCAGAGTAGATAATTTCAGTAGAAGAAAGAGCAGATACAAATATCTTTAGTTATAAAACAAAATGAAGGAGGGACATGAAGGAGTAGAGTGAGAAGGAAATAACTCATGGTTGAGGTTAGTGGGGGCAGTGATTAGATCCATATTTGTAGGTCATGTTAAGGAGTTAGGTTTTACTATTTTTATTCAAAATCATTAAATGACTTCAGTAAGAGGAATGGCATGGCTCAATTTACCATGGATTGTAGGCTAAAAGAATGGGTGAAAGGAGAGTAGAAAACAGACTGGTATTAAGATCTAAGTGAGCGAGAATGTTGGCTACAAACTGGATAGAACTAATGGATAAAGAGAAGTGTGAGATAAGAATTTGCTTTTTTTTAGGTAAGAGTAACAAAATGTAGTGACATATTGGAGTAGGGGGAAAATGGTGAGATTTGTGAATATGTCAAAAATGTTTACATTTTGGACTTAAATAGCTAGAAAAAACAGCACATAGTTGGATCTTGAAGACTAAATTGGAGTTTATCTAAGGGGAAAAAAAAGAGTGAAGGACACTCTCTGATATAGTAGTATAATAGTGTATGCAACAAAATGCAGGAAGATAGTGGCTAGGCACAGATGATAAAGGCCCTTGACCTATCAATAAAAGTTTTTGTTCTTGTTCATCTGTTTGTCTAATCAGGGCAGCATCACTACATATTCATTTCTACGTATACATTAGACTTGTGAGAATTCAGGAAGGGAGCTTAAGAAAGGGTTTCAAACTGGGTGTAGCAGAAGAAGATTGCAGTCCTAGCTGCTCAGCAGTTTAGTAAGGAGGATCACTTGCTCAGGAGTTCAAAACCAGCCTGGGGAAAGTTAGGAGACCAGTGTCAAATAAAACAATGTGCAAAGAAATACACAAACAAAAAGAAAAAAAGAAAATAACAAGAATTTTTAAAAAATAAAAGGGTTGGGGCTCGGGTCCTGATCATGCGCTCTGGTGGAATCCCAGCTCACGGAAAGGGACGTTGAGCATGCTCCCAGGTGGTAAGACCACGTGCTGCATCCCAGAGCACCCCATGGCGCACACAGGGACTGGGCCTAACCGGGCCATAACCAGAGAATGCCAAGCGGCAAGCAAGACACAGAGTCCAGCCTTGGGCCCTGATCATGTGCTCTGATGCAATCACAGCACATGGAAAGGGAATTTGAGCCTGCTCCCAGGCAGTAAGACCATGCGCTGCATCCAAGACCATCCCAAGGCACACACAGGGACGGGGTCTAACCAGGCCATGCCCAGAGAACAACAAGCAGCTAGCAGGAGCCAGATTCCAGACTCAGGCCCTGACCACGTACTTTGGCAGAATCCCAGCGCACAGAAAAAACTTGGAACTTCATTCCCAGTCAGTGAACCTTGGACTACACAGATTAACTGTGTCAGTATGGTGAGTATGCCCCTAAAATAGAGGTGCACAGTGGGTAAATAGGGCCAGTAGTAAAGCCCCCTCCAACTAACTATAAGACCTTGGTGAGTCTAAAAAGAGTGTGGGTAACCCCCACCCACACAAAGAAAAAATCAGGCAGAGTGAAAATGGCAAAATGAAAAAGCAATATGCAGTCTCAAACATCTAGTCCATCAGAAACAAGTACAGGAGATACTGAAATAGAGGACCCCAAAAGTAACACACCAGGAACCTCTGAAAAGATAACAAGGGAAATAAAAAAAACAACTCTATGAAGCTATAGAGGAAATCAAATTAGAAGTACTCTCCCATGTAAAGATAGAAATAACAACCTTAGTAAAGGAGTTGTTGAATGCAGCTAAAGAAGAAATAGGGGAAAAAGTACAGGAGCATGGGAAACTGATTGAAACCTTGAATGATCAATATAGAAAACAAGCAGAATTCATGAAACAAACTCAAAGAGACATCCAAGAAACAAAACTTCTATTGAAGGTGTGCCCAACTGCCTAAATGAAGCTGAGGATAGGATTTCGGACCTTGAGGACAGGATCGCAGTTAGTGATCAGGAAAGAATAGAACTTTTAAAAATAACAAAGCAGCATGAAATGACAATCCAGAAGCTTCATGATGATTCCAAGAGCAACAATATAAGATTAATGGGCATTGGTGAAGATGCAGGAGTCAATGCAAACAACATACAAAAAATATTTACAGAAGTAATAGCAGAAAATTTCCCAAACATGGATAAAGAATCTGATATGCAGATAAGTGAGGCATATAGAATGCCAAACAGTCACAGTCAACATAAATCCACACTCAGACACACAATAAAGATCTCAGACATACAGCATAAAAACAGAATACTAAAAGCTGTTAGAGAAAAGACACAACTCACCTATCAAGGAAAGCCCATTAGTATCACAGCAGACTTTTCAGCACAAGCCCTCAAGTCAAGAAGAGCTTGGAGTGAGGTATTTCAAGCCCTGAAAGAAAAAAACTTTCAACCCAAACCGATGTATCCAGCAAAACTTTCATTCAAATTTAATGGAGAAACAAGATACTTCCATGACAAAGAACAACTGAAGAAATTCACGTCCACTAAACCAATCCTAGAAAGAGTACTGAAAGACATACTAGACAGAGATAAAAATGACCACAATCCCCAAAATAACAACAGAAAGAAACCACCAGGTAGGATAAAGAATTAAATAAGGGGAAAAGCAGAAAGCAAACAACTGGAACATAACATGGCAAAGTCAAGCCAGTACATATCAGTGATATCCATAAATGTAAATGGCCTCAATTCACCTATAAAAAGAAATAGATTAACAGAATGGATCAAGAAACATGATCCCACAATATGCAGTATACAAGAAACATATCTGACCCAAAAGGAAACCCATAGATTAAAAGTCACAGGATGGAAAACAGTATTCCATGCAACAGGAACCCAGAAAACAGCAGTGGTAACTATTCTATTAGCAGACAATGTGAACTTCAAACCTAAAATGATTAAGAGAGATAAAGAAGGTCCTACATACTCGTTAGTGGATAAATTCAAGAAGAACTAACAATTATAAATATATATGTACCAAATACAGGAGCACCCAATTATATAAGACAGATACTAATGGATATGAAAAACCAAATACACAAGAACACAATTATAACAAGGGATCTTAACAGCCCATTGTCATAAAGATAGATTAACTAGACAAAAAGTCAGCAAAGAAATAACAGAACTGAATCATACCTGTGAGCAACTGGACTTAGTAGATGTTGACAGAGTGTTCCACCCAACCACATCAGAATACACATTCTTCTCAGCAGCACATGGAACATTCTACTAAACAGACCATATATTATCCCATAAAACATTCTTAAGTAAATGCAAAGGTAATGAAATAATCCCATGCATAATATCTGACCATAGTACACTGAAACTGGAAATTAATGGCAAAAGAAATTGCAAAACCTGCTTAAATACATGGAAATTAAATAACTGCCTTTTGAACATCCAGTGGCCACAGATGAAATTAAAGAAGAAATAAAGCAATACCTACAACTCAATGAAAATACAGAAACAACATATTGTAATCTGTGGGATGCAATGAAAGTGGTCTTCAGAGGGAAATATATAGCAATAAATTGTCATATCAAGAAAAGAGAACAAGCACAAATAACCTAATGCCCCATTTCAAGCTTCAAGAAAAAGAAGAGCAAGCTAAACCCAAAGCTCACAGAAGAAAGGAAATTGTAAAGATTAGAGCAGAAATCAATGCAATTGAAACTAAAACAAAACAAAACAAAGAATTAATGAATCAAAAAGTTGGTTTTTTGAGGGAATAAACAAAATTGACAAACCTCTAGCTAACCTTATCAAGAAAAAGAAAGAAAAAAACAAAATTCATGCAATAAGAACTGAAAAGGAGGAAATTACAACAGATCCCATGGAAAGTCAAAAGATCACAGAATACTTAGTTTGAAAATCTCTACTCACATAGAGTGGAAAATACAGAGGAAATGGACAGATTTCTAGAAACATAGGAACTAACAAAGCTCAACCAAGAAAATATAGCAATTTTGAACAAACCAATATCAGCTATTGAAATTGAAAATGTAATTAAAAACTTATCAACAAAGAAAAGTCCAGGTCCAGATGGATTCACAGCTGAATTGTATAAGAAATTTAGAGAATATTTGATGCCAACACTCCTTAAACTCTTCAATGAAATTGAGAAGAAAAGAATCCTCCCTAAATCATTCCTGGAGGGAAGTATTACTCTGATACCAAAACCAGAGAAAGATCCAACCAAAAAGGAGAACTATAGGCCAATCTCACTAATGAACACTGATACAAAGATTCTCAATAAAATACTGCCAAATAGAATGCAGCAAATCATCAAGAATATTATACATCACGACCAAGTGGGGTTCATAGCAGGAATGCAGGGATGGTTTAATATACACAAATGAATAAAGTAATATACCACATCAACAGAGCCAAAAACATAAACCACATGGTCACCTCAATAGATGCAGAAAAAGCTTTCAGTAAACTTCAACATATGTTCATGATAAAAAAAAAAAAACTTCAGAAACTCGGAATACACAGTGTCTACCTCAACCTGATCAAGACCATCTATGACAAACCAACAGCCAACATTATACTAAATGGACAAAAACTGAAAGCTTTCAGTTTAAAATCAGGAACAAGACAAGGATGTCCACTATCACCACTCCTTTTCAATATATTTCTGGAAACACTAGCCAGGGCAATCAGACAAGAGAGAGAAATAAAGTAATAAAGATAGAAAAGGAAGAAGTTAAATTATCACTATGATACTCTATATAGAAGACTCAAAAAACTCCATTAAAAGACTACTAGAAGTAATAAACAAGTTCAGCAGTGTAGCCAGATACAAATGCAATGCTCAAAAATCAATAGCATTCCTGTACACAAACAAAAAACTCACCAAGAGAAATTATGGTAATATCGCCCTTTACAATAACATGTAAAAAAATGAAATACTTAGGAATCAACCTAACTAAAAATGTAAAAGACCTATATGCTGAAAATTATACTATGCTGTAAAAGGAGATTGAAGAGGATATTAGAAAATGGAAGGACATTCCTTGCTTTTAGCTAGGAAGAACCAACATTGTGAAAATGTCTATACTCCCAAAACTGTTATACAGATTTAACGCAATCTCAATGAAAATACCATTGATATACCTCACAGAGCTAGAGAAAACACTACTAAAATTCATTTGGAAACAGAAGAAACCTAGAATACCAAAGGCAATTCTGGGCAACAAAATCAAGGCAGGAGGCATCTCACTTCCTGACTTGAAACAGTACTATAAAGCCACAGTGATAAAATTAGCATGGTACTGGCAAAGAAATAGACCCGAAGATCAATGTAACAGATTAGAAGATGCAAGCACAAATACAAAGACACCTGATATTTGACAAAGGGGCTAAACATGTCCACTGGAAGGATAGTCTCTTTAAAAAATGGTGTTGGAAAAATTGGTTTTCCACTTGCTGAAGACTGAAACTAGATACATTTCTATCACCATGCACAAAACTAAAGTCTAAATGGATCAAAGACCTAAATATTAAAACAGAAACACTAAATGTACTGGAAGACAAGGTAGATAGAAGTCTTGGAGACATAGGGGTAGGCAGAGAATTCATGAACATAACACAAACTGCATGGGAAACACTTCAAAGAATCAACAACTTGGATCTCATATTACTGAATAGTTTCTGCACTTCAAAAGAAATCACCAACAGAGTGAAAAGAAAACCTACAGAATTTTAGCCAGCAACCCCTCAGACAAAGGACTTATATCAGGAACATATAAAGCATTGAAAAAAATCAAGCCCCTCTCCAAAAATGGGCATCTGAGATGAACACACAGTTCTCAGAGGAAGATATACAAATGGCAAATAAATACATGAAAAAATGTTCACCATCACTGGTCATTCAAGAAATGTAAATTAAAACAACATTGAGATTTTACTTCACTCTGGAAAGAATAACTGCCATCAAGAAATCAACTGATAACAAATGTTGGTGAGGCTGTGGAGAAAAAGGAACACTGCTCCACTGTTGGTGGGAATGTAGACTGGTGTAACCACTATGGAAATCCATATGGAGAATTCTCAGAAGACTAGGATTGGAAGCCCCATTCAATCCAGCTATTCCCCTCCTGGGTATTTTCCCAAAAGAACTGAAAAGATCATATCACAGTGACATGTTTTATCCATGTTCATAGCAGCACAATTTGTGATAGCTAAATCTTGGAAACAACAAAGATGCCCCTCAACTGCAGAGTGGATGAAAAAGATGTGGCATTTTTATACAATGGATATTACTCAGGTAAAAAAAGGATGATCTTGAGGCCTTCATAGGTAAATGGAGACAACTTGAGACTATCCTCACTAGTGAAATAAGTAAGAATCATATTTATAAATATATTTTGTCTCTAGTGTAAAAAGTAATAAGAACTATAAGAGTAATAAAACCCATAATGTGTAATTGCTATTGTAAAAAGAAAGGAAAAGAAAGTGCTTTAAGGGATGTAACTGCATGTATGTTTGAGTGTGTAAAATAGATGATCATATTGCTGAATCTTTGTTGGCTCTTTGAGCAGAACTGTTTGCAGTCTCACTGTTTGAATGCCTATTATGCATCCTTTAATTCTGTAACTTGAACAGCCACATCCAAGATGACAATATGTAATTTATCAAGTAGTGATTTCTTAGTTTTTTTTTTCTTTTTTCTTTTAGAATTCGGTATTGTTACTACCTTTTTTTCTGTTTTGCTTTTTTTCTCTTTAATTAAAATTTTTACAGATGATAAAAAAATAAAGGGGGATTTGGGATGATGATTTATAAATGATTTATAGATTATTACTGAACCAAGTAATATACTTCCTGGAAAGTATAAAAGGAAAACAATACCAATAATAAACGTTTGGAGAAGCCGCACATTGAAAGGAGAGGAAGGAGGACAAATGACAAGCTCAAAATACAGGAAATCCTCATAGACATATGAAATAAAAATAAAATTATAAGTAGTTATAGATAATAATTTTATAGTATTTGCTGTGTACCAAACACTTCTCTAATAAGTTTATATCATGAATAAATTATACTATAATCATGTAAGATACATACTATAATTAATCTCATTTTATGGATGTGGAAACTGAGGTACAGAAAATTTAAATTGCTTATCCAATTTAACTAAGTTCACTGACCTAGCACTTACTAAGTAACAGTGTAAGATTCAAAAGAATTTATATTTTAATCACTAGACTTTACTGCCTGTAAAGACTCATATCTTTATCACTTCTGTCCTCCCTACATAATATTTCCAAAAATCTAGTTCAGTCATAGTTACACAGTCCTTCTAGAGCTTGAGAAGAACTAATGTGGTTAAGTGTTATTCATAGCAATATTCCCCAGATTAGTGGCTTTAATGTGATCTACCTTTTCCACAATAGAATCTTTTAAATAAATCAACTCTTGGTATTTACAAATAAGTCAATATTAACTAAAGCAGGGACCACTAAAAAAAATGTAAATATAAAGTACTGAGACTGGTTCTCTACACTAGAAGAACACATATAAGTAAGAGTTCAACAAATAACCAGAATGTATAATAATTTTAAAAGCATTTACAACTATCTATCTATATCTGCTATCTTTCCTTGTAAACAGTTTCACTTCTCAAGTTTTATTTACCTACAATCTCAGTTACTTAAGGTCAACCACAGTCTGAAAATGTTTAATGGAAAATTCCAGAAATAAGTAATTTCTAAGTTTAAATAACTGTTATTACAGTATATTATTTTTTATCATTGTTAATCTCTTATTGTAGTTAACATAAATTAATCTTGATCACATGTATGAAAGTTTAGGGAAAATATAGTATATACAAACTTCAGTACTATCTGTGATTTCCAACATCCAAGGAGGACTTACATTGTTTCCCCACAGGGAGGGCTACTAAATCCTTATTTTCTATGTTTATGAAACATATTAATCAGGAAACTACACATATTAAAGAATATACAGTGATCTCTTTAAATAAAAAATAAAAAATTAAAACATTAAAAAAGAATATACAGTGAGATAAACTATCTCATTCATAACTGCTAAAAAGCAATGAATGGATTAGATACATGGATTGATGTTTCTATCTAATTTCTTCTATCATCATTTGTGAAGTAAAAAGCACTCTTTAGTAGACTTCGTGTGTTTAACTCAGGGAAAACTTTTATTACTAAGTGATAAACCCACAAAACAAGTTCATATTGGAAGCCCTCACACTACTAAGTGTAATGATACCAGTATGCATTACCATTTTTCAAATTGTAAAGAAATCAATGAGCAGATAGCCATTACAGAAATGCATTCCTCACAATACACATCACTTAAGAGATTGATATTTTATGCTTATAAAACTTGACACAAAATTAAATTGCAAATATTTCCTCACTATCTACTAAAATTATAGCCTAAGGCAATACACTGCTAATATGAAGCAATTGTTCAGTTCTAGTGGATGTTTTCCTATATGATTTATGTGAAAGACTTCATTTACCTCTTCATAGATTCAATAATGAGGTTTCTTCTCTTACATTACACCTGGAAAGTGTAGGAATTTCTTCAAAACTTAGAATCCAGAAAATACAACCCTGAATCCTCAATAAATAATAGTCAAATTTAAAAACTTGAGGTATTTTCTCTTTGTGTTTATGATTATGTCATTTCAAACATCTGCCATCATTCTATTATCCAGATATATTAAAAGTATCTAAATATTCCATACAGAAAACACATTTCCATTCCTTAGGGAAAAAATCAGAGTAACAATTTTAAGTAAAATAGATTGTGATTTTTCTCTCTGGAATCTAGAGAGACTAAATGTAATTTCAACTATTTTCCCCCAAAAGTTAGGAATAGAGTTGGTTTAGTTATTAGAATACAAGTAAGAATCTGTAAGATATAATAAAGGTAAAATTGATTTCACCATCATCAATCTACTGCATCATGAACTTACATGTAGCACTTGCTAGCTAGTGAAGTCTTTGCATAGCTAAAAATTTTACAATATATGCAGAGAAAATAATGTCATTATGTGGAACTTTAAAAAAACATATGCACTTATCTTTTTGGTGAAATCTATCTAATTTTAAAAATTATCACCATTAATATGAAATTAAAATAGATAATTCTCACCTTAAGCATTCAGCATCATTTTGAGGCTTTTCAATGATTTTTATTTTTTCTGCCTCTAGATATTTGGTAGTGCCAATTGCTTCCTTTTCTTCATCCTTAAGAACTAAACAAGAAAATGTCTTACATATTTATAAAATTAAACCTAAAGGTTATCTTTATTCATTCATCTGGAACATACTTTTTGTTGGTGCTATATATTAGATATACATAGTGATAATTTTATATTTTTAAAATTAGGTTTATTGGTACACTGTAGGTATACATTGTGGTCATATTCATTATAGGGAATTTGTACCTATGTATGATATATCTTGATTCCTCTTTCTTCATTAATCCCTTCCCCTTCCTTCAATGCTTCATCCTCTCCTTATTTAGAAAGCTTTGTTTCCATTTTACTCTTATCATTTTCCCTTTTCTCTTCTTTTCCATCTTCTCCTTCCCTAGTTTCTCTTTCCTTATGAACAATTTTTTCCTATTTTACAGTATCGATTGTACATTTTGGTCCTTATTTACTCTTTTGGTTTCTCACGCCAGGGAGACAATGCAATATATACACATATGTGTCCCATTTATTTCACTTAAGAGTATGGTCTCAAAGTGCATCCATTTGCCTAGAAATGGCTCCAGTTTGTCCTTCTTTATAGCTGAATAGTACTTCACTGTACATTTTTTAAAAACCACTTTTTTTCTCCACTCTTCAATTGATGGACATTTGGGTTGTTTCCAAGATTTGGCTATCATAAACTGTGTTACTATAAACTTGGGTGCACATACATTGCTATGGTAAATGTTTTAAATTCTTCCTGGCAGATGCCCTGCAGGAGAATAGCTGGGTCAAATGGGGCCACCTAGACTCTGCTCTGGTGGCCACCAAAAGTCATTTTAGCCCTAAATACAAAGGACTGGAGATGCCCCCCTGGTCTATGACCAGTACAGCCGTCTGGGCCCAGCAGCACAAGAAGGCAAGCAGCCCTGGCCCGCAGCAGGAAAAAGGCACTCCCCCTACCCAATGACCAGTGTGTAGAGGGAGTCAGTGAGAGGAAGAGGGAGTTGTGCAAGATCCAGAAGGAGCCAACTGTACACTGGTCTGGGAGCAACCCCAGGCTTTCCCTGCACAAATGCACCACAGCAACTGGGAGAGTGCCACAAAGACAATCACAGTAAGTGGACATCCAAAACATTGTCAGCTTCAAGCCAGTCCCTACTCCCACATCCAGAGGCCAAGATCTGCCCCATACCCACCACAAATCCTACTGCAAACTTGGCAGGATTACACAGAACATTTCTGGGGTGAGATTTGAACACTACCACAGAACTGTGGACACCAGAGGAATGTTAATATTTTTCTTTTTCTTTCTTTGATTGGTTTTCCCTTTTCTGTCTGATTGGATTTTTTGTTTGTTTTTTATTCAATATTTACGTTTCTCACCTTTCTGTTTGTTTCTATTCATCTCCTTTTTCTATTACTCAACTATCTCTCTTGATTTTATGATATTTTCACATGAGTAAACACTGTTTCTTCTCTTTCTGGTTCACTTCAATATTTTTCAGCTCTCTTTCATTTATTTTCTCCTGTGTTCTCTAATTTCTCAAAAGTTGAGTGATTATCCTCTGCCCTCCAGCCTTGCTTTTACTGTCTCTGTCCTCATTCATCTCTCTATCTTCTCTCCTAGTACTTTAAACTATTCCCCACAGGGTAAAGTCACTGCACTAAGGGGAAACTCATTGCATACAAGTTTCTGATGTATGTTGGATTTTGTTCTATAACTGTAGCAACTGTTCTTATGGTAAAAGGTATCAAGTTAAGATTTACCATGGTTTGTCAGTAGTTAGGCTGTGCTTAAGCCTATTGTTATAGCTAACTGTACTACTTTAGCAAGGATGTTATACCTGTTGAAATCTACTTTAATATCATTCCTATAATGATAAAAGATCTTCACAAAATTTGTGACAACAGGAACACCACCTTTAACACTATATTCTTTTTTATATCAATACCTGCACTATATATCAATAGGTAAATACATATAATAAGATTATTTAACCCTATCATTTGATGGCAAATTTATCTATTTGTTAGCAAAATAAGTTAAGTCATGAAAATGATACCTTTAAGTTCTCTTTGGAGAGTAAATAATTTTTCTGTCAATTCATGCTTTTGTTTTTGAAGATCATTTAATTGGTCACTGTCATGTTCCATTGACTTTATTTCTAAAAACAATTAAAATAACATGAAAAATTACATAGTAATAATTTAAACAGGTGAAATGTCTATTATGATAATATAAAACATGTGATTAGAGAAATTGAAGAAGATACAACTAAACAAAGATAATCCTGTTTACGAATCAGAAGCATTGCTATTAGTAAAATGACCACACTACCCAAACCAATATAAGATTTAATGCAATCACCATCAAAATTTCAATGGCACTCTTCATAGAAATGGAAAGTGAAAAGCAACCACTCACCTCCCTGGTGAGCGGCTGTGAGCCTGGCAGGCTGCAGCTGCCCAGGGCGAGAACCACCAGTGTCTCCTGAGACCCACGCCATGACCTATGGCACCGGGAAACCAAGCAATTACTCGCCTCCCTGGTGAGTGGCTGTGAGCATGGCAGGCTGCAGCTGCCCAGGGTAAGAACCACCGGTGTCTCCTGAAACCTGCGCCATGCTGGGACCTATGGCACTGGGAAACCAAGCAACCACTCAACTCCGTGGTGAGCAGCTGTGAGCCTGCCAACACATGGGCTAAGAATCATACACTACCACCCCACCACCCCACCCCAGTTAGCAAGTGGAAGCCAGAGATCTGGATATCTCTTGGGAGGCTGACCATATGCTAAGTAGCAAATGGGGGGATTTCCTTCTACCATCTCTTCAAAGGCCAATACTTTTATCACTATGTTGCTTTGTTCTGATTAATGGTGTTGCTCTATTCAATATTCTGGTTTGTTTTATGTTTTTCTAGGAATTTGTTTTGCTTTGTCTTGCTTTGTTTCTTTCCCTCTAATACAGAAAGGAGAGAAATACATGTAGAGCCTCATGCATGTGAACTTATAAACAGTTTATGAGAACTAATTATATAACCCATGATGAAAAGAACAACTACTTTGAAGAAAAAGAGACACTATGGTACCTAGTGCTGAAAAGAACAACTACTTTGAAGAAAAAGAGACACTATGGTACCTAGTGCTGATTCCATAGTGTCATGATGTGAAATCCAGCAATACTATTATTCTTTGCTCAGAGTGATTTTAGCCTGTTTTATTTTGTTTAATTTCAACATACATGAAATTTGGACAGCTATGTTTAAGAGAATGAGAAACATCACAGCCATCAGTGACTTCCCTATTGTCTGGTCTTGAAGACCTAAAACGCCTTCCTCATTCTGTTCAGATCAGGGTTTGTTTTTGGGTTTTTTTGGTTTTTTTTTTTTTTGTCTTTTTGAGACAGGGTCTCTCTATGCAGTTCAGGCTGGCCTTGAGCTCACTTTGTAGCCCAGGCTGGTCTTGAACGCGCGACGATCCTCCTGCCTCAGCCTCCTGAGTGCTGGGATTACAGGCATGAGCCACCACGCCCAGCTTCAGATCAGTTTTATACTATGTTGTTTTGTATGAATTCTCTATATGTGAAGATATGGACAACTATTTGGAAGAAAACAAGAGACAATATGATAGACAGTGAGATCTCTGGTCGTCTTGCTTTGAAATTTATGTCTTTTACATTGTTTCTTATGTCCTGTTTTGTTGTGTTTACTTTTACTCCTTTAAAATAAAAAAAAAAGAAATGGAAAATGAGTATCAACTATCCATTTGTTCATTAGGTAGTGCACACAATTGAGGAAGCTTCAGTATAACACAAATTTCTGCATCTAATAGCTTTATTTTGTGACATTCATCAATCCAAAGAGAAACTCCATTTCTGTTAGCAGTCAGAGCTAGTTTTCTCCAGGTCAGCCAGCCCAAGGCAACTACCAATCTACTTTATTTCTTTATGGATATGATGATTCTAGACATTTTGCAAAAACTGAATTATAAATTAGGTAGCTTTTCATTTCTGGTCCCTTTTTCTTACTATTATTTCAAGCACCATCCATGTTGCAGCATGTATCAGTGTTTTATTCCTTTTTATGCCTCAGTGAAATTCTTTTTATATTTACCACATTTTGTATTTGCATTCATCAAATGATATTTTTGGCTATTTATATGTTGTCTACTATGAATAATGCTACCATGAAGATTCATGTACCAATTCTTATGTGGATTTTTGTTTTCAATTCTCTTAAAATTCCTGGGAATGAAGTTGCCAAGTCATATAATAACTCTAGGTTTATTGTATTCTATTTTTATTTTAAAGACAAAAAAAATTTCAAAATAAGATAATGGGATTACATGGTTAATACACTGTGTGTTGTTATCTTTAAATTAGTTACTCAGAGTTCAAGATACTGGCATTTAATTGTTCAAAGAATATTAGCACAAATCTTTGTCAAAACTTTCTTTTCAATGAACTAAGAAAAATTAGTAGTGTAGCCATCTAAACTATATATATATATATATACATATATACAAATATATATAGACATACATACATATAAATGTATTTTTTCTTTTTCTCCCTTTGTTTCTCCATTCTCCCAGACCAGTGTCTCTTTATTTTTGAAGTTTCTTCCCATTTTACAATATCTATTATACATTTTGGATTTTATTTATTCTTTTAGTTTCATTCTCTCAGACAATACAATGTTTACACATGTGTATCTGGTTATTTTAACTTATGAGTATGGTCTCAAGGTGCATCCATTTATTGTAAGGCCCCAGTTTATGCTTCTTTATGGCTTAGTACTCTACTGTATAAAAAGACCACATCTTTTTTATCCATTTATCAGTCGATGGGCATTTGGGTTGATTCCAAGATCTAGCTATTACAAATTGTGCAGCTATAAACATGGGTGCAAATATATCACTGTTTTTAACTCCTCTGGGAAGATACTCAGAAGAGGAATAGCTGGGTCAAATAGGATCACCAATAATAGTTTTTTTAAATAGCATTTTTTTTATTTAAGAGAAAAAAAACATGGAAAAGAAAAACAAAAAGCAAGAGAGACAAACAACAACAAACCAAAAATAATAACAGCATAGTTTTTCAAAACAAGATGTTAGGAATTTAACAATGCTTGCAGTATTGCATAGTTATCTTCAAATGGGTTGATTAGATTGCCACATATAGACATGTAAAATTGATCTAATCATATGAGTATTAACTGTTCTTTTCCAAGAACTAATACAATTAGTAGTATAGTCATTTTAGTTATCATATATATATATATAATACATATATATATATATATAAACACACACACACATATATGTATATTTTTTTTCCTTTTCCCTTCCTTTTCTCCTTTCCCCTATACCAGCTACTTTTCCCTCTGAGCAGTTTCTTACCCTTACACAATATTTATTTTAGATTTTGGATCATACTTGCTTTTTTAGTTTCTTACACTAGGGAGACAACACAATATTTACACATGTGAATTGATTTATTTCACTTATGAGTATGCTCTCAAGTTGCATCCATTTACCTGTAAAACCTGGATGTGATTCTTCTTTGTAATTGAGTAGTACTCCATTGTATAAAAATACCACATCTTTTTATCCATTCTTCAGTTGATGAGTATTTGCATTGTTTCCAAGATTTGACTATTACAAAGTGTGCTGCTATAAACATAGGTACACATATTTCCTTGTGGTATGATGGTTTCAGTTATTCTGGGAAAATGCCCAGAAGCGGGATAGCTGGGTCAAATGGAGCTTCTAATCCCAGCTTTTTGAGGAATCTCCACACTGACCTCCACATTGGTTGTACCAGCCTACACTACCACCAACAATGGAGAAGAGTTCCTTTTTCCCCACAGTCCCTCCAGCATTTCTTACTGGTTGATTTCTTGATCTTGGCAATTCTTTCTGGAATGAGATGGAATCTGAGTGTTGTTTTAATATGCATTGTTTGAATGGCCAATGATGCTAAGCATTTTTTCATATATTTATTTTCCATTTGCATTTCTTCAGCTGACAAGTGTGTATTCATCTCAGATACTCATTTTTGGATCAGGCCTTTGAATTTTTGGAGCCTGACTTTTTTTAATTCTTTATATGTTCTAGATAGAAGCCCTTTGTGTGAGGGACAATTGGCTAAGATATTTTCCCAATTTGTGGATTTTCTATTCATTCTGTTGGACATGCAAAAACTTTGTAATAAGACAAGATCCCAGTTGACAATTCTGGGAAATATTTCCCATGCAGTTTGAATTTTGTTCATGAACTCTCTGCTTACCCCTTTGTCATCAAGATCTCTACCTACTTTGTCTTCCAGAATATTTAGTGTTTCTGTTTTAATATTTAGAGCTTTGATCCATTTAAGTTTTAGTTTTTGGCATGTGGAAAGCCAGTTTTTTCATTAAAGAGGCTATCTTTTTCCAGTGAACATGCTTGGCCCCTTTGTTGAAGATGAGGTGGCTCAGTGTGTTTGCAGCTATATCTTCTAATCTATTCCATTAATCTTCAGATGTTTTTATTCCAGTATTCATGTTGATATTTATTTGTTTGTTTATTTTGTCTTTTTGAGACAGGGTCTTGCTATGCAGTTCAGGCTGGCCTTGAGCTCACTTTGTAGCCCAGGCTGGTCTCGAACTCACAATGATCCTCCTGCCTCAGCCTCCCAAGTGCTGGGATTCCAGGCCTGAACCATCACACCCAGCTACCACGTTGATTTTGTTACAGTAGCTTTCTATTATAATTTCAACTTGGGGATTGTGGTAGCTCTGGCCTTGCCTCTGTTGCCCAGAATTGGCTTTGCTATGCTAAGTCTCTTCTGGTTCCAGATGAATTTTATGAGTGATATCTCTACATCTGTGAGGTATGAAAATGGTATTTTGATTTGAATTGCATTAAATCTGTATAACAATTTTGGTAGGATGGCCATTTTCACAATGTTTGTTCTTCCTATCCATGAACAGGGAGTATCTTTCCATTTTCTGAAATCCTCTTTGACTTCCTTTTTCAGAGTAATGTGATTTTCAATGTACAGATCTTTTATTTCCTTTGTCAGACTGACTCCTAAGTATTTCAATTTTTTTGGATGCTATTGTGAAGGGTGTGGTTTCCCTTATTTCTCTATCAGGAGTTTGCTGTTTGTGTACAGGAATAATTTTGATTTTTTGAGTGTTGACCTTGTATCCAGCTACATTACTGGATGTGATTATTACATCTAAAGGTCTTTCAATGGAGTTTTGGGGGTCTTCTCTGTAGAGTATAATATCATCAGCAAAAGATGATCATTTTAACTTTTTCCTTCCCTATCTCTATTCCTTTTATTTCTCTCTCTTGTCTAATTGCTCTGGCTATTTCCAGAACTAGATTGAATAGGAGTGGTGATAATGGACATCCTTGTTTTATTCCTGATTTTGAAAGTTTTTAGTTTTTGTTCATTTAGTAAAATACTGGCTGTTGGTTTATCATGTACAGCTTTTATCAGATTGAGGAAAAGACCATATATTAAGATTTTCTATAATGATTTTTTTTAATCATGAATGACTGTTGGATTTTGTCATAGTTTTTTCTGCATCTATTGAGATGATCATGTGATTTTTGTCTTTGGTTCTGTTGATGTGGTGCATTACATTTATTGATTTGCATATATTAAACCATCTCTACATTCCTGGGATAAATCCCACTTGGTCATGATGTATAATATTCTTGATAATTTGCTGCATTGTATTTGCCAGTATTTTATTGAGAATCTTTGCATCAATGTTCATTAGTGAGACTGGTCTATAATTCTCCTTTTGGGTTGGGTCTTTCTCTGGTTTGAGTATCAGGGTAATGCTTGCTTCCAGGAATGAGATAGGGAGACTTGCTTCCCTTTCAATTTCATTGAAGAGTATGAAAAGTATTGACATTAAGTCTTCCCTAAATTTCTTGTAGAATTCAGCAGCGAATTCATCAGGACCTGGGCTTTTCTTTGTTGATATGTTTCTAATTATATTTTCAATTACATTAACTGTAATTGTGTTATTCAGCAGTTTTACACCTTCTTGACCAAGCTTTGCTAATTCATATGTTTCTAGGAATCTGCCCATTTCTTCTTTATTAGTGAACCTGTGAGAGTAAAGGATTTCAAAGCAGGTATTGATGATCTTCTGTATTTCCACAGGATCTGCAGTGATTTCACTCTTCATTTCTCATTGCATAGATTTGAGATTTTCTATCCTCTTTTTCATAATGTTGGCTAGGATATATTCAGTGATTTATTCTTTCAAAGAACCAACTCTTCAATTCTTTAATTCTTTGTACTGTTTTCTTAGTTTCAATTGCATTAATTTCTGCTCTGATCCTTATAATTTTCTCACTTCTTTGGGCTTGACTTGCTCTTCTTTTTTCTAGAAGTTTAAAGTGCAGCATTAGGTTGTTTATTTGTGTTTGTTCCATTTTCCTGATGTGGGAGTTTACTGCTGTAAATTTCCCTCTGAGGACTGCTTTCATTGTTTCCCACAGGTTCTGGTAAATTGCATTTGAATTTGCATTTGATTTAGATATTGTTTAATTTCTTCTTTAATTTCTGTGACCTACTAGTTGTTTAGGAGAGTGTTATTTAATATCCATGTGTTTATGGGGTTCTTGTAGGGTTTTTTTGTCATTAATTTCCAATTTTATTTTGCTATAATCAGATAATATGCATGGGATTGTTTCAATTCCTTTGTATTTACTTAAGCATATTCTGTGGGCTAGTATATGATCTATTTTAGACCATGGCCCTTGTGCCGCTGAGGAGAATGTATATTCAGATGTTGTTGGGTAGAATACTCGTTACACATCTAGTAGATCTATTTGTTCACAAGTTTGATTCAGTTCTGTCATTTCTTTGCTAGTCTTTTGTTTGGCTGATCTGTCTCTTTGTTACAATGGGATGTTGAGGTTCCTGTTATAACTTTATTATTGTTTACTTGATTCTTCATGTGTATTAAGATTTGTCTTACATAGAAGGGTGCTCCCATATTTGGTACATGTATATTTATGATTGTAATTTTTTCCTCTTCAAATTTTTCCCTAACAAGTATGTAGGGACCTTCTTTATCTCTTTTGATCATTCTTGGTTTGACGTTCACATTGTATGCAAAAAGAATATTCACCCTTGCTTTTTTCTGGGTTCCTGTTGCATGGAGTATTGTTTTCTATCCTTTGACTTTTAGTCTATGAATTTCCTTTTGAGTTAAATGTGTTTCTTTTACACAGCATATTGTTGGATTTTGTTTCTTAATCCACTCTGCCAGTCTGTTTCTTTTTAATGATGAGTTGAGACCATTTACATTGATGGATATAACTGTTATGTATTGACTTATCCCTGTCATGTTATTTTCTGTTGTTGGTTTTCTACTTTTTTTGTTTCATTTTTTGCCCTGATTACTGGTCTCCTTCTGTTGTTCTTGGAAATGTTGTTATCTTTATCTCTTTTTAGAGTATGCATCAGTACTCTTTGCAGTGTTGTTTGGGTGGTCATGAATTTCTTCAGTTGCTCTTTGTTGTGGAACTATTTTATTTCTCCATCAATTTTCAACGACAGTTTTGTAGGGTGCATCAATCTGGGTTAAAAATTGTTTTCTTTCAAGACTTGAAATATTTCACTCCAAGCTCTTCTTAACTTGAAGGTTTGTGTTGAGAAGTTTCCTGTGATTCTGATACTTTCCTTCGTAGGAAATCTGACAGCTTTTAGTATTGTTCTTTTTTTTTAAAATCTTTTTTTTATTTAAAAAAAGCAAAACAGAAAAAGGGTAGAAATGATACAGAATTAAAAAAAATAACATTAAGAAATTATCTCTAGTTGATATATTACATATTGTTATCTTAGAAGTTGTTCAAGTTACAAAATCAAAGCCTAAAAAATGAACAATGACAGCACAAACCATTCTTTTTTACTAACCAACAGAATTAGTAGTATTGTTATCTATTGCATGCTTAAACATACATACACGTATATGTGTATACCTACAAGTTATTCTTTCCTTTTGAGCACTTTTCTTCCCTTTCATTGTAACAGTATCTATTATACACTTCAGATCTTATTACTCTTTCAGTTTTTATTATTATTATTTATTTTTTACACTGGAGACAATATATTTACAAATATGAGTCTGAGTTATTTAACTTATAAGGATAGTCTCAAGTTGTCTCCATTTATTTATAAAAGCCTCAAGATCATCCTTTTTAATAACTGAGTAATATTCTATTTTATAAAAATACATCTTTTTCATCCATTCTGCAGTTGATGGACATAAAAATCAATAGCATTTCTGTACGCACACAACAAAATTACTGAGAGAGACATTATGGAAATAACACCTTCCATAATAGCATTGAAAAAATGAAATACTTAGGAATCAGCCTAACCAAGAATGTAAAAGACCTATACGATGAAAATTATACTGTTCTAAAAAAGGTGATTGAAGAGGCCAGTAGAAAGTGGAAAGATATCCCTTGCTCTTGGATAGGAAGAACCAACATTGTGAAAATGGCCATACTCCCAAAACTGTTATACAGATTTAATGCAATCTCAATCAAAATATTACTAACATACCTTACAGGTCTAAAGAAGACATTCTTAAAATTCATCTGGAAACAAAAGAAACCTAGAATAAAAAAGGTGATTCTGAGCAACAAAGGCAAGGCAGAAGGCATCTCAATTCCTGACTTAAAAGTATACTACAAAGCTACAGTGATAAAATCAGCATGGTACTGGAAAGAAACCTGGGGATCAATGGAAGAGATTGGAAGATGTAAACACAACTACAAAGACACTCAGCCATCTTTATATTTGCCAAAGGGGCTAAACATGTTAGGAAGAACCAACATTGTAAAAATGGCCATACTCCCAAGACTGTTATACAGATTTAATGCAATCTCAATCTGAGCAACAAAGGCAAGGCAGGACACATCTCAATTCCTGACTTGACAGTATACTACAAAACTACAGTGATAAAATCAGCATGGTAATGGCAAAGAAATAGACCTGAGGATCAATAGTATTCTGTTCTTGTACTGGGTAAAGATTTATTTTGGCATGCCGAATTGGGATTCTACATACCTCAGTTATCTGTGTATCAGATTCTTTTCCCATGTTTGGAAATTTTTCTGCTATTCTTTCTGTAAATAGTCTTTGAATGTCATTTGTGTTGACCCCTGCTTTCTCACTGACACCTATGAATCTTATATTGTTTCTCTTCACATTATCTTCCAGCTGTTTTGTTGTTTCCTGGTTCCTGGATTTTTTTAAGAGATCTTTTCTTTCATGATCATAAGCTTCAATCCTGTCTTCAAAGTTTGAGAGTCTATCTTCAGCTTCATTGAAGTGGTTTTGCCATCTTTCAATGGAATTTTTAATTTTCTGAATATCTCTTTGAATCAGTTTCATGCATTCTAATTCTGTCTTATATTATTCATTGAAGGTTTCCATCATTTTCTTTCTTCCTTTCTTTCTTTTTTTTTTTTTTCTGCATCCAGGATGGAACTCATAACTTCATGTTTAGAGTGGGACCTTAGCCAACTAAGCTAAACCCCAGAGTTTTTTTTTTTTAAATAAGTATTTTCTGTTTGTTTGGGGATTTGTTTGTTTTAGCTGCCAGGGATCAAACTCATGACCTAGCACTTCCAAGGTAGGTGCTTATGCCACTGAGCTAAATCCCCAGCCTCCATCATTTTCTTATGTTCTATTTTTTTTAATCTAGCTCTTTAGACACACTCAACATTTCTTTCATAATGTTTGTCAACTCTTTTTTTTTTTTTAACCTGGGAGATTATGTCTGATGCGATTTCCTTTATGGTTCACAGTTATTTCTTTACTTCAGCTGCTATTATTCCAGAAAGTTCAGTTGTGCAATTTCCAGTGTCTTCCATTTCACTTTCTCCTGGGTTTGTTCTCAGCAGGCTGGAGGACTGAGACTGCATCTTGCTCTTTCGTTTTGTTATTTTCCTCTGGGACCTGTGTGGCTGGCCAGGCATTCTCCTAGTGGAGTGCATTGGAATGCTGCACTGAGCAGAGCTTTGATACTCTGATATCCTCATGGCTAACTGGGGCCATGAACTACGGCAACAGAGCCTTGTGCTCTGTGACCTATGAGGCTGGCTGAGCATTCCCCTAATGGATTGTACTAGGACACTGAGCTGGCCAGAGCTTCGATCCACCATGCAGCTAGCAGAGATGATTCCTCATGGTGTGTTGCTAGGGCCTTGTGCCTAGCCGGGTGGAATTCAGAACCTCTGGGACCCAGGCACCTAGCAGGGACACAACCTTGGATTGTGGTACCACTGGGACCTTTTGCCTAGCTGGGAGTTCAGAGCCTCTGGACTGTGCAGCTAGCCTGGACACAAATCTGGAGTATGGTGCCCTCCAATTCTAGTTTTTTGAGGACTTTCCACATGGATTTTCACAGTGGCTGTACCAGTCTACATGCCCACCAACAGTGGAGAAGTGTTCCTTTTCCCCACAGCCCTGCCAATATCTGTTATTTGTCAATTTCTTCATAATAGCCATTCTTTCTGGGATGAGATTGAATATGTGTTGTTTTAATTTTCATCTTTTGAAAGAAGAGTAATGTTGCACATTTTTACATATATTTATTTGCTATTTGTATTTCTTCATCTGAGCAGTGTATTTTCATCTCAGATGCCTTTTTGGATTGAGTCTTTACATTTTGGAGGTCTGATTGTGTGTGTGTGTGTGAGTGTGTGTGTGTGTGTGTGTGTGCTTCATATATTCTCAGTAGTAATCCTTTGAGAAACAGCTGGCAAACATTTTTTTTCCCACATTGTTGGTTGTCGCTTCTCTCTGTTGGTGATTTCTCTTGCTGTGCAAAAGCTAATAAGATGCCAGCTGTGGATTTTTTGTGATAGTTCCTACATGACTGAGGTTTAATTCATAAAATTTTTGCCTATACCAATGTCTTCAAGAGCTTTACCTATTTTAACTTCCAGCAGATTTAATCTTTCTCTTTTCATAGTTAGATCTTTGATCCATTTTGAATATAGTTTAGAGCATGATGGAAGATATGGGTCCAATTTTATTCTTTTGCATGTGCAGAGCCAATTTTTCCAGCACCATTCATTAAAAAGTGTATTTTTCTTCTAGTAAGTGTGTTTGGAGCCTTTGTCAAAGATAAGGTAACTGAAAATGTCTGGAGTTGTTTTTGCATCTTATAATCTGTTCCACTGATCTTCAAGGCATTTTGTTTTGTTTTGCCAGTACTACACTGTTTTGTTCCACAGTATCTTTATAGTATAATTTGAAGTTAGGGATTATATAAATGCCCCCTGGCTTGCCTTTGTTGTCAAGAATTGCCCGTGCTATTCTGTTTCTTCTGCTTCCAAATGAGTTTTATGATTGTTTTCTCTAGTTGTATGAGATATGTTATTGGAATTTTGATTGGAATATCATTAAATCTCTGTAATAGTTTTAGAAGTATGGTCATTTTCACAATATTGGTTCTTCCTATCCAAGAGCAAGGGATATCTTTCCATTTTCTGATATCCTCTTATATCTCCTTTTTCCAAGTTTTCATCCTTTTACATCCTTCATTATATTTAATCCTAGGCATTTCATTTTTTGGATGCTATAGTGAAATATATTGTTTCTCTAATTCCTCTCTCATTGAGTTCATTATTTGTGTACAGAAAGGTTATTGATTTTTGAGTGATTTTAATCCAGCTAGGCTACTGAATTTGCCTATTAAATCTAGTGGTTTTTGCAGGGAGTTTGGGGGGCCTTTTGTGTAGAGTATCACATCATATTTAAGTAATGAGAATTTAACTTTTTACTTTCCTATATTTATTATTTTTATTTCTTTCTCTTGTCTAATTGTTTTGGCTAAAGTTTCCAAGACTATGTGGACTAAGAGTGGAGATAGTGGACATCCTTGTCCTGTTCCTGATTTTTGAGAGGAAATGTTCAGTTTTTGTCTGTGTAGTATGATGTTGACTGTTGGTTTTATCAGATTGAGATAAAGACCATCTATTCCAATTTTCTGTAGGATTAATTATGAATGGGTATTGTACTTGTCAAAAGCTTTTTCTCCTTCTATTGAGGTTATTATATGATTTTTATCCTTGGTTCTATTAATATGATATATTACATTTATTACTTTACATATGATAAACCATTCTTGCAAGCCAGGGATGAATCCTACTTGATCATGGTATATAATCTTCTTGATGACTTGTTGCATTCTGTTTGCCTGTATCTTAGTAAAGATTTCTGCATATGTGTTCACTAAGGAGATATACCATTATTCTCTTTCTTGGTTGGGTCTTTCTCTGATTTTGGTATCAGTGTAATGCTTGCTAACAGGAATGAATTTGGGAGTACTGCTTCCCTTTCAATTTCATTAAAGAGTCTGAGAAGTAGTGATGTTAGGTCTTCTCTAAATTTCTTATAGAATTCAGTAGTAAATCCACCAGGGCCTGAAATTTTCTTTACTTTATTTTTCTTTGATGTCAATGATTGATACTGGTTTATCTAGGATTCTTATAACTTCTTGATTCAGCTTTGCTAATTCATATATACCTAGGAATCTGTCCATTTCTTCTACATTTTCCATCTTACAAAAATACAAGTTTTCAAAGTAGTCATAGATGATCTTCTGAATTTCTGTAGTCTACTGTGATTTTATCCTTTTCATTTCTAATTTTATGGATTTAAACATTTTTTGTTTCCTTTTTAAAAATAAGTTAGGATAAGGTTTTATAAATTTGATTTCATCTTTCAAAGAAACAATCCTTTGATTCATTGACCCTTTGTATTGATTTTTTAGTCTCCAATGCATTAATTCCTTCTTGATCATAATAATTTCCTCCCTTTTATGAGACTTTGGCTTCTTTCTCTAGAAATCTGAGGTTCATCATTAAGTTGTTTATTTGCGTTTGCTCTGTTTTCCTGATATGGCTATTCTCTATTATAAATTTCTCTGTTAGGACTGCCCTCATTGTGCCCCAGTAGTTCTGGGTTGTTGTTTTGTCATTATCATTTAATTGTAGAAACTGTTCATCTGTGACTCACTGGTTGTTCAGGAGGGTGATATTTAATTTCCATGATCTTATGAAGTTCTTGTGGTTTCTTTTGCCATGGATTTTCAATTTTATTACAGTATGGTCTGCTAATATGCATGGAATAATTTCCATTCCTTTGCATTTACTTAAGCATGTTCTATGAACTACTACGTAGTCTGTTTTGGAGAATGTCCCATGTGAATTTGAGAAGGATGTGTATTGTGACTCTGTGGGGTGGAACACTGTAGACATCTACTATGTCCATTTTTTCAGTTTGGTTCAGTTCCAATATTTCATTGATTTTTTTGTCTGGTTCATCTATCTTTTTGTGATTGTGGAGCACTGAGATCTCCCAATACAATTTTATTAGTTCTTATTTGATTTTTCATGCCCATTAATATTTCTTTTATATAGTTTGGCGCACTGGTAATTGTTGCATCTGTATTTATGACTGCTATCTTTTCTTCTTGGACTGTTCCATTTACAAGGATATAGTGACTTTCTTTATCTCTCTTAATTAGTCTTGGCTTGAAATTTATTTTATTTGCAAATAGAATAGTTATCACTGCTTTTGGTGAGTTGCTGTCATATGTAGTATTGTTTACTACTCTTTGACTTTCAGTCTATGAATTTCTTTTTGAAGTAAATGTGTATCTTGTATGCAGTATATTGCTGGATCTTGCTATTTCACCCATTGTGCCAATCTGTGTCTTTTTACAGGTGAACTGAGACCATTAACATTGATGGTTATAATTAATATGTATTAACTTATCCTTGTCATGTTATTTGCCTGTTGTTTGCTTCCCTTCTTTTTTCTCCTCCTTCTGTTTAACTGTTGGTCTTGCCTGGCAGATTCTTTCTGTTGGGTTTTATGAAGTTGTAGTCCTTGTTATCTCTTTCTAGAATTTCCTTTAAAACATTTTGGAGTGCTAGATTGGTGGCCACAAATTTCCTCAGATGTTCTCTGTAATGGAAGTATCTTATTTCTCTATCACTTTTGAAAGAAAGTTTTTTGGGGTACATCAATCTGTGTTGAAGTTTTTTCTCCATTAGAAGTTGAAATACTCCACTCCGAGCTCTCCTTGACTTGAGGGTTTATACTGAGAAGTCAGCTATGATTCTGATGGGTTTTCATTTATAGGTGATTTCTTTTACCTAATGGTTTTTAAGAATATATTCTTATGTTGAATTTCTGGAATCTTGATTATGGTTGGCCTCGCTGTATATCATTTGTGCTATCTCCTGCTTTTTCACTGACCCCAGTCAGTCTTAAGTTATTCTTCTTTTCCTCATCTAGTAGCTACTAGATTAATTTCTCATGGTTCCTTGCTCTTTTTGAGAAATCTTTGTTTTCATAATTGCTAACTATAAGCATGTCTTCTATATCTGAGACTCTGTTCTCACATTGACTTAATCTGCTGCAGATACTTTCAATGGAATTTGTATCCTCCTGAATATCTGCTTAAATATGTCTCATGGATTCCATTTCTTTCCTATGCTGAGCATTCAGAGCTTCTATAATTTTATTAAGCTCATCTATTTTTTTTTTGTCAGCATCTGTTATAAAGTTAGTAAGCATGGTTTTCATTGTGGTCACCATTTCTGCAGTTATCTGAGAAATTATTTCTGATTTGATTTTTTCTAGAGCTAATGGCTTTGTTGTTACCACTTCAGAGAAGCCAAATGAGTGGCTCTGAGATTGTCCCAACTCAGTGCCCCCTGGTTTGCCTTTGGTGAACTGGATGTCTGGGGTTGCATCTTGCTTAAGTATATTTTCATTTTCTTTTCTTCTTTTAGTTTAATTCCTGAGGCAATACTTGTCAGTTGCCTATGGTGGGTTGCTTTATTGCTATTATTTAGAACTCTTAGGAAATGACTATCTGTTTGAGGTATCTTCCAGGTGTAGCTTTTTAGGGGGGGGGTCTGTTGCAAACTCCTACCTCTTCATTTTGTTGGAGATGAGAAGTTGCTGCCTGCTTTGCCCAGCCATTGGTTCTTGGGCACTATGCCACAGTATTTTGTGTGACACTTAATCAATCTCAGCCTTGGAATACCAGGAAGAACAGCTGTTTAGAACAATTATGTCACTTCTGTCTATAGCAGTACCATCACCAATGACAACAGCACAAAAACACAGCCTAGAAAATGATAAACTGAGCAAACCATTAGTTTTCCACCTTTAACCATATAAACTAGATTTGTGGTTATATAACAAAATCTAAAACAAATCTGTAAGTTATATGCAGTACACAAGTTGATTTTGACCTCAGGGGTTAGAATTTAATATGGGTTAGGAGGAATAATTTCCACTTATGTTCATGAAGGTCCTGAGTTCAATTCCCAGTACCAAAACATAAAATATAAATAATAACTTTTTATTAGTACATGTTTATAAGTACATAGAATTTATATTCCTTATGGGGAATTGATACATGTACATAATACATCCCCATTCCTTTATTTCATTCATGTTCCTTTCCCTGCCACCCTCTTTCAACCATAAATAATATGTTTTAAAAATATATGAAGAGTAATTTGGAACCTGAAGCTATACAAACAGAATCTAACTCTGAGGTTAAAAAATGGTAAGCACAGAATATGTCTGGAAGTGATTATAAAAACACTGTTGAGTAGTAGAAATTAATAAAAACAGCTATCAAGAGTTAAAAATTCAGATTATTAAAAAAACAATGTAACAGGCTGACTAATAACTATGAAGAGCTAAAAGCTAAATGGGAGAGGCGATGGGGGAAACAAATGAAGAAAGAAGAGAGAGAAAATTTCAACTGTCAGAAAATAATGGATATGGTAGCATTTATTCAAAGAAGGAAAGGAAGAACAAACACTGATACACAAAGAGACAAATGGAAACTAAAACTACCAGAGGAAGAAAATATCTCTGATGTCTGCTCAAATTAGAACCTCTTTCTCTACCTCTACTGCCAAGGAGAAAAAATTACCAGAGATAGTTGCAGCAGTGAACTGTTTCAAACTTTGACAGAACCAATAATTTTAATATTTATATTGCTCCAATTAGACAAAATAGCATTTGAATTCCCCTTGTAAAGTCAATATAACAAATATAAAAAGATTAATCTTACTCACAAATATGGATATAAAAATATAAAACAATATCAAACAATTCAGAAATATGAGTATAAAGCCAGAATTAATTAAGGTTAATGATAGGATATTTATCAGTAAAATTCACTACTGATCATCTCAAAAAGGGTAAGTTGGGGAATAGAGGCATGGAAGAGTAAGGAAAGTAGAAGAGGAGAAAGAGATATGCAGAATAAAAACTCTGAAGAAAATAGGTATAAACGGACCTTAATCTAATGAAAGCCATTTATGACAAGCCAATGACCAACATCATATTAAATGGTGAAAAACCAGAATGCATTTCCACAAATCAGGAACACGACAAGGATACACCACTGTTGTTCAACATAGTACACAAAATGTTAGCCAGAACAATCAAGAAAGAAAAAGAAAAAAGTGACACAATTTGGAAAGAAATTAATATTGTTCATATGTGACATGATCTTCTACATAGATGATCCACAATAGGCACCAAAAGACTCCTAGAATTAAGTAATATAGCAAGATACAAAGACACAAACATCAACTGCATTCCTATACTCTAATAATGAATTGAGAAAGAAATTTAAAAAACAATACCATTCACAACAGCATCATGAAAATTTAAATCTTTAGAAATTAACCTAACCAGGGAAATGGAAGACCTATAAAACAAAACCTGATCTTTTAAGAAAGAGGCCAAAACATATGCAGGAGGAATGACAGTCTTTTAAAAAAATGGTTTTTGGAAAATTAAATATACACATGCAGAAGATTAAAGATAGACACACATCTCACACCTTTACAAAATTAAAATGAAAATGGACATAAGACCTAAATATTAAAACACAACCTACTAGAAAACAAAATAGGTAAAATTCTTGAAATTACAGGTGTAGGAAAGGACTTTATAAACAGATTTCTAATTGCAAAAGAAATAACAGCAAAAGTAAACAAACGGGATTATATCAAATTAAAAAGTCTCCGCGCAGCATAAGAAACAACCAACAGAGCAAACAGACATCTTATAGAATAAGAAAAAATACTGCCAGCTACACCTTTGACAGAGAACTAATATCTAGAATATATACATAACTAAAAAATGTAGACCTCCTCCCCCACAAAACAAAAGAATTAATAACAGGGCAACTAAAACCAGCAAACACATCTTAGAAAAAATACAAATAGTCAATAAATGCATAAAAAATTGTTCGTCTTTCCTGGCTATTGGAAAAATGCCAATTAAACACTGGGATTTCTTTTTATTCCGGAAAGAATAGCAATCATTAAGACATCTAATTACAACAAATACTTGTGAGGCTGTGGTAAGAAAGACAATGTAAACTAGTACAACCATTGTGAAAACCAGTATGGAGATTTCTAACAAAACTAAAAATAGAAATTCTGTTTGACCCAGTCTCCTTCTAGCAATCTTCTAGCAAAAGATTTAAAGACATCGTATTAGAGCAACACATATATACCAATGTCTATAACAGCACAATTCATAATAGATAAATCTTGGAAGCAGCCTATATGCATCAACAGATGAATAAATATAGCATCTATACATAACAGAATACTACCTGCTTATAACAAATGATAAATTTGAAACATTTGTAGGAAAATGGAGTCACCTTGAAAATATAATTAAGCGAAATAAGTCAGACACACAAATTTAAATACCATATAGTTTCTCTCATATGGAAAAAGCCAAAGTACAAATATAGAAAAGAGAAAAAAAAAGATTGAGTAAAGGAAATGGGGAGATAGAACTTTTCAAATGGGAAGAGGACCAACAGTTGGGGTGGGCATAAAAAGATTTAAAATGTGTCACATACATGTACTAATTACCCACAATGAATGTAATCATTATGTAGCATAAGCAAGAACTAGAAAAAAATTGTAAGTGGGGGAGGGAATCTAAAGATGGAGAGAGGAAGGAGAATGGGGAGGGGAAGAAAAATAAAAAATTAAAATAAGCTAAGTAAATACATTTACTTCCTAAAATGAATGTAAATATTATGTACTGAAAATTGCACTAATAAAAATAAACTATAATAAAAGGAAACATTCATTTATAATAATAATATTGGGAGAACTAATAACAATAAAAAGATGAAGACAATTGAAACATATCTTGTTTTAGCATAGGAAGATTCAAGATTGGGAAGGTATCCATCTTCCTAAATTCATTAATAAATTTAATACAACTAATATGCATGTTCTTTTGGAACTTGACAAAAGTTTAACTTTTATCTATGGGAATAAACATCAGAGAATACTGAAAAGCAAGAAGAAAGGTCTGTCTCATTTGAAACAAATTATACTATGAAACTAAAATAATTTAGCAACAAAGTAGAAGAGAGCACAGAAAGACATGCACACTTGCCAATGTACAAATTTAACAAATCATAAAGTACAATTTCAAACTGATTAGAAAAAGGATGAATTTTATAACAGTGTTAGATGACTAACCAATCACTTGGGGAAAAAATATAATTGGATTCCTAACAGCTTACACCTAATTATAGATGGAAAAATAAAATAGAAAGTTGCCAAAAGTAAACATAGGTAAACTTTTTCTTAACTAATTTTATACAGAGAAAGTCTTTGTAAGATGGAGATAAAATTTAAAACTGTAAGGAAAATACTGACTAGAGTGACAACAGATTTTATTTTTTTACTTTTTGAAGCTGAAGACTACCTAGGGTCTCATGCTAGTTTGTTATACAAGCACTCTACCACAAGCTAAAGTCTTAAGAATACAACTTTTATATTTATACGTGATCTTTAAGTACACACATGCTCTAAGTAAAGTCAAAGGCTAAATAATAAACTAGGAAATAGTAACACACATGACACAGAACTAACTTCCTTAAATTACAAAAAACTCAAGTAAGCCAGCAGTAACAAAAAATAAATAAAGAATATGAACAAATTCTGTTCACAAAGAAACAGAAATGGTCAACAAACTCAGCAAAGCAAATTTAACTTCATGTATATAGAAATGCCAGTCAAACCAATAATATATTTATTTGTCAGATTGGCAAAGACTGAAATTACTGATAATAGTTTGGAATAACAATATAGGAAAATAGGTGCTCTGTTTTTTGTAGGAAAAATAATTCAGTCATTTAAGGAGTTTAATTTATCATAAACGCTCAGTAATTTTCTTTGCTATTGTAGTTCTTTAAATCTTCCCATACAAATATATTCATTAAAGTATAAGGAGATGAAAACTAAGATGGAATCTAGTCATGTACATTGTTTCCTGATAAAACACCACTATTAATCCTATCATTGCACATCATTTCCTATCTACTCAAAAAATTTTGCTTCTTTTCTGAATCTTCAACTTTCTCTCTCTACTGAGTGCATACCACCACTATTTAAATATATTCAAATATCTCCCATCTCAAAAGATGAAACAAAAAGAAAAATGAAAAACAAAGAGTTTTTTTTTCCTCACAAAAAGTTTATTTTTTGTTTTCTTAATGGTTAGGAAGTACACTATATATGATTTCCATTCTTAACTTATTTTAAAATTGGTTTTTTCTTCATTACAAAATTCTCTTTATCTTTGGTGATATTCTAATGTTAAATTCAATTATATTTGATAGTAAATAGACCCTTTAACTTTTTCATGGTTACTACTTACATGGAATATACTTTTTAATCTATTTAGTTCCAACCTCACTCTATTTTTAAATTTTCTTTAGACTCTCTTCAAGAGTCTAAGAATTAAGAGTTACTCTTTAACTGAGTATTTGCATCACTTTTTAATGCCTTTAATGACAATTAATCCAGTAATTTTTTTTTACTTTTTTTTTTATTGGTGCCGGTGATCGAACTCATGACCACACACTTGCAAGGCAAGCGCTTATGCTGCTGAGCTAAATCCCCAGCCCACAGTCCAGTAATATTTAATGTGATTACTGACACAGATAATTAGGGATACTATTTTATGTATTTTTGTCTATATATTCTCTGTGATTTTTTTCAAATATTCTGCTTTTCCTACTTTAATTCAGACTATGTAAATATTTGTGAGATTCCCTTAAATTTATATATTGCCCTTTTAGACATATATCTTTGTATTAATTGTCCTAGGAATTAAAAATTAAACAAACATGGAAGCTATTCTATCAAATTCCCTCTCTGTAGGATTCTCACCAGTAAGAAATGCTGAGGGTAAAGATAAAACCCATAGCATTCTTGGGCACCCAGGCTTTAAAGACAAAACCTATGATGTAAATTTGAAACCTTTTCCTTTGACTGGATAAAAATCCAAGGTGATGCTTCAGAAAACTATTAAATAAAACTAGAAGAACATTAAGATATATGTTTTTCAGTAGATTCAGCAGAAACCCAAACAAGAAAGCAAAGGATTCCTTTTCCTAATGGAATAAACATCTGTAAGAAACATGTGAGGCTCACAAATCTTTTTGAAAACTGTAGTTTCAAAACACAATGAGTTTGAATTGAAATGGATAGGCAGTAAAAAATTAAAAAGGAATGCTCAGGTATCCAAAGTTCTACAATACAAAATCTGACCGAGAAAAGTAGTAGCTGCAAACAAGAGCTATCTTGTATTTAAAAAAAAAAAAAAGACTCAAGAGAAAAGAAACCAAGAGCACAGAAGATGGAGCTAAGAGTCATGAGGAACCATTACCAAGCAAGACCATAACTTCATTGTACTCAAGTAATTCCAATATTTCTGTAGCTGGATTTCAGAATTGCTTTAAAGTAATAATACCAATGTAATCCAGCTTTTTGAACAGATGTCTCTAATGAATAGCTTATGCCTATCTTACCATAGTATACTGGACATGTGAGGAGAAAACTAGTGTCTTTGAAATCTTCAGATCAATAGGAAATACACTCTAGGAAATGCACAAGGAATGACAATCAAGGAGCTTTGTCTGGACCTGATTTAGATAAAGAGATACTGAATTTCTAAACTTAAGGTAATGCTATATAATAGAATCTCTGAAGTTTGAAAACTATGATTTATTTTTTACATTCCCTATTCCTATTTTTTACATTCTACATTAATCAATAATAAAGCCCTGTTGGTTCTTTAACATTTAAATTCATTCCCTTCTTTCTTTGGCCATTGCTTTAATTCAGCATTTTATCACAGACTGCATGTAACGCCCTGCAAACTAGTGTTCCTGAAATGAAATTTGTCTCATTGTGTAACTTTACTTCCCAGTTCATAATGAGTTGATGAGATTAAATGATTAAATGGTGTTAAACAACATCCATAACAGCATTTCAAATCAATAATACAGCTTGCATCACATTGCATCATAAATATCTGCTATATGTTTGTTTCTGCCACATTTTAGTTTCATATTCATGACTTAAAACAGTACCTATTAGTAAAATTCATATTGAATGAATGACCACATGCTTATTAAATGTACTACCAAAGAATTTGAGACTGTTCACAATAAAAAATATACATTTGCTAATCCATTAGGACAATTTAAAGTGAGAGAGACATTTAATTATTTAACAACCCAATCTATTAAAAAGATTAAATTTATGGAAAAATTCATTCATTCCAAATGAATTATTTTTAATTTCCATTCAAATAAGGTAGCATACTACATATTCATACCTCTTTTCAAAATGTTTGCCTGGTTTTCTAAGTCAAATATTTCAATCTTGACATTTTCTTTTATCAAAATCTCTCTTTTCTTTGTTATTTCATACTCATTATTAAAGTATGTAATTTCCTTAATAAATTTTTCCTCCTCTTCTATCATTTTTTTCTTTGTACTCTCCTTAAAAAAATCATAGATCAAATATAGGTGTTATTTGTAGCAATATTTTCTTTTATGTTTTAAAATATAACCATTTGGGATGATTAATAACAAAAGTGTAAAATTATACTTCTTGATATTACCACAAAAATTATTTCCTTTTCAGTAATACTATTAAAAAACTGAAGCTAAAATGACAATAAACTATCTTCAGGTGAAATATATATTCTTAAAATTTTGGAATAATTATGATAGAAATTCTACCAATCTTGAAAATTAAAAACTATGCAGAGATTTAGCTCAGCAGCCTCACAAGTGCAAGGTCATGATATGAGTTCAATCCCCGGCACCAAAAAAAAAAAAAAAAATTAAAGAA
The DNA here is from genome assembly GCA_004027455.1 of Hydrochoerus hydrochaeris. Classification (NCBI taxonomy): domain Eukaryota; kingdom Metazoa; phylum Chordata; class Mammalia; order Rodentia; family Hydrochaeridae; genus Hydrochoerus; species Hydrochoerus hydrochaeris. Next base: position 44,560 of record PVLA01000271.1, read on the forward strand.
AATTAGAAACTATATTCAAAAGAATATAGGTAGGCAAGAAAAAATAGAAACATTAACAAACAAGGATATCCAGAGAAATATTTTAAAATGTAGACTGATGAAAGTACAGTTATATATTAACTTAAAAATCAGTTCTAAGCAATTGTTTACATTTTATGAAATACCAAAATGGTGAGAGAAATAACAATTTTCAAAACTCTGGACTGCACAAAGACCTAAACTTTTGACAATACTATAACTTAAAAATTCTATGTTTTCATAGGATGTTAACTATGAAGCTACATGCAGAAAATTTCCATGTCATTGAAAATCACATCTTTTGGCTCTGACTTCTGAACTATATTTTTTATATCTTTAAATGTGTTTTCTTTAAAATGTAACCAAATCACAAGTCTCATTTCTAAACTGGTACTATCATTCAGTTTGTTGATCTTGACTTAATATAAATGGATAAAATAATGTCTACCCTTTTACCCACACTAATAAATATGCCTAAAGTATGAACTTATCAAAGTATTAAAACTAAAGAATTAAAGCCCAAAGTATTAAAATCAGTGGTATCTGTTATTGTTGGCTTATTATAATTGCAAATAATTTCTATATTACAACTCTGTCAATAGTATTCTTTCAAACTATATTTCTCTATCAATTAGCTTTAAATAGCACAATACTTTTACTTATCTGTATAGTACTATCTGCCAATATGCATGTGGATAATTTTTGAAATGTACACTAAGTATATTAAAATATTTTTGACATGTTTACTAAAATGAATTTTTTCTAAATGGCTTCACTTACAAAGTTTTGGAGAAACATATTCCTTTGGTTTGTAACTTCACTGCATTGTCTTTCTAAGGCTTTTTCATGAATTTTCAAAAGTTGTAAGAAGAAAGATTTTTCAGAATATTGTTGAACCTTCAAAGTAAAAAAAAAAAATCAGAAACAATTAGACACTTTAGTGTATCTCAGTCAACATATTTTCATAAAATAAGGCATTTTCCACATTAATCTTTAAAATGCAAAATAAAGTTCACATTAAATATCGCAGTACATATGCACTATCTACATAATTACAATTTTAAGACCTCACTGTAATAAGATTGTCAGCTCCTTGAGGGAAAATAATATGCTTTGCTTTTCCTCCACATGCCTTGCATTGTTCTTAGCTTATGGACCAAAACTTTTTGACTATATACATTGAAATCTGTTAAAAGTTTGTTTAAAAGAAGATTTTTCTATTCTCACATCTTATGATGGATAATTAGTTACACAATATGACAAAATAATGGAATGGGACAAATTTGTAGCTAAGTGGCAGAACACTTGAATATTCAATGCTCTGAATTTGATTTCCAGCACCACAAAACAAAAAAAAGATATAATGTGATAAAATATACAAATTATAGACAAAAACTTAGTCCCATAAATATATCATATTAAAAAATAAATCTTTTAAATTTTTCAAACAGGTTTTAAACATTCATTTTTCATTATTTGTATTTTTGGTTTCTTTCAATTTTAGAGGTTGGTTTAAGATCACTTTTACTTCATAACTTGTAACAGTGGGTTAATATGCTAGCTAAGCTGTACAATCTGAAGACCGTCGCATTTCCTCTAGACATTAACCCAACAAATTCCTTACAAGCAAGATCAGGGACCAAGTGAGATATGTCTCAATGTGGGGGAAGGGGGAAAGGACCTTCTATTTGCTCACTCCCCTTAAGAACTCATTTTTTATTTTAGTACCTCATTTAGAACTGCTAAACAATAACAGATAAAACAAACACTATTCTTAGATATGTAAGTACCATATTATTTTACTTGGGCTTTAAAACATGGCACCTCAAGCACTTGCCTGGCAAGCATGAGGTCATGAGTTCGATCCCTGGTTAAAAAAAATAAAATAAAACATGGCACCTCCTGAGACATGAATATTGAAATGAAAGTCAGGAAGCTTTGCTATATAAGCTAAAAATAATGCTAAACTGAAGATAATTTTTCTACAGTTTTTAATAATAGCCCTCATATGAAAGCATCAGTTCCATTTTGGAGCTATTCCCATCTTTATAGAAAAACAAAGCATATAAATTAACTTAAACTGCAGAAACTAAGATTTATGTTCCTATAAGAACTTTCTCAAAGTGAGAGGCAGGTTGTGAAATTTCTGTCCCAGAAGATATTGAACAGTAAAGAGCTTAGTCTGGTCCAGAGGCAGAGACTGGCTCAAAAAGCATTTTGAAATATGACAGCTAAAAAGTCCTAGAAATACTAGCATTTTAAAAAATCAGCTGAAATAAAATAGAAAATATGATCTTACATTTGTGTAAGATCATAGTACTGTCTATGTCCATACAACCTTGAAAGAGCCCAATCTCGTCTGATCACAGTACATCTGCACAGACCTATAATACCTGGTGCTACTCTTAATAACCCTATTTTAATAGAGACATAAACAGAGAAAGATTAGAGAGGTACAATTTACATGACTAAATTAATTGGTATAATACTTCTAAAATTGGAGGAAGAATTAAATAATTGGTAATTCATTATCTGACAACAAGGAATTATAAAACATATGTCAATATCTATCAAATTGTATAGAAACCAGCAAGGGCAAACAGGAGTGTGATGGTGGATTCTATTACACTTAGAACAAGAAAATATTTCAGGGCTATTTAATGTTTATGTAAGTGAAAATAAAATAATATCCAGAGAAGTTCAATCTTTAATAAAGGTTATATAAGTAATCAGCATTAAGCCCAGGATTAAAATCCAGGTTTTCTGACATCTTTTCTTTTAAATTATGACATTAACATGGACTTATTATAATTATTTCAAATGAACAGGTAATTCTGGAACAAAAGACTTCAGTCTCCCATAATAGTGTAAGTTGAAAGTATATGAGTTTATGAGATATTTTTTAAAATTATCAAATATTAGGTTCATCAGATTTCATGAAAAGACTATAGCAGTATATGCTTCTTAGAATTGCTACTGTGAAGAGCAACTATGTTGAAAAATGCTTCAGTGACCAACTATTGGATAAACTTTGGTTCAGTCCATTAAGGTATTTCAAATATGTTTTCAAAAGCAAAATTCCTGAATTCTAAGTCTTTTTCTGCCACTGATCTTTTATAAAAAGACCTGCAACAAATCCAAAAATGGAGAAATATCATTCACTGAATGAATAAATTATTAAATGTGACGAGCAAATTTATTATTCAAGTTTGGAAAAGTTTTATGTTAAGGACTCCGAAATTCAGCAGCTTTATTTCAGGTATCAACAACTAAGAGCTAAAGATTTCCACTACACTATATCCTCTTTCTTAGAAGGGCAAATAACAAATATTAAAGAAAACTATACAACAGATACACTGACACTTAACTACAATATTTATCATAACTTGAAAAATGAAGCCCATATACCCAAACTTGAAAAATAGCTATATTCAATTTCACATATTAAAATATATAATTTTCTTCTGTAAAATTCTGTTAGCTATCCATTTTGAAGTTTTTCTCTGCTTCTTTAATTTTTATTATTAGTCTCTCCATTCTCACTTGTCTTATTCTGCTTTTATTTTCACGTTTTCCTCTTTTAATCAAAACCCAAAAAGACCCAGAGAGCCAGTAACTATAGAAAGATTATAATAACATTAATTTTTAAATTTACTTAAGATTTATAATGAAAACAATACAAAAAAGTCTTGGAAAGTATGGGAAATAGTATGTTAGAGGTAGTGTCAGAGTTTAGGGAAAGTAAAATCAGAAAGGAGAAGCAAGCACCACCTCCAATACGCTGATTCACACTGTTGAAGCCATCAACAGGCTAAATCTCAATTTTTCACATTTGAATGGAACTAAGAAATAAAAAACATTTGGATCTGCCCAGTTCCACTGTGTCAAGTATAAGTTATTAACTCTTCAGGAATAAAATAACTTTTCATATTACCAATTTATAGAATATAAATCAGTTATTTCTTTTGTTCTTCCTATTATATCAAGTAATTTAAGTTGCTTTTCTATGTTTATGTGTTTGAAAAACACTTACTGATGGGTGAAATTTAAGCAAATGTTCAAAATACAAGCCTGAATATATTGATAGGATCAAAAGATGGCATTATTTCACAGAAAAAATAATCACCAGAAATCTCTAACTCTCTTGTTACAAAAGTGATTAACTCTCTTGTTACAAAAGCGATTAGAATTAAGGAAAGGATTAGAATTAAAGAAAGGATTAGAATTAAGAGATCGTGTAAGAGATTAAAAAATTATACCATACAAAATACTTCCAAATAAATTTTCCTGAGTCAGATTTGAATCAAGGCACTATCATATCCATGGCATCTTGGGCCATTTATTTTATGATAAGCAGAAACCACAGACTCTGTTCTAAGAGGCTACAAACAATACAAAAAAAAAAAAGGAAAGAGCATTTCCTAATGGCAGGAACAAGTATTTCTTATTCACATCTCTCTCTGTCTTCTAACTAGAAGTGAAAATATTTGTGTGCAGCCTTAAAGTTGCATTCTAAAATCAAAAGCCTAAGTTATGTCACAAAACGTTGTTTTGAAAAGTTTCATTTATAACAGTGTCAACTCCCTCATTAATTCTACTTCTCTCAGCTATGAATATATATTTTTTTCTTTTCTCTGCTTATTCCTCTTGAAATATTGGAATTTTAAACAGAACTTACAGTTAACCCAGTGAGCTGACTTATCTGGTCAACTAGGTCAGTTTTCAACAAAGCCATGATTTGTAACTCTTTGCTATATTTGCTGCCTGCATGACTTTAGGAATTTTTACAATAAAAACTTGAAAACTGAAAATGACAAGGATTTTAAATTAATGTTTGGATCTAAGTAAGCAAAACAAGAATTAATATTTATTTTATTTTCTGTTGCTAATAAATAATCTCAACCTTAAAAAACTTTTTGCTGATCCGGAAACCCTCGTGAGGCACGTGGGGACTGGGAGACTGAGCCCAGCAACCCGCAGTCACGTGGAAACCCTCAGGGAGGCCTGTGGGGACTGAGAGGAGGTGCCCAGTGAATTGCCCATTCCCAGGGACCATCTCTGGGGCCTGTGGGGACCAGGAGACTGTGCACAGTGACCTGCAGTGATTGAAGAACCTTCAGTAACAGCCTCAGGGACTTGGGGTTCGTTCCCAAGGACCCACAGTCATCTGGGAATCCTCAGTGAGGCCTGCGGGGACTGGGAGTCTGCACCCAGTGACCCACCCACAACTGAAAACCATCTTTGAGGCCTTTGGGGACCAAGAGTCTGCACTTAGTGACCTGTAGTCATCCAGGAGCCCTCAGTGAGACCCACAGGGACTGACAATCTGCTTCCAGTGCCCCACAGTCATCCAGGAACTGTTGGTGAGGCACATGAGGACTGGGAAGCTGCATCCAATGACTCACAGTCATCTGGGAACCCATGGTGAGGCCCACAAGGACTTGGGAGTCAGCACCCAGTGACCCACAGTCATCCAGGAACCATCTCTGAAGCCTACGGGAACCATAAGACTGCACCCAAAGACCCACAGCTGTCAGCAATCCTCAGTGAGGGCCACTGCTGAACAAGCCACCTGTGCAGGAAACAGCTAGGACTTGGTATTTGAATGATTTGGAGGAAAACATGAAAAAGCCAAAACAAAAGAATAAAATATGATCTCAAACTTCCAGTCCATCCAGATCAAGTCCACAAGGCACACATGGATGAATCTGGAAATTACACACCTGAAATTTCTGAAATGTAGCAATGGAAGTAAAGAAACAATTCCATGAAGATGTAAAGGAAATTATATCAGAAATAATCTCTCAGGTAAAAACAGAAATGATAAACATGATGAAAGGATTGATGAGCAGATCTAAATAAAACATAGATTAAAAAATAGAAGAGCATAGGAAAGTACATAAACCTTGTGTAAACAATACAGGAAACAATTAGATGCATGAAACAGATTCAAGGAGGTATCCAGGAACTCAAAAATTCCACTGAAAGCTGGTAAAACTTCATGCATGAAACTGAAGACTGACTCTCAGAGATTGAAGACAGGATTGCAGTTAGTGATCATGAAAGGAAAGATCTCTTAAAAATGACAAGGAACCAGGATATAACAATTTAACAAGATGCAAGATGATGTAAAGAGAAACAATATAAGCTTGACAGGTGTTAACAAAAAAGGAGACAACACATACGACATAAAAAGACTATAAGCAGAAGCAAAATTTCCCAAACTTGGGGAAAGTATCTGACATATAGATAAGCAAGGCATACAGACTAAATTAGCCATAACCAAAATAAATCTACACTTTGACCTATAATAAAGATCCCAGAAATTCAGCATAAGAACACAATATTAAAAGTCATTAGAGGAAAAAACAGATCACCTATAAATACAAACCTATCAGAATCACAGCAAACTTCTCATGCAAATTATCAAGTCAAGAAGAACATGGAGTGAAGTATTTCAAGTCCTGAAAGAAAATAACCTCAGGTTGGACTGAAGATGGTGGATTGTTAAGCAGCAGGATGCTCAGCCTCTCTAAGAGAGACAACTCATGCCGGAGTGGAGCATCGTGGAGAGGTCGGGACAGAGGGAGATGGATCCTCTTGACTCAGGAAGAAACCAAAGGCAAAAGAGCTGGTCAAACATGCAGTCCCAAGGCTACAATTGCAGAAGCTGAGATTTGCGGCCAAAGCACTCTCCAGCCACCTGAATTCATGCCACCTCTGCGACTGGCCAGAGCAACTCAAACTCGCAACTCACAGAGCTGTGATCCCCCTCCCCAGCCAAGACCCACTGGAGCTGCTGCCCACTGGATCTGAGACCCACTGGATCCGCAATTGGCTGGAGCAGCCTGAGATCATGACTCGCACAGCCGCCACCCACTGCAGCCATGACCCATAGGAGCTGCCGGCTGCTGGAGCCACAACTGGCAGAAGTGGCCCGAGCTTGCGACTGGCGCAGCTGGGACCCCATGGAACACGCAAAGTCATGCTGCTGTGACTAGCCGGTGGCACTAGACAGAGGTAGGCGAGCCCAGCGGAGAATGGAGCCAGCGAGGAACTCCACATTGAGTGCTGGGAATAAGATCCCCACCACCATAGGAAGAGGGCAACCAAATGGGCTACATGTTGGAGTCGGGCAGGAGGAGCCTGAACTAGGAACGACAGTGATTTTGGTTGGTTGCTACCTTCTCAGAGCAGATTGGTGGGGTCTGCTTGGCCTGGGTCACGCCCCTGGCTGGGACCCAATAAGCCATCCCAAACCAATTCCCGACACCTAGCACACACTAACATGGTGAAGGCCTCTGAGGGTTGACTGGCCCAGTGGGGAGGGGCCAGCATGTGCAGCCTCTGCTTGCACCTCAGCAAGGGCAAACAGGAGAGGGCAGAAATCCCTCACCGGTGTGCTTCAGAAGAATCATAACCAACAAAGAGTGGGGCTGGGGCCTCCACTATACACCTGTATGGAAGTAACCAAAAGTATGACAAAAGAAAGAAACAAAAAGAAATCCCCAGCCCCAAACCCTGAGAACATCGATTTGGGAGAGTGAGATACAGGGGAGACTGGGGGTAGCAAACATGCAACATCAGGTACAGCTTCAATAGACATCAAGAGATGTCTTTGGGACCTTGTAGATAAGCTCAAAACTGAAATACTGAGTCAGGCAAAGCAAGATATAAGTAAATTAATAAAAGAAATCCTAAGTATGTCTCATGAAGACACAAACAGAAGAAAGGAGGAACACAAAAAAAGGACAGAAACATTCGATAAAGAATATAAAGAAAATATAGAATACATGAAGCAGATTCAAAGTGATTACCAGGAAATTAAAAACTCCACTGAAAGCTGGCAAAACTCCTTAAAAGAAACTAAGAATAGACTATCAAAACTTGAAGACAAGTTTGCAATGTGTGATCATGAAAGAAAAGTTCTCTTAAAAATAACAAGGAAACAGGCAGTAACAATACAAAGGTTAGAAGATGACAAGAGAATCTATAATTTAAGAATAAGAAATGTGAGTGAAGAAGCAGGAACACAAATAGGTAAATTGCAAAGGGTTTTTACAGAAATAATTAAGGAAAACTTCCCAAGCATGAGAAAAGAAAATAATATTTGGACATATCAGGTATACAGAACTCCAGCCACCTACAACCAAAACAGAGCTACACCCAGGTATATAATAATCAAGATACCAGAAATTTAATATAAAAACATAATATTAAAAGCCATCAGAGAAAAGAAACAGATTACCTATAAGGGAAAGCCCATCAAGATCACAGCAGACTTCTTGACATAGATCATCAGATCAAGAAGAGCTCGGAGCAAAGTAATCCAAGCCCTGAGAGAAAATAACCTCCAGCCCAGATTGATGTACCCTGCAAACCTGTCACTAGAAATTAACAGAGAAACAAGATGCTTCCATGACAAAGAGGAACTGAGGAAATTTGTGACCACCAATCCAACCCTACAGAGAACACTGAAGGACATTCTAGAGAGAGAGAGAAAAAAATACCAGGATTTCAGGAACAGTGGCAGAAAGGCCTCAATGAACAGGACAGGCAATAGAATGAAGGAGAAAACCAGACAAACAATGGCAGAAAAATAGCACAGCAGAAATGAAGCAGAGAAGGTTGGCTATAGTCTCTAACATAGATGGCCTTGATACACTAAAAAGAAAATACAGGTAGAGTAGATCAGGAGGTAGGATCCATCAAGATGCTCTGTATAGGAAATATAATCAACCTGAGAGAGGGTTTATGGACCAAAAATCAATGTTCTATGTGACATGGAGCCAGAGAGAAATAGGGGCAACTTGACCACCACCTGTAGATAGGATGGAAAGACAGGATACTTATGTGCAGTAGAGAACTACTCAGCTATAACAAAGGAAAACCTTGAGGCTTTTGTAGGTAAAGGAATACAACTTGAGGTCAAGTCCAGGAGCTAGAAGGTTTGGAACCACTTAGGTAAATAGCAGGTTGCCCCCCGCCAATCTAAAACCTGAGGGAGCTGGTGGGACTCATATTTTGGGAGTGAAAGGGGAGGAATAGTCTAAAAGAAGAAGGCTGAGGATCTTGTTACTAGTGTACCAAGATTTAAAACCCACATTACTCACACCACTCTGCTTAGATGGATTATATTATGTTCCAGTTTGTCTACTTGTACTAGATTTGAGGGTACTGTCAGTTATCCCAAAAATAGCAGGATATAGTATGGTAATCATCCTTAATTTCCTATTGACTTAATCTGAAGCTCTATATAACTTACATTGTTTTACCATGACTGAACTTAATTGAATCTGGTTTGTTAGATTTCTGTATTGACAGATTTTATTCAAAGCTGTTATGATTGACAGTATCAAGTCTGAAAGTATAGGCAACTACACTGAAGATGACAAGATTCACTAGGATACCCACTCTGGTTTGATTATTACCTGCCTTTGAAGTTTTACATTGTCTACAATGTTTTGTTATTACTAATATTGTTATGTACTGCTATATTCAATTATACTGCTATATCCAAACATACCTGATAATATAGACAATTCTATTGAACATAATAAGAGACAACACAGTAACCACTGTAGATCACCTTGTACTGTGGTTTTATATGACTTTTTGGTTTCAGGATTTTTATAGGAATTTGTTTTGTTTTATCATACTATGTTTTGTTTTTCCCTCTAATACAGAAAGGATAGAAATACACGTAGAGACTCATGCATGTGTAGCTGTTCACAGTCTCATTGTTTGAACATCTACTTTGAATACTTTAATTTTTTAACCTGAGCAACTATTTCTAAGAGGACAATATGTAATTTATCAACTAGTGATTTCTTACTGTTTATCTTTTTTTATAATTCTGTATCATTTATACCCTTTTCATATTTTTTCCTCTTTAAATAAAAAAAAATTAAATTAAAACAAAGAAAGGAAAAGAAAACAATCTCCAATGCAGATTGATGTACCCTGTAAAATTATCTTTCAAAAATGAATGGAGAAATAAGATACTCCCATGACAAAGGACAACTGAAGAATTTCATGACCACCCAACCATACAAAGAGTACTAAAAGACATCCTAGAAAGCCATATAAAAATAACCACACTTCCAAGAATAACAACAGAAAGAAACCAACAAGCAGGACAAGCAATTAAACAGAGGGGAAAGTAGGGAACCAACCGAGGAAAGATAATATGACAAAGATAAGACAATTCATATGAGTTATAATCATTACCATGAATGGCTTCAATTCACCAATCAAAAGAAACAGACTGAAAAAGTGGATCAAGAAACAAAATCAACAATATGCTATATACAAGAAACACATTTAACTCAAAAGGAAATTCAGAGACTGAAACTCAAAGGATGGAAAACAATATGCCATGCAACAGGAACCCAGAAAAAAACAGTTATTCTGTTTGCAGACAATGTGAACTTCAAACCAAAAATGGTCAAAAGTGATAAAGCTGGTCACTACATACTTGTTAGGGGAAAATTTTAAGAGGAGGAGATAACAATCACAAATATATATGCACCAAATATGGGAGCACCAAACTGTATAAGATAAATATCAATAGACATAAAAATCAAATAAGCAATAATATAATTAAAACAGGAGACCTTAACACCCCATTGCCACAGGCAGTTCAATGATACAAAAAAATCACCAAAAAAATAACAGAACTGAATCAAACTTGTGAAAAAATGCAGTTAGTAGACACGTTCAGAATGTTCCACCCAGTGACATCAGAATACACATTCTTCTCAGCTGCATGTGAGATGTTCTCTAAAACAGACCATATACTATTCCATAGAACGTACTTAAGTAAATTCAAAGGAAGTGAAATTATCCCACGTATATTATCTGACCATAGTGCAATGAAATTGGAAATTAGTAACAAAAGAAAGCACAAAAGCTCCATTAACACGTGGAAATTAAACAGCATAAAGAAAATAAAGAACTTACAAAATATATACAATTGAATGAAAATACAAATACAATTTACCAGAACCTGTGGGACAAAATGAAAGCAGTCCTCAGAGAGAAATTTATAGTGATGAATTCTCACATCAGGAAAACAGAACAAACACAAATAAACAACCAAATTCTGCATCTCAAACTTCTACAAAAAGAACAAGTCAAACCAAAAGCCCAAAGAAGGGAGGAAATTATAAAGATCAGAGCAGAAATTAATGCAATTGAGACCAAGAAATCAATACAAAATATGATTCAAAAAGTTAGTTCCTTGAAAAAAAATAAAATTGATAAGCCCTTAGCCAACTTTATAAAAAAAAAAACACCAAATTCATGCAATAAGGAATGAAAAGGGTGAAATCACTACAGATCCTATGGAAATACAGAAGATCATCAATACCTGCTTTGAAAACATTTACTCTTATAGGATTGAAAACACAAGAGAAATGAACAGATTCCTAGAAACATATGAATTACCACAGTTGGACCAAGAAGATATAAAATTTCTGAATAACCCAATATCAGTTAATGAAATTGAAATTGTAATTAAAATCTTACCAACAAAAAAAAAGCCCTCATCTTGATGGATTCATAGCTTAATTCCACAAGAAATTTAGAGATGATTTAATACCAATACTCTTCAAATTCTTTAATGAAATTAAAAGGAAAGCAATTCTCCTTAATTCATTCTGAGAGGCAAATACTACCCTGATACCAAAATGAGAGAAAGACCCAACCAAAAAAGAACTACAGGCATACTTCTCTTATGAACATACATGCAAAAATTCTCAATAAAATACTACCAAATAGAATGCAGCAAATCATCAAGAAGATTACACACCACCACCAAGTGGAATTCATCCCAGCAATACAGGGATGGTTCACCATATGCAAATCAAGAAATGCAATAAACCGTATCAAGAGCAAAATACACAAATCACATGATTATCTCAATAGAAGCAGATAAAGTCCAACACCCATTCACAGTAAAACCCTAGAGAAAATCAGAATAGATGGTCTTTACCTCAATCTGATAAAAGCCATCTATAACATACCAACAGCCAACATCATTCTAAATGTCGAAAAAAGAAAAAAGACAGAAAGAAAACTTCCACTCTAAAATCAAGAACAAGACAAAGTTGTCCACTCTCACCACTCCTATTCAATATAGTTCTGGAAACATTAGCCAGAGCAATTAGACAACAGAGGAAAACAAAGTGAATAAAGATAGGAAAGAAAGAAGTTAAATCATTATTATTCACAGATGACATGATACGCTACATAGAAGACCCCAAAGACTCCACCAAGAGACTTCTAGGTTTCATAAGCAAATTCAGCAGTATAGTTGGGTACCAAGTCAGTACTCAAAAGTCAATAACATTCCTGTACACAAATAACAAACTCACTGAGACCCTTCACAACAACCTCCAAAAAATTAAAATACTTAGGAATCAATCTAACAAAGGAAGTAAAAGATTTATACACTGAAAATTACAGTCTGAAAAATGAAATTAAAGAATAATTCAGAAAATGGAAAGATATTCTTTGCTTATGGATGGGAAGAACCAATATAGTGAAAAGACCATACTCTCAAAGCTATTACCCAGATTTAATGCAATCCTGATCAAAATATCATTAGCATACCTCACAGATGTAGAGAAATCATTCTTAAAATTCATATGGAACGATAAGAGACCTAGAATAGCAAAGGCAATCATGGGCAATGAAGGCAAGGCAGGAAGCATCACAATCCCAACCTTGAAATTATATTACAAAGTTGCTATAATAAAATCAGAACATTACTAGCAAAAAAAAAAAAACCAGACCTGAGGATCAATGGAACAGAACAGAAGATACAAACACAACTACAAACACACTCAGCCACCTTATTGTTGAAAAGGTGCCAAACACATGTTCATTGGAAGAAAGACAGCCTTTTTAAAAATGGTGCTGGAAAAACTGGCTTTCTACCTGCTTAAGACTTAAACTAATTCCATGCCTATCACCATGCATTAGAATAAAGCCTACATGGATGAAAGATCTAAATATTAAGACAGAAATACTAAATCTGCTGGAAGACAAAGTAGGTAGAAATCTTCATGACATAGGGGTAGGCAAAGAGTTCATGAACAAAAACCAAAGTGCACAGGAAGTACTTCAAAGAATCAACAACTGGGATCTTATCTTATTAAAAAGTTTTTGCACATCAAAAGAAATAAGCAACAGAGTGAAAATAAAACCCACAGATTGGGAAAAGATTTTTGCCAACTGTCCCTCAGATAAAGGACTTCTATCTAGAACATATAAAGAATTTTAAAATACCAGGCCCCCAAAATTCAAAGACTCAATCCAAAAATGGTAATCTTACATGAATACACACTTCTCAGATGAAGAAATACAAATGGAAAATATTTGAAAAAATGTTCAACATCATTGGTCATTTGAGAAATGCAAATTAAAACAACACTGAGATACCATCTCACCCCAAAAAATATGGCTAACATCAAGAAATTAACCAATAATAAATGCTGGTGGTGCTGTGGGTAAAAGGTACCCTTCTCCACTGTTGGTGGAAGTGCAGACTGGTTACAACCATTGTAGAAATCAGTGTGGAGATTCCTCAGAAAACTAGGATTAAAGGTTTCATTCAACCCAGCTCTTCCCCTTCTGCATATTTTCCCAGAAGAATTAAAAACATATATGACAGATATATATGTGCAACCATATTTATAGCTACACGATTTATAATGGCCAGTCTTGGAAACAACCCAAATGCCCATCATCTGAGGAATAGATAAAAAAAAAAGTTGTGTTATTTTACAATGGAATACTACTCAGCCATAAAAAATGCTAAGCTTGAGGTTTTCGTAGGTAAATGGATGCAACTACACACCACACTTAAGTGAAATAAACTAATAAGTATAAAGACTGTATTGTCTCACTAGTATAAGAAACTGAAAAAGTAAGACCCAAAAGTTACAATAGACATAGTAAAAGGAAAAGAAACTTCTCAAAGAGAATTTATATTGTTTGATCAATCTTGCATGCCTATATTTGGTAACATGAGCAACTATTTTGAAGATAACAATATGCAATATAACAACCATTGTCAAATTCCTTTCATCTTGTTTTAAAATCCCGTATCACTATTGTTATTGTCATTTTGCTTTTGTTGTTGTTTTCTTCTTGACTTTTCTGGTTTTTTTCTCTTTAAAATAAAAAAATTGCTGATTAAATGTTCTGCTCAATAGAATAATAGGAAACCTCACACAAAAACCCCCACAGTTATGTAGATTACAGATGCTTCAAATTGCAACAAACAATGGAAAAATTGTGATTGTTACAACTCTGATAGAAGATATTTTTAATATTAAGCACATCAAGGGATATTATATCAATAGTAGACATGAAGGTTTTTCTCTAAAAAATAAATGTCTCTAAGTATGTTTATCAATAAGACACAATATTTAGAGTAAATATGACATAATAAAACTACCATAGTAAATAAGGCTCAATATTAGAAAATTTTAGTCTTCAGAATGGCTTAGAAGGCTTCACATGATCTGTATTCTTTATGCTTCTTTCACCTTTATCTACTTCCCATCTCCTCCCTATTTAACCCTGCCAGCCCTCAAGCACACTTGGCACACACTACTTCCTCAAGCCTTTGCACAGGGTATCCTCTGTCTAGAAATCTCTTTCCCCACACTTTTCATAATACTAGAACAATATCTTATGTAAAATCTGGTAGTACTATAGGCTTTCCAAAGCCTGGAATGAATTCAGAAGAAAAAAAAAGACTCAAAATTCTAAAAATACAAACTTAAAACTTTGACAAAGAAAACATCGTAAAAACTAAAATAAAAGATTTGTAATAAATGACCAAAAAAGGCATTATCTATAACATGTAAAAAGCTAGAAGTCAATAAGGAAAGAAAAAATATATGACTAGGTAAAAATATATAACTACATGAAAAATATAATGTTAACAAAAATTTAAATTATAAAAGATGTTATTTTATATTTGCAAAAAAAGATGTCATTTTATATTTGTCATTTTATATTTGTCATTTTATATTGTATAAGCAATATAAAACATAGACAATTTAAAAATACTAAGTTAACAAAATAGTTAAGTTATTATGTAATGCCATTTATTTGTATTTGCAAAAATTACTAAATTTACTAATGTACTAAATTACTAATTTCTAGGGTATAAATAGTGAGATTTTCTGTAAAACAATTTAGAAATTATTTTAAAAACCTTGAAAATCATATACATAAATATAGACAGAGAGAGAGACAGATAGAGAGCAGGGTATGTATAATAAATTTTAAAAAGTAAATTGTTTAGGAAAAAATATACATGCATTTAATCTTGGAAGAAAATCAATGGAAATACTAATTGCATGATAGAATTACAGATTATTTTCATTCTTCACTTTGCCTATGTCTATTTTTAGAATAGTTTTCAATAAACATGCATTACATTTCATAAGTTATAACAATAGAGCTATTTTATTTTGAAAGAGAACCTACATGTTCACCAAATATAATGGTAGAAATCCCACACAATTTTCCAGGATATAGCTTCTCTTCTAGTAGGGAAATAATACAACAGCTGAATAAAAAGGAAGACAGAGAAATAAACACTTCTAATAAAGATGGAGAGGTAAAGGAGCCCATAATGAAAATAACACTTTGGAGTAACAATCCGATTTATTTTTCCAATGTGTTGGTCACAAAAATCTCCTATTTCTTCTTCCTTTTCTCTTGTCGTGGAAGGAATTAATTCATTAGAATTTTAACCAGGACTAGACTATATTTGAAGCCTTAGAACTAATCAGAATCAAAAGAAGTTTAGGTATGTAGCTTTTGATTCACCTTGAAATATTAATCCATGCAATAATTCATAAGACCATAGGTCCTATATGTGAAATTCTCTTCAGCAGCTTTGGGATTACATGCAGGCACAGAGTAGTCACCTTTTCTAAGGCCAGCTGGTATTCCAAAGTTCTTAACAACCTCGATTTACCCTTTCAAAATAACCCCATACTATAAAAATTACTTGGGCTCTTTTTTTTCAAGCAAAACTTTCTTTTCAAGAGCTTCTCATTTTATCTAATGTAACTAGGGAAAGAACTGTAGAATAAATACTGATAAGTGAAGAAAATTTTGCAATAATACTTATTAATCTGAAAAACCACTGAGGAAATAAGGTAACTTTGAAATATGGTAACTTCTTTGTTATTTGACAATTCAGGTGGAAGCAACTTACCTATCACCATGTTTACCTATTTATTTTGTTAGGATATAAAACAATGTAATACTGATGCAGAAGTTCTTCATATATGTGATGGAAGAATTATAAAATGTCAAGACTCTTTAAAGAATACACTTTTTTCTCCCTAAGAAGACAAGTTGGCACATGAGCAAAAAAGGTCATATTACAAAAATATCAGAAATTGGTTGAGATACTTGTATCAACTCTTGTTAACTCTAAGTAGACAATTCATTCTTCAAAATTTAAAGAAAAAAGGAACAAAGAATATTTTATATATATTGTATTTATTGGTAAACTGACCAGCTGAAAAGATCTTAGTATGAACCCTATGAAAAACAGGGTTAGCAGATGAAAAAGAGGAGCATAATCTAAGAGACTATAGAGAAAGGGGACAGTATATCTATATAATAATTTACTAATGGATGCAAAAAAAACCTTCTTTAATGAATTGCTTGATGTCTCAAGAGGATGTAAACAAAAGTATGTCCACTTAAAAACAAAATGAAGTACAGATGTCACAAAGTTAAGACAAAAATATAACAGCTAAGACACAAAGGTAGACAGGAAATTAAAGAACTGTAGAAATTAAGAAGGCAACACAATTCAAATTTGCAGAGCAACAAAGTACAAGATTAATAATGCAGAGATGGAATCAGTAATATAAAGTATAAAAAATTCTCCCAGGTTGTTGAGGACTAGTAATCAATTAAGAGGAAATAATAGATTCAGAGGACATACAATTATAATCTAACCTATAAAAATGGGAGTACTTGAAAAAGAAATGTAGTAACATAGTTGCGATTAAATAAAATGGGATGCCTACCCTTGTTCCAGACAAAATGAATAGATACACGTGTTCACAAATTTGAAATTATAGATAAAAATGTTACAGCAATCAGGGAAGAAAAATAAACAAAACAGGTTACCTAAAAAAGGATTTTAAAAACCAGGATGACTTCAATATTTCACTTTTGCATTAATAATTTTCAGAACACAACAGTGTTAGATCTAAAAAATTCTAAAAGTTTGACTCAGGAATTCTGTATATAGACAAGTTGTCATATAAATATGAAGGCAATAGAAAATAATTTCAGGTATTAATGGCATATAGAAACTCACATATTCCTCTTGTAAAATTACTAGAACAATTACATAGATTCATCTAAAAATAAAGCAAAAATTAGAACACAGTAAGAAGAAATTGCAGTATTAAAATTTTATGATAAGAAATCTAGTATGGAAGCATAAGCAAATGAGAGAAAAAAACACTCTTCTCCAACTGTAGAGAAATTCTTAAGTAAGACAAATAGGATAAAGAAAAATCTTCATGCCAGAAGGGTTAACAATGAGTAGTTGTTAAAATTCAACCCCATAGAGGTATCTTTGAGAAGATACAGTGGTACTTCACTTCACAAAATGAATTTGTTCTATGATTCTGGTCATGAGTGAATCGGTTGGTTATGAACCACATCAAATTTTCCCATAAGGTTCAATGTAAATAAGGTTAATATATCCTGAACTATACATATTTTTAATCATGAAAATATGAAACAAAATACACTATAGTACAACATGAAGAGAGCGAACACTAACTTTGCTTGAGGTGACTTCTAGTGTAGAGGAGAGGAAGGTGGGTGGAGAGGAAGTTTTTCTTTAGAGGAACAGTCCCTCTCCATAAGGACACTAGGAAGATCTCCTTCATGATTTCCTTTCTTCTTTGCCTCTTAGCTGCAGAGTCAAATTTGACAAAAAAAAAATCTGCCTTATTTCACTTGTTTTTTCTTGTGAGGCATAAACTTTGGAAATAAGAGATAATTATCATTCCTCAGATTCAATGCTCTGTTCACTATAATTACGGTAAGGTGGTGCGTCTCAAGGAAATCTTGGTACTCACTCCATTTTTCCATAATGGATTTTATCACATCACTGCTAACCTCCTCCCTGTCTTCCTATTCCTTAGTGGATGCTCCTCAATAAGCACCTTCTACTACCCACTCTGGAGTTCAGCAAGTTCTTCCCTAGTCAGGTCCTCCTTATGGTCCTCAAATATGGTCCTCTATGTCTGTACCATCAATGTTCAGACTTATACTCTTGCCCATGACACAATTTCCTCCACTACCTGAGCATCACACCCTTCAAAGTCACATTCAGTGACACATTTTGGTCACAGCTCCCTCCAGGCTAAGTTTAAGGTCTGGTACATCATATTTACCCAGACTTTGTCAATGAGGTTGATGCAGTGGAGGAAATTAAAATGGTTTTCCAGAACTTCAGGGAAAACAATATCTCTTAATGACATTCAAATACCTGGTGAAGAGCACTTTTGTGTACAGTTTCTTGAAGTTACAGATCACTTGCTGGTCCATGGGCTGCAGAAGAGGTGTTGTATTATGGGGGAAGAACTTGACTTTCATGAATTGATACTTAGCATCCATATTATTCATTAAAGCTGGAGGGTGTGCTGGGGCACTATCTATCAGAAGAAGGCACCTTAGACAGCTGGTTGTCAGAAAGATATTTCTCTGTGTTGTTGTTGTTGTTTGGCACCAGGGATTGGACTCATGATCTCATGCTTGCCAGGCAGGCACTTGTGCCACTGAGCTAAATCCTCTGTCCCTAGTAAGCTATTTCTTAATGGTGCGTTTGAACACCTCATGAAGTCATTCCATGAGCAATTAACTGCCTTTGACCCATGCTTTCACATTGCCCTTCCACAGGACAGGCAACCAAGCTTTGTTCACATTCTGTTCCTTCAATGCAAGAGGGGTATGGAAATTTACCCCAGTAGTGGCTCAGTCTTCAGATTGACACTTGTGTGCACACACAGCAAAAGGGTCAGTATCCTTCATGGGCTTGTGTCCAAGCAGTGCCTTTTCCTACTGTGTGATATAGTTTCTGTTTGGAATCTTCTTCCAGAAGTGTCCTGTTACATCACTTGAGTGTTGTATTGTGCCTTCATGAATTCTGCCAATTCATATAAGCTTTCGCAGTGGTGTTGTCATAACTGGAAATTTCACCACGTCTTATCACAGTGGGGATGCCACTTTCTTGTGGAATTTAACAAACCACACTCTTTTGGCTTTAAATTCATACTTTGTTGCTCCTGTAGATGGGTTTTCTTGTAGTAAATCTCTGTGCAATTTCCTGGCTTTTTCACAGATCATAGGTTCACCATCACTTGCCAGTTGTTTCTCACTCAACCACACTAACAAAAGGTTTTCTACCTCTTCCAGTATCCTTTGCTTAGTTAACAATGTTACTCCTTTTGTCACTTCAGCTCCTTTGATGGTAACTTTATTATTCAAAATAGTTGAGATTGTCAACTTTTCCATCTTGTACTCTGAAGCCAGATCAATTACACGAAGAACTTCCTCATGCTTTTCTACAGTTTCCTTCTTCAATTCAATGGTCATTTTCTTCAAACTCTTCTTACCATTCTTGCACTGCACTTTATTGTTATCTGCATGCCCTTGTCACCTTGATTACCACTCTCCACATTCTGGTTACCTGCCTTACCCCTCTGCATGTTCTTTTCACCTTTTTTACTGCTGTGTACTTTATGCCATCATGCTTGCTTTGCTTGCTGTAAAGTACTATATGTGCTAAAAAGCACACAAAAAAAGTTTCACAGCAGGTGAAACAAGTCTCTCTGCCACTGCAATGTCAACTAGAGGAAACCACAACCATATGTTTAGGCAGGGAAGATACTTGCATTAGTGTTCATGCAGGGAAAATGGCCATGGTGGAGTTTGTCACCTAATGCAGAGTTCATGAATGGAAATAAAATTTTGCCAAACACTTCTGTTCATGAACCAAACTCTTCAAAAATAGAAGAATTCGTGAATTGAGGTATTATTGTATAAACATGGGGCTTAAATGCTCAGATAAAACCTAAAGCTACAGTAACAGTAATAATAATAATGAACAGTATGTTACTGACACAGAAGAGACCTGTGGATCAATGAAAAAGAACTGAGGACATAAAACAACCCCAGGCATATTCAGCCTTTGATTTTCGATAATGTGGCCCAAAACACAGGCTTCATAAAACATAACTTCTTTAACAAATGGTGCTGGGAAAGCTGGCAAGGTTGCGGGAGGAAAAAGAACATTTATACATTGTTGGTGAGAATATAACCAATATGGGAATCAGTAGAGATTCCCCAAAGTCTGAAAATACATATTTCATTTAACTCAGCTATACCTCCTCCCTAAAAAGCTACAGATATCATGTTACTGTGACACGTGCATACGTATATTTAGAGCAGCATAATTCATAATATCTAAATTTTGGAAACAGCCTATATGTCCATTAAGAGATAAATATATAAAGAAAATGTAAAGGAGGATTAATTTGAGTCATTTGCAGCAACATGGATACACTTTGAGATCACAATGCTAAAATGAAATAAATCAGACATAGAAGGTTAAGTATCTTGTGGTTTCTTTTATAAGAGAAATACAAAGTAAAAATAATTTGAAGAGAAAATGAAAGACATAGGAAATATGGGGTAGACTATGGAGATAGGAAGGGGATGAGAATTGGGGGAGACAGGAAGTCAAGAAGGGGAAGGGGGAACAAAATAATGAAGACATGATATGTACCAACTCCACATGATTAAAGTAATTATTATGTATTGAAAGCATATACTAATAATTATTTATTTGGTACTGGATATTGAATCCCTGGCCTATACTTGCTAGGTAAAAGTTCTAGCACTGAGCTATATCTCCAGTCTTCTTTGTATTATTATTTTATGTTGAGACAGCATCTTGCTACATTGCCCAGTCTGGCCTCAAATTTGTAATCCTTCTGCCTCAGCCTCACAAGTAGCTGAAACTATAGGAATGTGATAGCATGCCCAGCTATGCAGAATTTTTGTCTGATTGTTTTTGTAAATAATATCTGTTAATAGTATCTATATGAAAGGTCAACTCTGGGAAATTTTAAAATCATTTCAACAACAAACATCTGGAGTTACCACCTAATGTAGAAATTCTATTCCTAGATAAGACTGAAGAGATTTAAAAATGTAGGTTCAGAGAAAGATGCATACCAAAATGTTTTCAGCAACGTTATTCAGAATAGGTAAGAAGTAGAAATAATTTAAATCCTTAACTGATTAATAGATATACTATATATATATATATGTTTTTATAAATAAAGAGAAATAAAGTGCTGATAACATGGATTTACTTTGAAAAAATACCAAGTAAAAGACACCAGTTACAAAAGGCCACAAACTATGTAATTCTAGTTACATGACAGGTCCAGAAACAAAAATGGATTAACTGTGACCTAAAGCTGATAATTTATGGAAGATGGAAAGGTGACTGCTAATAGGGTTCTTTTTAAGTGATGAAAATGTTCTGGAGTTAAGATAGTGATGGTACACAACCTTGCAAAAAGACCAAAAAATCACTGCTTTTGTAACTTTTAAAATGCTTTTTTATTTTGTAAAGCGATCTAGCAGCTGTGTCCTCTCAGCTTAATAAATTATTATAAGCAGTTTAAGTGTCCTGTATAAACTTCCCTGATTAGTTACTGTCCATTCCAACAGTGATAATCACTATCTTGATGTGCTACTTATCATCTTTATTCATGTCATTATTTTGTAAGATATTTATATATCTCTCACAAGATATAATTTCATTTTGCATATTTTTAAATGTGGTATCACATTTAAGAAACTTCTAAAAGCTGCTTTTTTAATCACATTATATTTTTGAAGTTTATTAATTGTTTTTAAATCATCAAGTGACTTTTTTTTTTACAGCAACATAGCATTTGGAATTCTAAGTTCAAATCCCCAAATAGTAACTAAGTCTTTATTTCCCATTTTATCAATTCAGTCAGACAATTTATCCAATCATCACAAACTACCACTGATTTCTTTTTCAAAATAAAAGAAATTAAAGTGTATTTCATAATATCAAAATCTTTCAAACTACTCAAACATAAAATAACTCCTTTATTGAGTAGTAACTGTAGGGAGGGAAATCTCACACTAAATTTTGTCATGTAAAATCATATTAATGACCGAGTTAACATAAATTATTTCAACCAACTGCAGTGACTCTCTACATGACTATTCTGATTTTAATCACCAAAACTTTGTTTGTAGATACCATGCTAGTCTCTCTTACATGCATACCTTCTTTCTTTTGTAACTAGCAAATATATTTTGGAAACCTGCAGCATGCCTAGATAGCCCAATAAACTCAGAAGACCACAGTTATAGGGGCTGTCTCAAGTCACAATCTGTGGAAATGAGATAAAAAACAAAAGTTACCTGATGAGAGTTGGAGAATAAATTTCCTTTCTTTTCAAGGAAAGCTCTTCTGTCCTCTGATTTGTATAAAAAATGGATGTGATCCTAGAAGTTGTTAGCAATTATTTGGGGGACACAAGGGTAGCCAGTCACTATACTTTTCTACTTTAGTAATAAAATTCCAATTTTGTTCAGTGCACTAATGTGCTCAGTTAAAAATACATTACTATATTCCTCTGCCATGTTTGACCATGTGGTAAAAAACAAGATGCAGGCCTGCATCCTTGGAGTAGCCTTCTCTTCCAATAAAATAATATAAATCTGTACGTGGAGCCTTTCAATTTTTAGCCTTCCTCTTTTTCCAACTGAAATTCAAATATAATGCCTAAGGAATGGAATGGTATTAACAATGTCAGAGAAAACTATAGGGACAGAGGACAAATAAATTCCTGGGCTCTTAACCTGTTACTGATTAAAACATGATTTATTTTTTATTCTGTATGATACAATCAGGGATTTCTAAGAAGTCTTCACTAAAACTCATGACTCTTACTTGAGCTGACAGATGCCAAATAGGTAGCCAAAAGCAAAATGAAGCTTGAACTTCATTTTGTACCTTTATTACTTCAAAATTTTGGTTTTAGATAGGTTAATCATTTAGAAAAAGTTCATAAAATGCAGTTTATTAGCCCTAAACTTACCTAGCCTATTACTTCTTCAAGATTGAGGGCACCTTGGTAAAAATAATGACTATGATTTTTAAGATTTACAGGGACATTCAGCAATGAGCAGAAGTCTCCACTGACTTAAACCTATGGTTGGTTATCTCAAACTTTCACATGACTTAGACTGCCCCATGAAGAGACAACCATCTTATGGGAACCATAAGTTTCACATAACTTAGACTGGCCCATGCAGAGACAACCATCTTATGGGAATCATGTTATCTCAAGTTATTAGTATTTCTCCTGAACTATGAAACCAGGACAGAAATAAAGATCAACCAGACCCTAGCCCACCACAGAACCCCATAAAATTGGTGCCCATTCTTCCATTGGCATGCCAGTCTGACCTTCTTCATCAATGTGTCCCCTAGAGCTACTAATACAGGAGTCTTGTCCCTATTTTCTCTTAGTTTCCTTTGTTAAGGGTCAGCTTGATCTTTGTCAACTCTTCAAGCTAAAATCCCTTACCATTTTCTCTTACTTTTCAATTAAAACTTTTGCCTGAAAATTCACTGTTGCTTTAGTCTTATTTTCCATTATCACTAAAGTAACCCATACTAGCCAGTGATAATACTTTTATAATGATGAAAAGTTGCAGGTTAAAGATGATGGATTAAAAGAATATATGTACAGGAGTCAGAAAATGGAGTGCCAGAGAGAGCCTGAACTTACAACTTGCTCTAGAATATTTATCTAAAATGATATCTACGCAGCAGTGAGAGCAGATGGGGTACCATAGGAAATCATAGGTCTGCAACTTGAGAAAGCTAGGAACTAAGTAAAACCCTGAAATACTGGTATTCAGAAAGATAAGTAAACTAGCTGAAGCAACGAACTCTGACACTAAAGAAACTCCAGCTTATCAATGAAGGGGGAACTTTTGCTCCCATTCATCAGTGAAAGGAAAAACTCAGCATATTCTTTTGAGTGACGACACTCAGCTTCTGAACAAAGACACATACTGAGCAGATAGGAGATCTGAATACAGCAAAATGAACAGTGATGGGAGTGACAATTCTACTTTTTCTCTCCAGATTTAGAGGGGGTTGGATTAGGAAGCCATTATAGAAGCACCTCAAACCAGCTTGCATTAGTAGAACAAAAAGGAGATGGACTTATGCAGAATTGAGGTGGGAAGACATCTTAAATAACTCTTGCCCAGGCTCAGAAATATTCTCACATTTTCTGTAACTCCAAGATGTAACTTGGGGTCAGGGATTTAGCTCAGCAGCATAAGCACCTGCCTGGTAAGCATGAGGTCATGAGTTTGATCCCTGGTACAAGAAAAAAAAAAAAAAAGATGTAATGCCACCATGATACAGGGATAAAGTGGACATTCTCTAGTAACTTGGGGCCAGGAAAAAAGGTGACTGTGAATGGTGGAACTAAAGTCACAAGATCAGGAGAAAGACCCTAGCCTTTGGCTTGCAGGAGACCAAGCTCTAAGATAGGAGAATCTTGGCATGGTGATAGATACCATCAAATGTGGCAGTTTGTAAATACCAGCAGGCAATGAGTTGGTTGTGCGGGGTTTTTCTGGGGGACAGGGTCTGAGTCTGGAAATAGCCCTAAGAGATCACCAGGAGCAAGGCTCCTGGTTATGCTCACTACAAACACAGACCCTATGTATCCATTTCCCCTGCAATCTTCTCGGAGGCATTGAGAGTAACCACTGCAGCAGTGCAGATAATGGCCAGCCACATTTCTAAAAGCATGACTTGGAAATTTATGAAACTTTGGCCCATATTCAGTACCTGGCTATGGACTACATGAGTGACAGACAGAGCACAAAACATGGACTTCCCAGGTCCTTCATCTTCAGTATGAAAGAGTTTAAATCAGTAGGTGTATGCCAGTCACGTCACTGGTGGACCTATCCAAGGGAAACCCACACGGAGGGCAAGGGCACAGCCTCCAATCTGCTCTAAATTCTCTCCTAGACAGAGGTGAAAGAGAACTCCAGACTAAATAATAAAAGTGTTTTCACAGCAAGTCCCCTACTTTTGTCACACAGTATCCATTGACTCCAGTATAAATACTACAAGGAGAAATATCAGTCCTTTGTGTGTGTGCCTGTGTGTGTGTGCACATGTGTGTTTATGTATTTCTTTTTACATATGTCTGGGGAGCATATGTATATATAATTGTATTTGAGTGTGGGCCATTGATTTTGTTTCTAGAGTGTCTTCCTGTATCAAATCATGTTCTCCCACACCAAGCGTTATTTCATAGGGTGTGCTAAATTTATGTTTCTGTTTGTTAGTTGGATTCAATCTCCCTATATCTTCTCACTTTCCATTTATATTCCCCTCCACACTCTACTCTTTCCTTCCCCTTAAGTAATCTCTTAAACATCTCCTCTGTTCCCTTTTTTTGTAGTATATAAAGCTTTCCATCTTTATTTTTTACTTTTTTATTTTTTCAGTCTTTTGTACATTGTGACTATTATCTTCCTAAGTTAGTAAAATAGAGAACTTTTTAAACAAGTTTTAAATTATATGTTGATAGTTATTCTTTCCTGATAAGGCAGTGCTAGGGGTTCAATCTAGTATACTGAACAGGTTGAGTCAGTGTATTGAGTCATACCCAAGCCAAGTGCACAACACAGGGAAAAAGACACTAAAAGAAATCTCCACACAATAGTATTCCATTCTTATCTGCAAACTTCAACACAAAACTACAAAAATCATAAGAAATCAAGGCAAGAAGATCTCTCCAAAAATTCATGACTTCATAAAAACTGATCCCACACACAATGAAGCAGATGAAATTCCAGACAAAGAATATAAAAAGCTGACAGTTAACTTGATCAGTGAGATCAAAGAAGAAAAAAATAAATAGCTGAATGAATTATGGAAAACAATGCAGGATAAAAAAAAAAAAGATCACTTCAGTAAAGAGAACAAAAAACAACCATTCCCCTCGCAGAGAAAACAAAGCCTTCACTGAACTCTCAGCAATTGTTAAGATGAGTCAGACAAGGGGATATAAAGACTTAAAGGTGGAGAAGTCATCCTAAAAGCTTCAATCAGTAATAATGAAAAAAAAAAGGAAGAGGAAACAATGTAAAGATTGTCCAAGGGCTCTTAGACAACTCCAAAAAGAACAAATTTAAGAATAACTCACCTACATCATGGTGTAGAAGTACACGCTAATAGCATAAAAAATTCTATCCACTAAAATTATTGAAGAAAATTTTCCAAACTTGAGGAATGAGATGGATACCTTGGTAAAATAGGGTACCAAATAGACACAACTAGAAAAGAACATTTTCATGACATATCATAGTAAAAAAAATGCCAGAAATTCAGAAGAAAGACTATTGAAAGCTGTTAAAGAAAAGTGTCAAGTCACTTATAAGAACAAGCCCATCAGAATATCAAATTTCTCAACAGAAACCTTAAAGGCTGGGAGGTTGTAAAAGGATGCATTTAAGCTTTGAAAGAAAATAACTGCCAGTCCAGAATACTATATTCTGCAAGGTTATTCTTCAAAACTGAAGCAAAAATTAAGGTAATCCAAGATATGAAATTCCTGGCCATTAAGGACAGTATTGCAGAAAATATTTAAGGAAATGCTAAATACAGACCTAGAAGGAAACAACCACCATAAGACCAAGGGAAAGAATAAACCTCATTGTGAGAGTAAATAAATGAGAAAAAGAAATAAAACACTATAAAATAACAAAATGATACAAATTAGTACATACTTTTCAATAATAAAATTCAATGTAAATGGTCTTTCCAATTAAAAGGCACACACTAGCAGACTGGATATAAGAAACATACCTTATCAGCAAAGACATGTACAGACTAAAAGTGAAAAAAAATAGACAGTGATACCAACAGCTGAAATGTGAAAGAAAGCAGGAACAATTATACATTTCTGAACTAGTAGACTAAAATTGGTCAAAAGAGATAAAGAAGGCTCTACATATTGGTAAAGAGTACAATTTAAAAAGGGATAATAATTATATTTGCACTGAACATTATCACATGTAACTTCATAAAACAATACTTGATATGAAAGTCAGACAGATCCCAATACAATTATAGCAGAGAATTCGAATACTTCACTTTCACAAAAATATCAGCATGGAAACATCCAAATTAAATGATAATATAAAACAGATTTAATAGACATTAATATAGTGTTCTATCCAACAACAGCAGAATACACATTGTTTTCAGCAACCAATGGAATTTTCTACAAAACTGAGCACATTTCAGGCTATGAAGCCTCAAAAATTACAAAAAACCTGAAATAATCTCACATATCCTCTCATATCAAAATGGAATGAAACTGGAAATCAAGAGCAAAAGAAGTGAGAGGGCTGGAATGCAGGGAAGGGGAAGTTCAGAGGGAGGCCTCCGAGGAGACAGGCCAGCAGGAGGAAAGCAGGAGAGCTGCAATACCTGAGACTTAGTTATCTCCCTATGGCCACCAGCGTCTCCTGAGCTATGAGCCAAAACAGGGATTTACAGGGAGGAAAAGCTTTTGGACTGCTTGAAGGCACAGCTGCAAGGGAGACTGGAGGAGATCAATAAGCAATTCCTGTATGATCCCAAATACAATTCTGATGAGGACCTGTCCTCCAAACTGGAAGCCTTCAAGAAGAAATACATGGAGTTTGACCTGAATGGAAATGGATACATTGATGTCATGTTCCTGAAGACAATGCTAGAGATCCTTAGGGTCCCCAAGACCCACCTATAGCTAAAGAAATTAATTGGAGAGGCATCTGGTGGCTTAGCTGCCCTGACTTTCTCCTGAAAATGACTGAGGAGAAAGCTAGAGAACAGGAGAAGTCAACCGGTCCCCCAGCCAAGCAAACTATTTTTGAATTTCCCTAATTCAAAGAGGGCCAGAGAGGATGTGTGCATAGTAGAACTGAAGGGCTTCTAATGACCCCAACATGGAAAAAGACAAAATCATGATCAAGAGTTAAACTAAATTGAATAAATTATCTTCCCCTTCAAAAAAAAAAAAAGAGCAAAAGAAGCCACAGAAACTATATAAACATATGGAGACTGAATAATACACTCTACAGCAATCAACAGGTCATTCAGTAAAATGGGAGACATTTTAAAATTCCTACAATTAAGTGATAATGGAAATGCAACCTGGCAAAATTTGTCAGATACATGAAAGTAGTTGTAAGAGAAGTTTATAGCTGTGAGGATGCACATTAGAAAAACAAAAGATATCCCAAATAACCCAATTACACAACTCAGTCATAGAAAAACAAAACAAAAATCTTACAGCCAGTAGAAACAAAGAAATCAAAGTAATAAGATCAGAGTAAAAATTAACGAACTTGAGACTAAAAAAACCAATGTAAAATACTACTGAATCCAAGAGTTAGTTCTCTGAGAGGATAAACAAGATTAATAACCCCTTAACCAAGCTTAGTGAAAAACAAAGAAGGCCCAAAATAAATAAAATTAGAGATGAGAAGGGTGAAATTAAACAGACAATACTGAAATTCAGAGGATTATTAGAAATTATTTTGAAAACATTCTAACAAATCAGAGAATTGAGAAAAAATGTGTAAATTCTCAGACACATGTGACCTACCAAAATGGAACCAAGAAAATATAAAACATTAAACAGATCAATAACAAACAAGATTGATGCAGTAAAACAAAAAATCTGCACCAACTACGAGAAGAACATAAAATATTTACTGATGAATTTTATCAGATCTCTAGAGAAGAACTAATAGTAAATGTTCCTCAAACTTCTCCATGTAATAGAAAATGAAGGAATAATTCCAAATCAAATCTATGAACCTCAAAATAAAATCAGAAAAACTTAACATAAAGAAGTAAACCACACTGATCAACAAATACAAACAAAATCCTCAACAAAGATGCAAAAATTGTCCAACAATGAAAATTAATAAATTTAACACACTACATAAATAGAATCAAGGATTTTTTAAAAATCACACAATCATCTCAATAGATGCAGAAAAAATGTTCAACAAAATCCAATGTCCTTTCATAATAAAAACCTTAAGCCAATACATATGTTGGAGAAAAGACAGACTTTTTAACAGACGATGCTGAGGAAACTAGATACCCACAAGCAGAATATTGAAACTAAATTCCTATCTCTCAGAATGTATTAATATCAAATCAAAATGGATTAAAGACCTAGATATAAAATCAGAAACTTTGAAATTGCTGGAAGATAATATAGGAGAAACACCTGAACCCATTGTACAGGCAAAGACATCATGGTGAGTACTCTAGCAGCACAGGGGATAATATCAAGAATCAACAATAGGACTACATCAAATTTAAAAAGCTTCTATACAGCAAAGGAAACAATTAAAAGTAAAAAGACAACCTACAGAATGGGAGAGAAATTTCTGCTAGTTACTCTTCTGATACAGGATTAATCTCTACAAAATCTAAAGAACTCAAAAAACTTAAGCCCTCTCCCCCAAACAACAATAAAAAAATGGGTAAATGAATTAAACAGACCCCTCTCAAAAGAAATACAAATGCTCAATAAGTACATGAAAATTCAAATTGAAATCTTGAAATTCCATCTCATCCCTGTCACTACAGCTATCATGAAGAATACACAAATATAAAAAAGAAGTAAAAAAAACTCTCCTAAATCAGTGAAAATGTAAGCTTGTATAAGCACTATGGAAATTCCTCAAAAAAACTAAAAAAACAGCAATGTCATTTGATCCAGCTGTACCTCTTCTGGATGTATTCTCAAAAGAAAGCATGCTACAGCAATACATAGTGGCTAAATTTTAAAAACAGCTGAGATTCCTGTCAATAGGTGAATGGTTAAAGAAAATTATATATGTATATATGAATATTATCCAACCATCAAAAAGAATGAAACCATGTTATTTGCAGGAAAATGAATATAACTGGAGATGATCATGTTAAGGAGAATAAGCCAGACTCAGAAAGCTAAATATTGCATGGCTTCTTTTATATGAGAAACAAAATCAATAAATTAAATAAAGGAGAAATGACAAGAAACTATAAGGTAGACGTTTAGAGAAATGGAAAGGGAGCTAGGAAAAGAGGGACGAAAGGGAGATCAAAGGGTCTGAAAATCACTAGGATATGTTAAACCCATAACATACACCAATTTCCCAAAATGATCTTCACCGTTACGTATTACTACATGCTATAATAATTTGCTTAAATCAAGGGGAATTAATTAGTTATTAAACTTCTGAGAAAAATTAATTTCCAATGCTCCTAAGAATTGTTACTCTTTTTATATACTTACTATTTTCAATAGTCTTGTTGGTCATTCCTGATGTTTTAAAATTTCACTATTTTCAAAATGGAATGCTTACTTATTATAACATAAAAGACAGTACAAACCAGCAGTAATTCACCAAACATTTATTATCTGGTGGATGACATGAAACACTGGTACTAAGTAGTTATCACCTGAGTAGAAGATTACAAGGGAGTGAAGAAAGAAGTCTGCCTCATAAGTGTTATGAAGCAGAAGTGTTATGGAAAGGAATTAGATAACAAATAACAGTTCAATTTAGCTACAAGAATTGAGGCAGTCAAAACAAACATGAAAAGTCATGTATTATATAATTTGTCTTATAAAATAAAGCTTAAAATCTAAAAAAGAATGAGAGTCTTCTAGAATTTCATGGAGTAACCATAAAAAATAGCCCTGGATGGCCCATCTGCAGACTAGACTTGAAAAACAATTAACCTTTATTTGGTAAAGCCACCATGGTCAGATTTTTATTATAAGCAACCTGATGCAATTATGATTCATAAAAATATCAAAATATTTGAAAATATGTGTATTTTCAAATATATAAGTCAGTAATTTCCCATTGTTGTTTAGGCCATTTTTTTGGTCGTTTTTTTTTCTTCTTTTTTTTTTTTTTTTTTTTGGTAATGCCAAAAATCAAATTCAGGACCTTGCGCTTGCCAGACAGGTGCTTATGACACTGAGCTGTATTCCTGGCAATTTAAGCCATTTTGAACTCAATTTGCATTACTGACTATGAGAAGAACCCTAAACTGATACAATCTCCTTTCTAAAGAATGGGTAATTTCCTCTGACTTCAAGTATCTCAGGGGCAAGGACTAAGGCTTCTTGGCAGATAGGGATCTTTACTAATGAATAGCCAGATATTAGGAGGAAATCTTTCCAAGCTACACAACTGATAAAGCTGAGGAATAAACAGCACATTTTTAATTTTCTTTAAAAATAACTGACATATACAGTGCTTACACAATTTTTTGACATAATAAAGCTAAGAGACAACTTTTAGTGAGTCATGTCTTTAATTTTCCATCACTAATTCCTCAAACTTCTTTGCATCTGCTCTTTACTTTTCCTTCTTCCTTTTTTATACTATAGTATAGTGGTTAAAGCCAAGAGCTCTCCAGTCAAACAATATGGTTTCAAATCTTAGATCTGCTACTTAACACTTAACATGATTCCATGCTAGTTACTTAATTCTGCTAAGACAACTTTATTAAATATAAGTGGGGAAACAATATCTCATAGGATTCTTTGTGAGAACTGAGATAATATTTATAAAATTCTTAGTATAAGGACTGATATACAGGACTGCTTTCTAAATATTAGCTGTTTTTCTTTTTTAGTTTTTTACAATACAAGAGATAGCTGTCCTCCTACGTAAGCCTAATTTGGTTATGTTCCAGATTCTATCTTCCTTCCATTTCCTTGGGGAGTTTGAACACTTTAACCCAACAAATTTAAAGAAATTTTCTTGAAGTCATAGAGACTTTGTGAGCAACAAATTGTAAACATTCTTACAATATTCTTGGTCACAACTGATGAAAATATGGTGAAATACAGTGAAAAACAAAATTTTCATTTTATTTTCTAAAATGAAGATTAAATGCTACTTAAACAAATGTTAAGTAGATAAAATAATGTCCTTTCATCCATGTTCTTAAGCAACTTTAAACAAACAATAAAGTGAAATTATTAGGCAGATGTAAATTCTTTTCTAAAATGTAAAAGAAAAAAACACTTCCAATTTCAAGGCTCCATTTTCTTATTATCAAGGATAATACCTTGCAGTTTTATTCTTTCTCTAATAAGGTAATATTTAATTATTAAATTAAAATTTTAATTTAATATTAATAAAGAATATGACTTTACTCCTTGTTATGGGAAGGTTCCTAAATTTTATCAAATTTTTAAAAATTGGATATTTTGAAGTAAAGAAGTAAATGGAGCTATTTTAAATTACTTCATGTCAATATTGTTTTCTTTTAAAATTTACAAACTATTAATATTGTTATGATATTTATGCAGTAAGTTAAACTGGAAGAAGTAAAATGAACAAAATACAAAATAGCCTCAGATTTTCTTCTATTACTCCCTTTTAAAGGAGTATCAGATGTTTATAAATATTAAATGTTCAAATTATAATTGTATACCATTTTTTAAATAGAAGAAATCCTTAGATGTTTAAAAGAAAATGTAATTGTTCTATGAGTCCTGAATTTTGGTTTGCTGTCATCAAAATTATAAAACTTTTCTTTGACTAGCAGAATCTTTAAGTACACTGGTAAGCATTAATGCAAAACCAGGGCATGTTCTCATCTTTGTTTTTGTTGCTCACAAAAAAAAAAATCTAACCAGGCATACTGTAGCTATCCGATTCACAATGAACTCAAACTATATAATCTGAGACTTTTGCAACCATGTATTTTAAAAGATCCATTGAGCCCTGAAAGGCAAGTGTTATCATTCAAGTTCTAATTACATGCTACCTGAGTTTTACAGAACCAAAAAAAAAAAAAAAAAGAATACTGTACTTCCCAAATATAGTCTGACCATAAGCAGCCTCCAAAATAAATGCTCCAAATAGGTTCCAAATATACAACTGTTCAATAGCTCAAGCACTCTTTTATACAAAGTATGTTCTAGTTTCTCCTTATATTGCTCCCACTTGATAAATGGGTCAATAAATGCCAAGTCAAATATTCAAGTAAATATATTTTCATTGTTATAGACAGATATATAATTAACTCAGAGAATAAAAGAAATAAGAAATCAATTTATAATTACTCCTTTAGTTTTTTCCCATTAGTCATTTACATTATAATTACAATTTCACTTTTAAAATCTTTATAAACACACACATATCATCTTGACTATAATTATAAATCAAATTATTTCAATTACAAATTAGTGTTACATGAACTGTGACTCTCATATGTTAATTTTATTAGTAACATACAATTTTATTATAACCCATGTATATGAGTTGATTAAAAAGCAACGTATGCTTATGAGGCTATATCAATTAGTAATTTCAGCAAATGTTTTTAAACAATGTTAGAGATTTGCTCTGTCTACTTTCAAATACAAACAATTGAATCATTTTTTGTGTATGTGTATATATCAACAAATTATATTTCCATTTCTGGCCAAATAGCCTCATAACAAAGAAAATATTACAACGAGAAAACATTATTTTACAAAGAGAATATTACAAAGAACAAGCTTCATATTAAAAAAAAATTGTTAGCTGTCAGGTTACTATCTTCACCAATCCAGAAAAAATGCATTTTACACAGAAACATTACATAAGTGACCTTTTAAAATTATTGCCCCAGATGCAAAGCTTCAGATGTATCATATGTCATGAGAAAAAAGTTCAAAATAAGCTCAAAATATTTCAATAAAATATTCTGTCATCACTTAATTATTATTTTCACTATGGTAGTTTAACATTTTTAAAATTATATATGATAAACAAGCCATTTTACCTTTTAGTTTCCTCACCTATAAAAAGAGTATAAGGAAAATGCCTCATCACAGATTTCCTGTCAGGATTAAAGGAGTTAACACAAGTGAAGTAATTAGAACGATGCCCATCATATAAATACCAATGTACCTGTTAGCTATGCATGACCTAGTCATATACATTTTTCCTATGCTATTAGCTTCTATTAGCAGGCCTGACAGAATCGTAATCTTTTTCAAGGAAAAGAAAACTACATCATGACATTCTTTATGTTTTTTCAGCTTTTGGCACTGTTGGGAGCAGCCAGTTAATCTGCTATTCAGAAGCAAAATATGACGTAGGGTCTCTACCAAATAATACTGTCAAATTCTATTTTAAATATAGTAGTCCCTCCTAGTGAGTAAAGAGAAATGAGAAAAGGTTGGTCAGCAGTTACTCAGTTATAGTTAGATAAGAGAAGTAAATTTTGGTGTTCTACTGTAAAGCAGGGTGACTGTAGATTACAACAATTTACTGTATATTAGCTACCAGATTTTGAAGTTTTTAGCACAAAGAATGATAAATATTAAAGAGATATGCTGACCTTGAATTGAGCATTAGAAAGTATATAGAAATATGATATTCATAATTTTATGTGCCAAGTAAACTAAAAAGACTGTACTATCCCATTATCTTCACACTATTAGTAATCATTTACTCACTAATACACTAATGTATACATACACTAGGGAATGTACACAATGAGAATAAAAAATGAGTGAAACGTTTTTCTAGCTATAGTGCTCACAAAATAATGGGGTAAACAAACATAAGTATTATTGTTTATTTAATAAAATAATTTCATCAAGGTGCCCAGGGAGAGCTTTATGGGTGATGTTTGAACAAGACATGGAACAAATAGCTGAAGCTCAAAAGGTGAAAAGATCCTAGGTTTATTTTATTCACAAAACTGAAAATTCTTCATAATGTAATAAACTATAACAAACATATCTGAAGTAAACAGAATCGTTCGCAGTTTGCATTGCATGCTTCTTGTGTATTACATCCTTAAGTGTTGAATAAATATTTTTGAGTAACTGTCTATTCACACCCCTAGAGAAGCCTTCCCTGTGACATACTTAAATGCTTTTAGTTTCCTATGTATCCCTATTTTCCCAATCAGAACTCAGAGAGATCATGCTGAAACCACTTTTATCATGCCACAACCTGATCAAAAACTGCCAACAGTTACCTCTAATTCCCAGATGATCATCCTCTGCTTTTGACCAGATTCCTCTTGCAATATGCTTGGGACAGATTTGCCTCCTCCCTCTGCCACGCTGTTTTATCCTGTAATTCTCTTTGTTCCCTGTAATTTTACCCACCCTTCAAAATCCTTCAAAAAGCCATCACACTCTCTTGTTTTCTATTTTCAAAATAACAGAACTGTATAAATGTCACAGAAAAGAGAGAAGTGTTAGTGGTATTCTTCTGGATGAAAGTCCTGTCCAAAATTTGGTAGAGAATTGAAAACCAAAAAGCAGACTCATTTGAAAGTTACAGTCAATCTGTTACATACACATAGCACACTTAAATTATTTATTATACAAAATGTATATACTAGGCCAACTACTTATTAAACAATTACTCTTCCAATGACATTGTGCTCTTTTAAAAACTTAATCATTCCACAAAATAGACAAGGAGTTCTCCATTACTTAACTTGGTTTCTTTAAGGAAAATTCACAGTAGAACTGAATCTATGACCAGATTTAGAACTCTAATTATTATGAGATAACACGAAACTACAGTAACCAGGCATAGAAGTCTTGTGCTTCATAGCTGAAGGTCAAGTGGTTAAACAATAAAATATCCCCAAAAAGCCAAATTCTGAAAGACTTTTTCTAAGTGATATTTAGCATGCTCCGTGCTTCAGTACCTTAGATTCCAATTTGATTTTCTCTTCGTTCAGCTCCTCTGCTGCTTTCTTAATTTTTTCACGGCATCTGGTTATTTCTGACCTTACTGTAATACAAATTAAACCTTTAAACACATCAATCTTTGTACAGTCTCCATTTTGGTAGAATCTGGTTTGACACTGTTTAGCAGTCGTTTCCTCTATATGAAAAATAAACTCCCTTTATCGTTCTGATCACTACCTTCAGGCTTTTTTCCCCTTCTGCTCCAAACACCCAGGTAGAGAAGACTAAAACCCCACGCAAAGGACCCGAAACTCCGGACCTTTCCGCATCAACCTCCGGCTCTGCTCCGCCTGGTGCTCGGCGAAGACGATGTGCTGAAACAAGGACTCTAAACTCATCTCGGGCCCGGGCTCCTGTAGATCCTTTCTTCCTCTGTTAAATATTTTATAACCAAATCTGAGGATCCTGCAACATACAACAAAGACAGACTCTGCCAGGACTGTTCTGAGCTCGCTGCTCCTCACCTCTTCCCGGCCCTCTCTGATGGCGGGACACTGAGAACGGAGTAGGGGCCCTGAGGCTCTGGAGAGCAGACCTTGTAGCCCTCGGCCTTTTCTTCCCACTCCCTTCCTTCTGAAGGGTAAGATTCTCAAAATACCCTGTTTCTCAGCAACCTGGTACCTACTAGCACTACCTCAGGCCGCAGACTTTCCCTCAGGCTCCAGCCAGGCCTCAATTCGGGTTTTGCACCGGGAGAATTTAAACTACGGTGGCTCCTTGGGTCCAGTTTGGGCTCAGCGTGGTTTTCTAGGGGCAAACTCTTAGGAGTCTTTAATGTTGACTGGAGTTAGGGTGATCAGTGTTCAAGTTTTATAAAGTACAAAGTATCCTCCATTCTAAATATAAACTTTTCCAAAGTCTTATCCTTCGGTAATGGCAAAAGACTGCTATAAATGTACAATGTCTGACATTCGCCTTAATCATTCCTTTGTAATCAGGGCCTATCTTTTTTGTCTGCTTTAAAATTAATCATTGCCTTTTGTAATCAAGCTGCAGTAATATTAACACTTCAATATCTGTGCAATATGTGTCAGAAACAAAAATGGTTTCTAATTAAACATTAAATGTGAAAGGCACCTTTGGGACTTTCGCATGGGACATTTTTTTTTATTTAAAAGAGAAAAAAAACCCAAAAATCAAAAGAGACAAACACCAACAAACCAAAAACAATAACAATATAGGCTTTCAAAGCAAGATAATAGGAATTTAACAATGGTTGTTATATTGTATATTGCTATCTTCAAAAGAGTTGCTTAGATTACCAGATATAGGCATACAAAATTGATTTACTCATATAAGTCTTAACTGCTCTTCTCCAACGCTAATTAGTAGTATAGTCTTCTTAGTTAACATATATATATGCAAACACAAATTTATACTTTTTTTCTTTTTCCCTTTCTTCTTTCCTCCTTTCCCCTATACCAGTTACTTTTCCCTCTGAGCAATTTCTTACCCTTACACAATATTTATTTTAGATTTTGGATCATCTTTGCTTTTTCAGTTTCTTGCACTAGGGAGACAATACAATATTTACACATGTGAGTTGATTTATTTCACTTCTGAGTATGCTCTCAAGTCGCATCCATTTACCTGTAAAAGCCTGGATGTGATTCTTCTTTGTAACTGAGTAGTACTCCATTGTATAAAAATACCACATCTTTTTTTATCCATTCTTCAATTGATGAGCATTTGGGTTGTTTCTAATATTTGACCATTACAAATTGTGCTGCTATAAACATGGGTACACATATGTCATTGTGGTATGATGGTTTCAGTTCTTCTGGGAAAATGCTCAGAAGCAGGATAGCTGGGTCAAATGGAACTTCTAATCCTAGCTTTTTGAGGAACCTCCACACTAATTTCCACAGTGGTTGCACCAGTCTACACT
Source organism: Hydrochoerus hydrochaeris (assembly GCA_004027455.1). Taxonomy (NCBI): domain Eukaryota; kingdom Metazoa; phylum Chordata; class Mammalia; order Rodentia; family Hydrochaeridae; genus Hydrochoerus; species Hydrochoerus hydrochaeris. Next base: position 82,429 of record PVLA01000271.1, read on the forward strand.
TCCACCAACAATGGAGAAGAGTTCCTTTTCCCCACCAGCCCCTCCAGCATTTGTTATTGGTTGATGTCTTGATTTTGGCCATTCTTTCTGGAGTGAAATGAAATCTCAGTGTTGTTTTAATTTGCTTTTCTCTAATGATCAATGATGCTGAATATTTTTAAATACATTTATTTGCCATTTGTATTTCTTCATTTGAGAAGTGTATATTCATCTCAGATGCCCATGTTTGGATTGGGTCTTTGAATTTTGGGGACCTGATGTTTTAAATTCTTTATATGTTCTAGAAGAAGTCCTTTGTCTAAGGGACAGTTGGCTAAGATATTTTCCCAGTTCATGAGTTTTCTTTTCACTCTGTTGGAGATTTCTTTTGACATGCAAAAACTTTTAATAAGACTAAATCCCAGTGGTTGCACAGGACTTTTTAAAATAGAAAATAAAATACTTTTAGTTGGTCAAAATATTGACATTGCGATAAACATCTGACTTTTGTTTGGAAAATTCACATTGATTAAACTTTAAAAGGTAATTTCTAGTTCAAAAGTGTTTAGAATTAAGTAAAATGAGATACATAAATGTAAAATTCTTATCATGTAGCAATAGGCTTAATTAATATTTCATTAATGATATAGGGTAATTGGTTATAAATTTTAAACTAATCTAGATGTCTATATTAATGTTCATTAACTCATTTCAGAATGAAAATTAATTCTTAGCTTTATTATAGAAGAATATATATTGAAAAATGTAATGAAGAGGAAAATAAATGCCCATAAGAATCTCCAGAAGCAAAAAGTAATAAAATTTTCTATTGCCTTCCATATAACCCTACTCATTCAGCATTTATTTATAAAACTTAAAATTATAGAGAATAATAATAATATATTATAATATTCATGTTTTAAAACAATATTAGTGGATATTATTATATAATATAATGGAATTTATATTTACTAAATACTATTCTGAGCAGTATATATGCTTTTTAGAAGAAGTTTGTTATTTACACTTACAGTAAGTTGAGAAAACTGAGATGCAGAACAAATCAACCTACAAATTGAATTCAGTGAAAAATTCAATTCACGAATCATCTGAGACTTGATATAACTTTTGATTAACCATGCTATGAGATTAGTGCTTTTATTAATTACAGCACTGAGGTAGAGAGCACTAAAGAACTTGTCAGGGGTGTTCAGTAACTAGAGTCGTAGTTATCTGATTGTGGGTGTGGCTGAAGGGATTTAAGGAAAACAGAAGACACACCCTAGGTGTGAGTGACAGCAACTAATAGGCTTCCTGTCTGAACAGAATAAAAGGGAAATGAAGAAGAAAGGCTGCCTTCTGTTTCTTCAGAGAAGCTCCAGACTTCACCTTTAGTTTGGATGTTGTCTCTTGGCTTCCAGCGTAGATGTTTTAGCCTTCCATCTCAAACCCTTCAGTCTTCTGATAAGGACTTACATGGGACACTACAGTGAGCTCTAGTGCTTCAACTGGATCCTTATGATCTCCCTATTGCACTTTTCCACACCTGACTCTCTGGGGCAACCACTGTAAGCCAATCTTCCAAAGTCTTAAATATTTGTGTATCTTGTTTCTCTAATAAGCATTGACTGATACAACTAGGAAATATCACAATCAGGATGTGAACCCTGTACCTTGTCCAGTTACATACCTAATGCAGTGCAAAGAATGGAAACCAAGAAATCTGAGATTAAAGCCACACATTTGATTTTGGATTCTACTCTTTTTCCTTTAATTCAATTACAAGCATTTTACCATTTCATTCAAAACTTTACATAAATATATCTTTATAAATCTTAATTCTTCATTAATAGGTGGACATATATAATTTAGATAAATAGAAATAAGTTTGACTGTTCAAGGATGAAAAATAAATCTGAGTTGTGTTTTGAAGAATTTTCTTTGAGCTCTCATGTAGTGACTTTTGAACTATACCATGGCTGCCATCAAAGGAAAGGGCTTCCAGAAGATAAATTATATTACTAAGTACTACCACTTCCTTCAGAATTATTTCCTAAGGATTTGCACAGGGACTATCCTCACAAGGAGGTTTGTTTCCAAAAGCATGAAGCTATTTAACATTCCAATTTTATTAGTTACACTCCAACTCCATTTATTATTTAACATGCTCTTTCAGTACTGAAATTTGGCAGAGTGAAACTTGGGCAGACTTTTGGGAGCTCAGTCACCCAGCTCATATGGGATTATGAAAGAGAGAGCTGTTAGGAATTCAAGAGGGGGAAAATAGGGAGAAATGGCATATTCATATTCAGACATTTTCTTCAAATCCCAGAATATTCTGGTGCTTTTATATCTTGTTAGACTCTTCTTAGAGTTACTACAACTACATATATTAGGAGGGGTTTAAATTTTAATTTTGCTCATTGAAGCAAACAATTATGTTAGCTTGCAATTCAAAATTTACAACTTTCATTATAAGGAATAAAAGTACAATATAAAGATATTTATAGGTTTATTTATAGATTTCTTATAATGGTAAATTTTTTTCTCTTTTAGATATATATGCAGATTATATTCTACAATATAAAGAGCAAGAGTAGCATTATTTAAATGTATGCCAAATAAAAATGGTATATGACATGATAAAATTTTGTAAACCTACTATTTTCTGAAAATGTATCTATAAGTCTAGCAAAAAAGAAGTGATTCATTCAACAACTGTTTAATGAGTTTCTGCTTTTTATTCAACATTCATTCAACTAATATTGTTGAACATCTCCTATGTGTCATATTAGAGAAACAAAATTTAATAAGAACAGAACTACATAAAAAACATTTTTCTTCCCCTGGATATTGCTAACCTCATTGGAGAATTATTATATTTTTCAACATTTTGGCAGCAGTATAAGCAACTTCTTTCAGATGTTTCAACAGATGTTCTTCAGAAAGAAAGCCAATTATTTGTATTATGATAGCACACATGATTCTCAGATCTAAACTTTTCCATCTGTACATGTTTCATTTAATTGCATACCTATGGAATATAAAAGTTAAGATCACTCACTGTCTCTCAACCTCAGACTTGTTTGTAATAACCCTAGCCATCAATAATTGCTTTGCTAGAAGTCCTTACATAAGGCTACCTTGCTCTTGTGATTTAAAATTCATTTCTTCTCCTTTTCTTAGACTGATGACTTCCCTAAATTCTAAACTAGGCTTGTAAATACTCACTAGCCCAGGGCCTATACATCTCAATGGGAAGAAGAAAAGTAATTCATTTATTTTATGGGTTTTTTTTTTTTGGAAATATGCCACAAAGGGGAAAGAAATGTGAGTTCAACCAAGTTTAACAGTCATTTATTGAGTATCTACTAAAGGCAAAATTCTCTCCTCAGTGCTAGGGAGGATATAAAGTTGGAAAAATACAGACCTTGCTTTCCTAGAGATTACAATCTATCGGATGGGGCAAATAACCCCTGGGAAGATTGTATATAACATCTTCACCCTTGTGCTATGGGTGTATGGTAGAGGAAGTGTGATTAAGGCTAATATATCTAATACTGGAAAATATCTGAGCTAGGTTTTAGAGGAGGTGGGAACTGCAATAGATAAAATGATGAAAAGAGCAGAAAGTTACCTAGGGCAAATATCTGGACAGTGCTTAACATTTTCATGTATATTGTAAAAGATGCAGTAATATTTTCAAGCAGGTGAGCAGCATGTCACAGTTGCTCTACACAGTAAACTCATGGAAGTGAGTTAGAAACACTGAAAGGGAAGAAACTAACATTTAGCATATTGAATAGGTTGCTGTCTATTATATCAATTCAGGCTACTATTACAAAATATCATAAACTGTGTAGTTTTTAAAATACAGGAAATTTATAACTCACAGTTTTGTAGACTAGGAAGTTCAAGATTAATTTGCTGATTCTGGTCTGGTAAGGTTCTGATTTCTGGTTCATGAAAGGTCTATTCTCACTTCATCATCACAAGGTAGAAGAGACTGTTTCGCTCTATGCAGTCTCTTTTATAAGGACAATAATAATATGCAGTCACTTTTATAAGGATAATAACCAATCATGAAGGCCTTGCTTTCATTGCCTAATCATCTTTCAGAAGCTGCTTTTGCAATAGCATCACCTTTTAAATTAGGATTCACTATATAAATTGGCAAGGGACCCAAACAATTAGACTGTAGCACTCACTGTGCACCAATTATCATGTGAAACCTCAACATGAATGGATTCTTTTAATCAACCTAATAATCTTATGAGATAAATTATTTTGTTATTTGGGGGACTGAGGCAGCAAGAGCTAAATATTTGTCCACAGTATATACAGTAGAAATGAAGAAGCAGACTCAGGATTTGAATTCCAGTAGTTCCTTATCCACTTTCTACTGCCTCTAAATCTAGAGACTGGGAGAAATATAACTATTTAAGTGGTGTTTCATTTCAAGGCAGGTGTATTTTCCAAAAATACTTATTACCTGTTAGTATTTTTTGAAGATATAGACTTCTAGAATGTGAATTAGTCATGCAATGTATTTGTAATGAATCAAGTGAAATGTGATCTAAAGAAAAAAAATTGAGACTATGTCATACTTTGTAGTAAACACTTATTTAAAACTTATTTAAACATCATGTATCCAATATGTTAATCTAAAAATGAAATTCATATGCAAAGTTCTACATTGATATCCTGGTACTCATAATTGTTTCCTAGGACTGTTACAATGATATGTCACAACTGAGTGTTTCAGAACAACAGAAATTATTTTAGCACAGTCCTAAAAGCCAGAAATCCTACAGAAGGGGTCTGAACAGTTGGTTCCTTCTGAGTGCTCTTAAACAAATTTGTTCCTAGCCTCTTCCCTGCTTCTGGTCCTTGCTGGTCCTGCTTGGCATTCCGTGTTTGTAGACACATGGCTCCAAGCTCTGTCTCATTCATCACTTGGAGTTCTCTCTAGTGTCTTTCTCTTTTCTGTTCTCCTTATAAGGACACCAATTATATCGGACAAAGGGTCTACCCTACTCCAGTCGGACCTCATCTCAACTAGTTACATCTGAAAATGACCCCATTTCCAAATATGGTCACATTCTGAAGTACTTGGGTTTAAGATTTCAACATATCTTTTGGGGGGACATAATTCAACCCATAACAGATCTTAAAAGTTCAGTGAAATAGTACTTTTTTTCAATTTTTAAGTAAGACTGGTTTATTTATATTATAGTCAAAGAATTTTTAGTGGCCTAAGGGACTTTAGAAAACATTTTGCGTAATTCTTTTATAGGGGTTAACACTGAAGCCAGGGAGGTAAGAGTTTCCATGATGTTGTATGTATGTTAATATCAAAGCTAAGCCTAGAATTCTCTCTGACTTTTTCTGTTCCAATGAAAGTTCTTTTTTGTCCAACAGTGTCTTTTATCCAGTTCAATTAAAATAACTTCTGTTTTCTGTTTTCTATTTGGAACTTTTTTGTAAAGATTTAAACAAAAGATATAACAGCCAGGTTGTGACTGGTTTAGAGCAATATCTAATGTACTAATTCCCATAAAGATTAGATAGGTGAAATACAGGTGGAGAAAATAAAGATGCATATACATTTATAGATATAAATACTGATACACACTCTAAAATCATCTATGTATGTATAAAAATATTTAAAAGTATAAACTTCATGTTTAGTCTTTCATTCAATAAAATGAGGGTTGTCAATTTTTAATCATTGTTTTAAAAAAATCTGTTAACACTTAGGAGTTATTAAATATCAAAGTTTCTGGAACAAAAATTTATTAGGTAGGTGGTAAACTTGGAGTTTTGAAAACTCAGAAGTCATAGTCCAACACAGGGACCAATAAGACTGTATTAAGTGATGTACCCAGGAAAACAGTCTGTCAGATCCAGAAAACAAAAATAACACTTGGAAGCCACTATTCTTCACCATGTATAATTCACTTGTTTACTAAATAAGTGTTTATTGCATATACAATGTACTATATCTTAGGCAAGGAAAAATTTGGCATTATAAAGATAAATAAGACAGGCAATTTATAATCTGGTAAAGGTGTAGTTTCCATGACAATAAATTTAAGTAGTTTCTTATTACATAGAAATAGCTAGAAGAGAAATTTAAGTCTTTTTCTTACTCGTTATTTGTTATAATAAATAACTTTGTGCTTACCTTATAAGTACAGTTATCTACTCTTATTTAGGATCTACTCATAGTTATTTAGTAGGTTTAAACTTAAACCAATAATTAATATACTTTATCCAGATTTTTATTGGAATTTATATGAATGAAAATTTCTATTAATTTCAATGAATTAGTTGCTATTTGAAAATTTGAAATAAATTTAATATTTGTATGACTTTCTATGAATTATTCAATGTCTTGAGAGTTTGAAAAATTAACATACACATTTACATATATGTGTGTAAGATAGAACTTTAAATCTTATTTTCTTAAAACACTTCACTAAATTGTTCATTAATAAAGATAAAATTACTTTAGGCTTTCAATGTTTAAAATGACTTTAGTTGCCTCAGTGCAATGCTGTTACATATAAAATCCAGACACTGCCATTATTTTCCCTCCATGATGCCATAGACAGCTTGAAATGTTTTATTGTAGCTTACATGGCTCATAAACCTTATCTTTTATTTGACATTGCAGGTGTGCTGATAATAGAAAAGCCCTGAAATATGGTAAAAGTAAATAATTAGTATTTAAATAACAGAGCTTGCTAAGAAACATTTTAAAACAGAAAATATTCTGACTATTGTCTAGGTAATAGTAAGTAGTTCCAAAACAGAAATGAATGGAATAAAAGAGTAAAAAGAATTTAAATATACCTGGAAATACTATGAAATATTGAAAAATGTTTGAAATGCTGAGGAAGTTGTATAAATGTCATCATTTGACATCCTTATAGTTCTGTGCTTATTATATCTCATCATTCTACTTATACAACGTGTACATGCACAGGTTTCCTAAATTGTTTGATAATTATCTGACACATCTTCTTTTTCAAGGTGTTAACCTAAAGAAAACCAAGAAATGTCTGAGATTCCACAGGATTTCTTGCCTTAGCTTCCAGTGAATAAATGCAAGGACCATGCATGCAGGATCCAAACATTCATAAAAAAGATTCATGGTGATCTTCTTAGAACAAATTAATAAAACCTAGGAGAACTTGTCAGAAAAAGTCCTTAAGATGATTTTTATTTCAGTAATTGTTATATTTTAAATGCTTTCATTTTCTTTTGTGATGTCTTTTATCTTACTTACAGATGCTATTACTCATAAAATATGGTATTTCAGTGTAGAAGGCTGTAACTGGAAATGAAATACAATACTCTCATCTAAGAGTAGATAAGGAGATTCAAATCTCCTGCTTCATTGTGTAAGCTGATTACTGGAGAGGTCAGAAAGCTGATTTCCACATTCTGTAAGTGCTGGCTGTGATATTTTGTGTAACTGACCAAATATCTTTCTTTCTGTTATTCAGTTGCAGCATTTGACTGGCAGCATGTCTAGATGGTTTATAAGATGGACTAGCCATTCTGTGACTTGAGAGTGGTGTAATGGCCTTAAAGTAAGTCTATGACAGATGACCACAGACATCATTCATTAAGTGTTTACTGAAGACCTACTGTGTGCCAGACTCTGTACTACAACAGAGAACAAGATAAATATGCTTTGGCACCAGCAGATCCAATGGAGGCAGCAAAAATGCAAACACAGTAAGTGTAAGCATCACCTTTAACACTGAAAGACAGGAGCCTGCTGTAGACTGTGTGCACAGCACATTTACCCTTAAACAGGACCTCAGGCTAGGCAGAACTTGGTATCTGCACAACAGAGAGGAAGCCAGTGGGATCATCAGGAAGACATGACTGTCAAAAGGATGAGAGCCCAATCATGCAGAACCTTGAAGGCACTGCAAGGAATCTGGATTTATTCAAAACTCAGTGGAATCCCCTAAAGAGTTATGTGGAAGAATTATTACATTCTAAGAAAAAAAAAATGACAACAAAGCACTGGTTCCTAGTGGAGGATTGACAACACATTACCATGGACAGGACGAAGCATGTTGATCCAGGTCTAGGGCTCAACTAGATAAGTAGCTATGTGACCTTGAGCAAATTACTGACTCTCTTTCACCTTTATATAACTTATTTCCAAATGGCAATAGTAGAAGCAGAATAAAATAAAGGGAAAAAATGGGAGAGAAAAGAAATAAAAGGAACTAAACACTTCATGTTTCAAAAAAGAAAACTTTAAATAGTAAATTGAATGTGTGTGTGTGTGTGTGTGTGTGTGTGTATGTGTGTGTGTCACTAGACATCAAGCTTGGGACCTTATACATCCTCGGCCAGTGTTCTACCACTGAGATACATTCGTAATCTCACGTAGTAAATTGAAAATAAACAAGAATTGAGTCATTTAGTAGTAAAAGCCTTAAGTGGGGTGAAATCATCCCAGCCTACTTTGTAGAAAAATCACTTAAAAAGAATTGACAAATGTATTAGAATCTTGTCTTGGCCTCTTTGGTTAAGAAATGGTATCAAGGCCTTTAAGAGGAAAACTCTAAGAGTCATCCCAGAATCTTCTTTATGTCCTTTAACTTCAGTTATGCAAAATAGAAATTAAATTGCTATGCCTATACTGACTGTACATATACTGATATACTCCCACACTGACCTGTGAAAAATCACTACCCCAGATTATAGTTGGTACTCACTATCTGTGATGTTCTACCTCCACAACCTTGAGGATCTTCCCACAACTCAGCTTATCTGCATGCCATTGTCTCCCAGACACTTCCTTCTTCAATCCAGCAATAAAAACATCTTCAAATCTCTCTTCTGTTCTCACACTTCTACCTCTCTTATGATTTCTTTGGGCCCATTTCTATAATCCAGTATAATCTCTTCATCTCAAAATCCTTAATTTAATCATGGCTTCAAAGTTCCTTTTGCCATGTAAACTCACACATTTCAAATTTCAGGGATTAAGTCATCAATATCATTGATGTCATTATTTTATCTTCAAGTGGCTATTAATTTTTAAATATAATACCTGAGCATATACAATAAGATGCATCAAATACTCATAAAAATGTGTCACTGACAAAAGGTGAGATATGAGAGGAAAGAATCTGAGTTGCACAGGAAAACGTTAAAATAGGCCCATATCTGAAGAACTTTCTGAAACACTGCAGAGATTTAATTCTCTCTTGTGTTAGTTGCCATTAAGTAAATAGAATAGTTCAAACGGGAAAAACATTAGAAGAATATAGCAAAAGAAGAATAAAAATGCAAATTTAGCTGCTAAATCCAAATTTCCTGTTAGGATTCAGGAGAGGACTAGGACAGAGGTGGGACTCTCAGATGGACAAATTCCAATAAGGACAAACAGAGGCTCCACAAACTGATGGTAAAGTTGTACCAAGCAGTCGTTAACCCTTTCATGTCTGTCTTAACAACTTTTCCCTCTTTGCTGAAACAAAATAACTCAAAGTTAAAGGAGAATGATTTATTTAGCTCACAGTTTGTAGAAGTTTCATTCCATAATCACCTGGCTCCAAGGTGGAGTAGCATGCCGACTGGCCTCGTAGAGGAGATGCATCCATGGTGGGCAGACGATAGCAAAGCAGCAAGGAAGGGCCTTTAACAGCATCTTTCTAGCCCCTTCATCTTATCCCAACTACAAAAATTATGGCAGCGCTAAACCAGTCAGCCTACTAATTTAGTAATCACACATCCTTAAAACCAACATTGCATCATAAATCAATCACACACTAGATCCAGCCACCTCTAAAAAAACATCTATGGCTCCATGAGGCTTTGGGGAGACATCTAAATACAAGCCATAACAAGGTCAATTGTCTCCTAACATAGGGTGATGAGTGAAAAAATGGGCAAAGGAATGGAACGTAATTTGGATGTACTCTGTGATTTAACGCTCGTGAGATTGATTTGATGAAATTTGGGGGAATTTTGAAAATATGCAAAGGGAAGCTAATCTAGTGTAGTTTATCTACTCCTGGAGGGATGGAGGCATAGTTGATGAGTCTTTGGATATTAGACAGTGGTTTGTATTCAATGGGAGAAAATTTTCTGACATGAAATCTAGGAGACACTATCAAGTAGTAGAAAGGTTCTATGGTTCTTAAAGATACAATAGCTTCTCAGTTTTTGAAAGTGTCAGGCAAATAGCAGGTGCCCAATAATTCTGTGTTGAAGGAATAAAGAAAAATAAGTGTATGAAAAGGTTTAGCATAGACAACAACTTTGGTGTAAAACCACTAGCATTTAGACATTTGTTTTAACAACCAGAAAAACTAGAAACCAGTACTTAATGCAATGTATTACATTTTGATAAATCCTATTGAAATCCAACTGATCAAATGAATTTAAAAGACTATGTTCCAAGTTTAGCAAATAAAAATATGAGATGTCCAGTTAACTTGGAATGTCAGATCAACAAGAAATAAATTTTGTTCTATTTCCCAAATATTGCATGACAATCAATCTTTACAGTCATATTGCACTGTATTTTAGGTAAGTTATAAAATGGTAAAGATATTATGCTTTTAATGATGTCAGTACTTAGAAAAAAATGTACTTTCACTAGATAGTATTTTCCAAAGTTGAGCAGGAGAATAACTACATTATATTGTGTCGTTTTAAAAGTATGTGTTTCTTTGAGCCAGGCCCATGGAGGCGAACTAAAATTCAGCTTCCCATAAACTCTGCAGAGCTACCAGGGAACAGTAATCAGTGAGGATAAACTCTGAAAGAAAGGTCAGTGAGGCAGATAAGAGCTGTTGCAGTCCTATTACCTGAAGCACATGCAACCTCACAAAGCAGGACCTGAACAAGAAGCATGGAGCAAGGGAAAAAATCATCCCATGAGGCCACTGCTAAATTGGCTTTAGGAAAAAACTCCCCATCTCAGTCCCCAAAGCTACCTAATTTTACATGCATGTTGTGTAGAGTCCAGAAAATACAGCTAAGCATGTTCCATGTACTTTGTGGTTTGTTTACATAATGTTCTGTTAATAGTGAAATAAAGCACTCACTGTTTTTCTTAGCAAGGGCATGGTGTTGCTGTGTTCACTTGTGTCTGATCCAAAGAATCTCTATCGATGCCTTTTTTCCATCAAGCATTTACATGCTACCTGGCTGTTAGGCCTGAAAATACCAGATGGAGCTCTGGAGCAGAGCAGACACTGTTGTCATAGAAACAAGATGCTATCCAGCCCTATGCAGCTGCCATCCCCCCACCCACCTTTTATCCTTTCACTATAAGGTGTTCTGATAGGAACCAGTACTGATAAAGTAGATTCCTCCACACACATACCCTCACCCACCTTGGAATACATCCACTGTTAATATATGCCTTGGTTTCCCAGGAACAAAAAATGATGGGAGAATTATATGATTTCCAGGACTTCTAATCAGAGTATAACTGATAAGCCCATGCTTTGACATCATTTTCTTCCCTTAAACTGCTATGATGCATTTGTCTTGTCCCCAAATGAGATAATATCTTCTGTAGCCAGGGGAGCCTTAGCTTTGACATTCCTGGAAATGCAATGTAACTGTAATCGCTGTGCAATGTCTGTACTCAGCAGGGGAGTGGAGAATGACCTCTCTTGATTCACTGAATTCCCCTTAGTAGTGGCAGAATGCTGAGCACACAGGAGAAGTATGATAAATTCTTGTGGCTTGATGTCCAAACTTGAGGGGTGCAGCCACTGGGCACAAGCCCTCACGGTGGCCTTGCCTCTTCTGGCAGTTATGGAGTCTTCCGGGAATGGGACTCTGGGAGAGATGTTCAGTACAGATGGGAAGAGGGGCCAGAAATATATCCTAGAAGGAAAGCTGCTTTGATGTCCCTTCGCAGCTGGGAACTGGTTAAATCCTACGGCCTTAGAGTTGCAGCTTAAAGAGTTGTATTTAGAAATAAACAAAGATTAAAATTGAAGAGGATGGGACAATAGTTCACGTATTAGTTGCCTATTGCTGCAGTGACAGACTACTACATATTTGGTGGTTTACAATTATAAACACTTATTCTCTTCCCATTCTAAAAGTCAGAAGTTCCAAATCAAGATGTTAACAGAGTAAGTTCCTTCTAGATACTCCAGGGCAGAATCTCTTTCCTCAGTTTTCCTCATTTGGAGAGCACACCTTTAGTCACTGGCCCCCTTGCCAGAGCCAACAGCTTAGCATCTTGCTTCTATCATTATTTTGCTTTCTTATCTGTGTCAAGTCTCTTTCTAGCTTCCTCTTTTAGGACCACTTGGGTATATCTAGGGCCCACCCAAATAATCTAGAATAATATTTCCATCCCATTGTTCTTAATTAAATCACATCTGCAACCTCCCTTTTGCTATTTAAGTATTTTACCATTCACAAGCTCTAGGGTTTAGGAGATGGATATTTTGGAGAGCCAGTATTTGGTCTACCACAGTTCCCAAATCAGGATGATCATCTCCTGGAAATCCTTCAAAAATGAAGATTTCTGGGCTCTGTATCTATTTTTCCTATCAGAATTTCTTAAGGTGGGGCCTTGAGAATTCATTTGTAAAACTCTCTCAGGTAATTCTGTTGAAAATCTAAGTTAAGAACTTTTTTGGTCTCTTTCCTAAACACACACACATGTTCAAGGTTAATGAGGATGTGGGAGGAGATTTTTTTAAATGTATTTGTTGAGAAAGCTTGGAAGGTCATGCCATCCTTTGAGGATCATAACACTCCCAAGAACAGCTGCGACAAACCAACAACTGAGATTAGCAACTCTTCAATTTAATGCTAAAGGTATCAAGATCATTTGCTAATGCTTCTTTCAATTCTCAACCAAATGAAACAGGTATCATAATGTCTACCACTAGCTGATGTTTCTTTTTCTTATGGAAGTTTCTCTGCTTATTGTCTCAGAATATTGTTTCCTTCAGAGATACTTCTATACTGCTCTTGGAGTTTTCAAAGCTGCCTATTTTGCCTACTTCAAGAGAAATGACTGTGGCAGAGGAAAAAATCCATACAATATCTTTAGAAAAATTGTAAATATTTCATCGTTTCTTACTAAACATACATTATTAACTCAGTAATGTAAATATTTTATGGCCTGCAACTGGTAATTTTGGAATATATTGGTATGTTTGGAGAATTGTGGATCTGTTAAAAATTCTGCACTACTCACCCAGCTCATATTTAAGTTACACAGCTCTTTAAAAAGCATTTAACTCTCAGAATTAAGGGAGTAATCGAATCTATTTTTCAAAGGAACCTTAAGGACCAACTTAAAACCTGAAACAGCACATTTGTGTGAAGAGAGAAAGTTTTGGATGCTGTACCAGCTCAGAGCTTCCATCTTCCCAGAGATGACAACATGATATAGTTTCTCATACCCTAGTGGGTCTAATTTCATCCAAGGAACAGAAAGGACAGCTATACCCATAACCAGCTCTTTCAGACATCCACAATCTGGTTAGGAGTAGAATTGGAGAACAATTTTACCATACACAAAAAGGCAGAAAATCTTTCCCAGCTCTAAGTATTTGGAACTGTACAAAGGACAAGAAAATCCTTTCATTAAATAAAATAGCTACATATCAGAACATTTAAACCAGGTTTTCAAATATGGACCTAGTTGGAGAATACTTTTTTCTTTTTAATTCCAGTGACTCTCCAATACAGAGGTCATAGAAACTGCCATCATTCTAAATTACAGCCCATTTCAGAGGTTGGCTGTGATCCAGGAGGTTGCATTATTCCAAATTGCCTGTCAAAAACTGTCAAAACACTGCCATTATCAAAAAGTAGTCCTTTTAAATAATTTTCTTACTCTTTTCTCTAAAACTGGTATTGAGTCTTAATACCATAACTTATAGGCAGAGTAAATGAAACCCTTTCAAATGAGAAGTGGCAAAAAATAAATAAAGACATAAAAGCCCTAGACATACAAAAACATATAAAATTCCAGTGGGAGAACTGAATCAGATTTACTCGTGGCCATCTTACCAAAGTTTCCCCCAAACAACAGCCATTGCTATCTACATGTGGAATTGTAACCAAAGAATATAGAAAGTATGATTTCAAGTAATATAATTTCACCCATATTTGAAAATGTGAAAAGAATTATATGGCTATTCACTAGACTCTACTTTTCCAATTTCCCCTCTCTTTTCATACCAAATATCTAATGGAAAATACCATATTTTATAGATTGCATATTTCTTTCCTTCACTTCATAAATATGAAGAGCTACCTGATTTACCTGGGGCTTCTTCACAAATCTGAACCTGAATCCTCTACTTCCCTGTCCCCTTCCCCCAGCTTTAATAAAAGCTTGACAAAATAAAATTGTATATGTTTAAGGCAAACAGCATAATGATTTGATATATGCTCACATTGTGAAATCACTACCATGTTCAAGTTAATATATCCATTGCTTCCAATAGTTACCTTTTTTTTCTCTTTCTTGGTAAGAACTCTTAAGATCTACCTTCTAGTCAAATATCAAGCACATGATAGATACAGTGTTATTAATTATGGCTACAGTGCTTTACAGTAGATTTCCAGAACTGCTGCATCCTATATAACTGAAAATTCATACCCTTTGACCACCATCTCCCATGTACCTAATCACTAGTCCCTGACAACCACCATCCTATTCTCAATTTCTATGAATTTGAGTTTTCAGATTCCATATATAAATGAGATCATGTGGTATTTGTTTTTCTGAGTCAGGCTCATTCAGTGGAATGAGCATAATGTCCTCCAGGTTCATCCCTACTAACACTATTCTCTTGTTAAAGGGTGAATGATATTCCATTGAATAAATAGTCCACAGTTTCTTTATCCAATCATATGTAAAGTCAGAATTGGGTTGTGTCCACATTTTGACTACTGTGAATAATGCTGCAAGGAACACATTATATAAATTGGTATAGCCATTAGGGAAAACATAATCAAAGTTCCTCAAAAAATTAAATATGCAGCTACAATATGATCTAACAATCCCACTTCTTGAATTATATCCAAAAGAAATTAAATTGGTACTTTTAAGTAATTATCTGGAGCCTTTATACTCTTTATATACATATTCCAATTTTCTTTTTAACTTGAAGATCCATCACCTTTATCTCCTTATTTTTACTTCAAACTTGACTCTAAGATTAGAAAAACTTCCTTCAGAAAGAGAACTTTCTGCCACCTACATTTTACTGGATATAGAACTTAATGTTCAAAATTCAGTTCTAGCAAAATTCAGCAACCACTGTGTTTAAGACCATTTGTCTTTCAAACAATGTAAGATGATAAAATATTTTATAGAGACTCTACTTTTTTGAAGCATTGCAGTTCAGGCTAGGAAATCAACAGGGTACTATCATTTTGATGGTCCTACAATCATTTTGATGGTCTTATTTGTCAACAACTATTTTTTAGAAGAAGTAGAACTTCAAGAAAACAAATGGTTTCCAAATTCAAACAAAGAGATACATAGAAATATTTCTTCAAACTATCCATCATATATTGTGGAGAAAATATAATGTGCAGGTGAATTCATTTAACGGAAAGATAATTCTTTGAACAAATGTAGCATAAAGTTGTTTCAGAATGAATCTGCAGCTTCTAAGCATGCTGATAATATCTGTAATGGTATTTGATCTCATTAGCAAGCAACTCCAACTCTTCAGCTGCCATAAAACACAAATCGTAATCAGCACATTCTCAAAAGCAGTATATCTGTCTGACCTGACTTCTGCTCTACAGTTAACAATTTTGTTTTACTCCATAAAAAGAAATTTCTATCACCTCTAACTTATGCACAGAGTTCAAAAAATTCACACTTATATCTAGTTTTTATGCTGCATGTTGTTCTATGTTCTACAACAGTCTCTTGGACTTGGAAGGCTTTCTTTTCACGAGCCATAATTAAAACATTATCAACAAAGACAACCCTAACGTCTTCTAGTGGAGGAGAATTTCAAGAAACCTATCAGTTTGCTGAGTGTTTTGGGTTCTTTCTCATCCTATTTAAAATGTAGCCTGAAAAATCTGAACTTGAGAAAAATTATAAAAATAAATATATTTAAATCTGTGTCTTAAAATTATTTATGAATGAAATTATGTTTCCACCCATTGAGCATAGTCATGTTTATTTTATTTTGCAAAGTATAACATATCTATTATGATTTTCCAGTTAATTATTTCTCAGATTTCATTGTGAATAGAAATTATGGTATGATTCACTCCTGTTTCCCAAATTCACAATGTTTTTTCTAAACTATATCTCTCCTTTGTACTTAATCATCATTCAGACTGATTGATGACCATAAGGACCTATATTCTATAATTGCTCAACTGTTTCAATAAATTACAGACAACATATCCCTTTGGCCTTTAGAGAATTTAAATGGTAGGTATACCAGCAAAGTCACAGAATATTCTGCCTATGTGTACAACCATAAGCACTTCCTCTCAAGTGTTTATTTTCAATTTTATATCTGTAATCCTGTATAGTCGTACTTTATTCAATGTATATTAAATGAGATAAATCAGTAATAGTTTGAGATATCTATAAAAATAAAGTTGAAAAAAATCTATTTACTATGCTACTGACCAGAAATTCTATCATGACTTCTATTTTCACATAAATCCTCCCTTTGAAGAGCATTTTAGCCTCTTTATAAGAAATCAGTTCCAAAGTCAAAAGCTGAATAGGCAAATATACTTTAAAGATGTACAATATTGAATTATGTATACTTCTGAAGAGTAACACAAAGAGAACATTCTGTTTTGAACTATAGACAACTCTGTTAGCCACTCTACACTTTAGTAAGAAATTTATACTTCTGTCTTATAATGAAAATATGCAGCTCAAGGCAAATTGTGACCATTACCACATTCTAAGACTTAATGCCTATAAATTGTTCTGCCTCGGGGTACAGGAAAGACTTGTGTCTTAGTCTTTTGGGCTCAGTGCTAACATCATATTAGGACTTCCCCCATTTCTCTTAACAATCAAACTCTTGTGATGCCAAAAGGCCAAGGTTTTCAGAGAAGGGAGTCGAATGCCTTTCTTTTTCCTTTCTTGTGAATAACAGGAGGGTCAAAAACACTAAAGGTTATCCCTAAGCCCTTTGGTGGTATCCATCATACGTATCAATGTCATAACAACAGTTTCAAAATCATGTTAATAGCAACACTTTGATGAAGGGACAAACAGATGAGGCAGATGGTACCAAATTAAATCCCGATATAATGTCTGCTTTGTGGTTAGTGCCAGTACTGGGAAAATTTTACATACTTCTATTGCTCTGTTGATATCACAATAATAATGTGCACTAGACTTTGCGTTGGAAATGTTTGTAGGGGTTATCCCTTTGAATCCTCAAAGAAATTCTTTACTGTAGATATTGTCACTACCTCAATTCTAAAACTGAGTTTAAAAAATAAAGAAACTTGTCCAAAAGCAAATAATTCATAAATGATAGTGCTAAAACTCAAACTTTCAATTTCTGTTCATGTGCAGTGCATTTTCTGGACTTCAAGCCAGAATCCCTACCCCCACTTTTAGATTCCTGCACACATTTCTACCCAAGTCTTGTTTTCACATAACTTCATAATCCCTTTCTTTCCAAGGCAAAAATTTAATGTTATTTAATCCTCAAAAACAGTCTGGAATGCTAACAAGTTATCCTGACATTTGAGGAGATACAATAATGGGGAAAGGGCTTTGGAATCAATTCTGGGATTATACTTTATTTCAATTTTAACATTAGTAAATTCTTGAACAATTATTTTCATAATTATCATCTTCCTACTATAAGAATTTATAAGCTCTCAAAAGGCATCAAATGCATCTGCACTTCCGCATCTTACTCAAATGAGACTGTCCCCTCCCTGTAACATACCCTTGGCCAAAAAAGGAAAGGGAAGAGCGGGTTAAGTAAGAGATAAGGAAGACAGAGAAGAAAGATTTTCATCTTTTTTTCTTTTACAACATCTAATTTTTCCCTGTTGAATTCAAGTGCTCTGATTTTGCTTTTTTCTTTCTGAAAAATAATTTTTCCATCACACAACATTGTGTGATCTTGACTCTTTCTCTTATAAAAAGTACAGCAATGACCAAATTTCCACAGCCAGGAAAAAGTTTGAGACAATTTTCTTGATAATTGCTTCAACGCTTCCTCTTGTACTGGCCTTGGAAAGTTGGCCAGTGACTATTAAAGAGTGTTGGATTGATTTTCCTCTCCCTTCTGTAACTGTTTCCTCTGCCTGAAATACTATTCTAGTCCTACATTATCATACTCGTTCTCATTCTTCAGGTCAGGTGTCACCCCCACCTTGGGAAAAACCCACACTGACAACTCTCCTATTGCTACTTCCTGATTACTGCTCATTCAGTCCATTCTCAGCAAAATTAATTGCACTTTTTTTCTCTTTGCTCCTTTAATACTCTCTTATACCATTCTCAGCATCAGTCCCCTCATGTCATTGTAGTTAGCTATATGCCTTTCTGTCATTCCCAACAATCTGTGAATTTTATGAAGCCAGAAAATTTTGTTTTTCAATTTATCAGTATGTCTCCATAATGCCTGATATGCAAGAGATGATCAAGAAATCTGTATTTCACCAGGTTTGTATCAGGAATGGCAAATTCACCTCAGCCAACTTCCAGAAGAAGATAATTTGTTTTTGTCATGTGCTACAGTGACAACCACCTTCACTATTTTAAGGCCCAGTGCCATGTTCATACAGTGGAACCTAGGCAAATGTATAAAGTTTTTGAAACATATTTTTGGTAAGGAGAAATCCAACATCATAGCATGAAGAAGGAAGACATCTTCCTTTCCTCACTTTCTAGTAAGAATTTCCAGATTTAACTTAATTCAGTTGGTTTTTAAGAGTGTTATAGATCTCAGCTGAGTTAGAAACCTAGATTTAGGGTAAATAGCATAAAACAACAAATCCCCACTCTGCACAGTGGTTTCAGAGTTGAGAGGTAGTCTGTTTCTTTTTTATATATGGTGGCACACTTCCTTTGGGAGACTGCTTCCCTCACTGTGCGTGTAATTCATGGGCCTGTCCATCAAGATAAGCTCCATGTTCATGGGGCAGGTTTGTCCTTGACCCATCAGAATACTGCATTTCATAGGGCACTGTGATTGGACAGGGTTAGGGGTCGCACTAGCAGGACCAGTGTGTGTCCTGGTTTGAAATTATGTGTGGATTGGAAACCAAGGAGGCAGGGGAGGCACAGACAGGAAGACAGAGACAGATACTACAGCTTGGTCTGGTTCTACATGCAGAACTATGGAAATCTGTGAGGTATGTCAGTGAAGAGAGAAGTTGGAAACCATGTATATAGAGGAGGAGAAGTAGCTAGCACATATGACCCTATTATAAACAAGAGGTCCCCAAGAGTCCTCTAGAGCCTAGTGTACAAATCAATACTAAACCAGTTTACCAGTTATAAGAATGTTTTCACCAGTAACTTTTGCTGAGACACCCTGACAAACATTTCCTCCAGGCCTGTTGTCAGGAGTCCTCCACATTGGAGCCAGTTTGGGGATGACTCCATTACACAGGAAATACAGCTGAGAGAGAAACAAACAGTCCTGATGATGTCACTTGAACTCCTGGATCATGTTTGACTAGAACTTTCCAGTAACCTGTGGTCATAAATTATCATTTTGACCTCAACTGGTTTGAGTTTAGTTTCTGTCACTGCCATCTAAAAGCATTCCAACTAATAGATTTTTCTAATATGCAAATCTGCTTTCCATTCCAGGTTTAAAAAAAAAAAGAATGTTTCAAGTGCATTGATGCAGGATGATCGACTTGATTTTGATGCTATAGTTGACTATTACTTTTGGGAAAGTGTTACCTAGCAATGATTTGAAAGGAGTCGCCAGGTCAAGAAAGCTCAAATTCATATTCTATTAAAGCACATGTCTTATCCATAAACCAGAAGGTAGTCAGTGATATACACAAATACATTCCAAGTCTCTCAGGAGTGTTTGCTCTGTCTTATTAGGATTTCCATTAAGGACTGTCATTGCCTATGGATTCTGTCCAAATAGGCGCCTCTTCAAACATACAGTGAGTTTATATTCTGCCTAATAATCTTGTTACTTTTCAAGCCACAACAAAGGTGCTTGGTAAGAAAAGTTTGAAATTAATGAGATACCATTTACTTTGCATCGTTTTTTATGTAACCTTAAAAAAAAAACCCTCCCAAACCTTAATAATTTAAAATGATGATTGGCCAGTCAAATAGTCCCCACATTTTCAATTTTCCTGTAATATATTATATCTCCCTTGAAGTGGACTATTATAGCTGCCTGAAAAAGTATCGTTTGATGTCTGTAAGCGCAGTCAGCAATCAATAATTTGAAATTTGTACCATTTGTACCTTTAAGTCCTGGCACATCATTTTTTATTTCATTCAATCTGCTTACTGTTGAAGAAAAAGGATTTTGAACCACTGCCACAAAGCACATTTATGTGTGAAACAGGGTTCATTTATATGGTGGGAAGTACATCATTTTGACATTTATTTGCAATATTAATTGTATATATTGATTCCATTTTTTTCAGAAATTGTAAATTTCTTATAAATACTACCACTGATGACCTTATTTTTGTGAGACTATTCTTCTGTAGGACTCAAAAAGATTTTGGAGTCAAGTCATGGATTTTTAAATTCAGAAAGGCAACATATGTTGTAATATTAAATTATAATTCCATAATCAGTTGTTAGTCCAAGGACAAACTTGAGCAGGAAATGCATTTTTTTTAAAAAAGAGTGTTGTCTTTTAGGTATTAGATTAAGAATGAATGACCTTACCTGAACAACTCCTCTTTATTCATCTTTGTAACTTATTTCTGGTGTTTGATCCTAGTCCAAAGATAAATACAATATAGAAAGTTATTTAAACCATTTCATGTATCACTGGTGTTTTCAGTAATTTTCAGAACAACAACAGTTACTTTCAAAACTTTTCTCTGCTATCCCTAAATATTCTATGCATGCACATACTGAGAGATAATATTTTTTTAAAAATAGTATTCCCTATAGGCTGCTGATTTGAAATAGCTGAGTCATCTAAATAATGAACCCTTAAAAGAGACGTCCGAGTTTGGCATGTCCAATGGAAAAAGAAAGCTAAAGAGTGGCCACTCTAGAATCCAGAAAGAAGAAGGGAAACTTTAGACTCTTATTGATGGAGGAGATGCTCTTAGGCTATTGAAAGGGATACAGAGTTTAGGCAGGGTAGGCAAACTTGCCCCTTATAAAACTGTTGCCTGCAAGAGAGAAACACTCTTCAGAGTGGGTCAGTCACTACTGTCTGGGAGAAAAAATAGTAATCTGGATTCTTTGTTTTTATCTACTCAAAATCACAGGTCAATTGCTTTATTTTGCAGACATAATACTTTTTGAAGAATTACATCAAGTGATTTAGCTCGTGTGATGATGTGATATACTAGAAGGGGCATACGGACAGGGCAGATGAAAAAGATACGATCTCTGCAGCTGTGAGAGACAAAGTAGTGAGATAGAAAGTACATATAATGACAAGATTATATGCAAAAACAAAATGCTGCAAAGATGTGTAAAGTGCCATAAATATTTACAAGAAGGAAATATGATCTCTTCCCAGGGAATCTTAGAAGTCTTCATAAAGAAAGGACATTTGAGTTGGATCTTGTAAGACGGACAAAGGCAGATGGGAGTAGGGGAACATTAAGCAAATGGAATAGCACAATCAAAAGTAGAAAAGCATACACATATTTAGGAAGCACTGTGTATGTAGGATATATGGTGTTGAGAGGTAGAAGATATGACCAGAAAACAAGCTGGGGCAAAACAGAATTTGACATTTCCTCTGCAGACACTAGGAAGCTACTGAGTATTCTTGGGCAGGAAAGCCAGGATCCTGGATATAATCTATGAAGTTTATCCCAGCTGTGGCCACTAGGACAGACTGAAGAAGGTAACAAAGTGCTGACTGTGATGGGGACAGTCAAAAAAGACAGAAGGGGAACAAATCAAGAAGTCATGGGGAAGGTAAAGTTGTTGGGTCTTATCACCTGTGTGAGTGAGGGATACAAGAGACTTGGGGATGGGGGCCTGAGTAATGAAGGAGGGTGAGAGGTCATAAATTTGATTTTGGACACGATAATTTACAGTTTTCGGTGTGAGATTTAGGAGGGAATTCCAGCAGATCCCTGGAAATGTGGGTCTGGACCTTGGGAAAGAGCAAAGATAAAGACTTGGAAGTCAGTCACAGAGAGGTGAGAGCTGAAGCTGTGAGAAAAGATATGGAGTGTAAAGCGGGGGATGAGCACAGAAGAGCTGAAAAATTAAGGATAATGAGTATTTTGAATGACTAGAGAGAGCTAAAGAGATGCTATATAGTATTGGTGATTCATAGAAGAAGAAGAAAACTATTATTTGGATCTGAAAAAGACCTCAGAGATTAGCAGGTCTAATCCTTTCCTTTGACAGGAAGTGGAAGCTCAAAAAAGAAGGTTAAATGGTAGCTGGGTAACAGCTGTATTCTGGGTGGTGCTTAGCCCAAACTGAGAAGTTGGTGAAGCCACTTGCTGTCCTTCCACACTCTTTTCCAGGCCGGTTCTCTGTGTCTTTCTTATCTCTAGTAACTTTAACAGAAGTGACATTTATTGAGTTCTTCCTCAGAGGTATGGCCTAGTATGTGGCTAAGAACTTCAGAGCCAGACTATCTGGATTCTAATATTGGTCCCCTTTGCTAGTTGTGTGGCTTTGCATAGACTACATACATACATTTCTCAAGACTTTGTTTTTTCAGCTGTCAATAGGAATATGACAGTATTTGTCTCACAGTTAAAGCCCTTAAACTAGTACTTGGCCTCTGGTAATCACTATGCAAGATTTCACTGTTATTTCATGAAGCATTCAAGGTTAGGATGACCATATAATTTATTGTTTGAACAAAAATGCTTTTGAGTATAGTCAAGTAGAGCCATATGGGAGGCTGAGGCAAAAGGGAAAATCAAAATACTGATCCTTCTTTTATTTAAAATGCAGGTATTCTCTTAATCATAAATTATTTGTATTGATTTTGATTTTGTCAATATTTC
This sequence comes from Hydrochoerus hydrochaeris, assembly GCA_004027455.1. Lineage (NCBI taxonomy): Eukaryota > Metazoa > Chordata > Mammalia > Rodentia > Hydrochaeridae > Hydrochoerus > Hydrochoerus hydrochaeris. The sequence continues at coordinate 105,565 of PVLA01000271.1, forward strand.
ATTAAAATATGATTTGTTTTGATTATTGGGCTTTTTGGTACTTCTTAAATTTTGTACCCAAGGCAAGTAGTTCACTCACCTCATTCTCCTAGTTCTGGCTCTGCTATTGAGGTTGTGAGACAGGAATACTTATTCAAAGATAGCAGGCATGAATTGGTACTTTCCTGGACATGATGGGATACACCATCTCCTTAGGTTTCAGTGTTCCTACTGTCTCTATATCTCGTGTGTGTGTGTGTGTGTGTGTGTACATATGCGTGTGCGTGACTTGTCTCTCACGGGGGTACATACTACTCCTCTTAGAGCACAGCTGTGACCTTAGGACCAATTAGTAGCCACAAATGAAAGCCAAGTTTTGTTCCACAAAAAGCCACTTGGAACTGGGATCTGAGACTCAGGTGCCTGCATCAATGAAGATTTTTTTCTTATAAAACTGTGGACTCAATCTACAATCCTCATATCACTTTCAACATGCTATTAGGCCCAATGATAACCTGATCTCATAGGATAAAAGTGACTAACATTAATATCTTACTACCTTTCAGGAATATTTGCATAAATAATTAAATGAAATAAGGTATATTAACTACTTTGCACAGTGTATGGACATAAAATATACTCAATAGATAATGGTAGCTGATATAGTAATAAATAATCACATCATACATAAATAGGTAGATACTATTATTTACATACTTGTACCCTATGAAATTGTTGGCAATCAAAAGTGCAGATGTACAAAAATAGCAGTCTCATCTGGCTCAACTTACTAGTGATATGACTGTTAGAATATTAGATGGAGCCGTATAAAGCAACCATTTGGGAGATCCAAAATAAGCAAGTGTTGTCAACTTCATATGATTCAACCTAATAAAAACGATATGGTGCTGGAAACATTGAATTAATCCAAGAGGCAAAGTAATTAACAATTTTTATATCAGGCACTTCACATGGGCAACTGCTTGCTCTTCAAATTAGAAGATTTTTCCTAATTATCTGCTGTACAATATTCTGCAGAGTACCTTTTATCCCATTCCACTCCATTCCACAAACATTTATGACTCTCCCTGATGGACCAGGTATTGAGAGATGAGTAAGTGACCAGATGCTGCTCTAGTGTGGGATTTTATTCCAAGGCAGTGTTCTGATGACTAAGATTGTACCTCAGGTTGTGTCCTTTTAGAAACTAGAAATTTCTGTAAGTAGACTGATTACTGCATATGGTCATTTTCTTATGTTCATAACTCCCAAAATTTCCAAGAAGAAAAAGAAAAGCATTTTCTTTTTTCACTGAGCCAGTGACACACGGGATATGATCTATGAGATCAGATGGTGGAAGGAAGTTGCATTTCCAGCTTTGGTGCTAGTTCCACAACTTATAGTTCAGAACAAGCTGAAATAAAGCCTACACACTTGATTTTGATTTGCTGACGTACACTGTGAACCCCTCCTGCCAGACTCCCCAAGTCATTCCCATGAGAAGACCGGATTTAAACATTTATAAGCATTGTATTCTCTCTTTTCAATAATATGCTTTAATTTACTGTACATCAGTCAATGTGACGGTACCATTTTCTGCATTTAGAGAGAAACAGATGGATTTGCAAACTTTTCCCTCTGTCTTTGAAAGTCTTCCCTCTTGACTTCTTAGATGCTCTCTTTATTTTGCTAACTCAGCAGCCTCTAGTTTACAAAGCATATGCTCTCAATTGAAGTTTCTCTAAAAGTAAGTGTTCTAGTTAAATGTGGGCCAAAAAACTACAAATCATCAGGCAGTAGGAAAAAAGGTCCAGGATGTCAGTTACCAAGAATCTGCAAAAATAAAGTTTTGATAGTTTTTTGAACTCCCATTAAAACCAGTGAAGCAGTAACTGGATATGACTTAACTCTCAGAAATGAGCTTTAACCAATGCATCTTTGATAAAAATAATTTCTTCCAAAAGTCAAGTATGAAAATATTTTTAAAGATTATTCTAAAAGAGATGTTTTGAAGTCACCTAAAATAATATATTTGAGGCCAGATCTCTGTTTTACTGATGCTTTATTTAATTATGCTCTTTCTATGGAATAGAGGGGAAAAATGTTTTAAATTTTAGTTAAAACTTCTTCTCTTCCCTTCCCTTTCCTTCTGCATTTGTCCATATCTATTCCCTTCATTTTTCTTTACCATTCCTCACCTAAAGCACTAATTGTGTGTAAATCTGAGTCTTCAATGCACTGATGACAAAATGAATATATTCACTTTCTTGGGTTCTGTAATTCACTCTAAACAGACTCTTTATTCCAGGCAGTAGTCTGGTTTACTCTTCCAGATTAGTCCCCCTTTGGAGAAGGGTTCTTTCTGAAGGATAAGTCAGGTGCTTCGAGAGGTACTTTTCTTTAAAAATGAAAAAGTGAAGGTTTTATTGAGCAACGCTCAAATTATTATTTTGCTGTCTATCTTCTCTAACACTGAAGTGTGCTCAATTTAAACAAATGGTAACTCATTTTTGCTTCTTTTCAAATTGCTCTTCTGTGAATCATGTTCATTTATGTGTTCAAATCATTGAATGATTATTGGAGCTGTTTTATTTTGGCAGTGTCCAGCACAGAGTAGGATGAGTTATTCAATACTGTGAGTTACTTGGTGTTGATGCTATGAGCTATTCAAACATAATTAAGAAATACCTTCAAGAAACTTTCAATCTAATGAGGCAAAATAACTAATAATTCAAGGTAGACTATGATAAATATCACCTAATTTAAATGATGTGAGTATTCAGAAACATATTCTCCTGAACTTTTTTTTTTATACCCTGAAAGGTGAAAACTTTTATTTTGGACTTTATTTAGCATTTTTCAATCATCTATTACAAGGCATTTTTTCATAATATGAAGTCTTTTTAAAATGAGTCTTAAAAAGTATGAAATATTTCTGTTACTTTTGCTTTCAAAGAACCACATTCTCCAAGAACCATCTTTCTCACCAGTGTGCCAAGGTAGCTCTATAGCATGGATGAACTCTGGTGAAAATGAAACTCATTTTTAAATGTGGAAACCATGGAATCAGTGGCACTATTTCATCAGTAACCTAAGGACAGACCAAGAACTGAAATAACGAATGCCTCAGCAGCTCAGAAGTCATCCTCAGTTTTAATTCCCTCACTTAAAGTGAAGGAAAAACATCCTAATGTTATCAGTTCAGGTGTCTACAGGTAAGTATGCAGGATCAAACCTTTGTCATTGCTAGAGATCAACATAAAGGAAAAATATTGATATTTCTAAATGATATGTGTAGGCTTTGTGAAACAAATTATATAATGTATCAGCCTCCTACAATTTTTTAGCATCTTGAAAAGTGCTTGACATGGTACATGAATGGATACCATGTGAAAGTAGTATGTGAATGGATAAATGGAACTGCTTTATTACTATAATATCAAAGCCAGAAAAACCCCACATGCATATTAAAGGGATGTCTGATTAACCATTCTTGTTGTAGGTACTCAACTAAGTTATGACACTCATTTACAATCCTCAGTGCTGAGTGATAGATGTTCTTGTGGCAATTCTGATATATGACTATTTTAGGAGTAGGTTGGAGTCTATACTTCAAGGTTCCAGGGCCACTGTGCCAAATTTCTTTAGTTGGTTAACTCCCACTCAGGGTTTCTGACTCAAGTGAAATGGCTATTTCTCAGGGAACTTTTCCTTGCCTAAGACCATAATTTGAAAATGCCTATCTCATGACTCATCTATATTAGACTCACCTCGATTATTTGTATTCCCACTTGAGTTGACATTGTTACATTCATGTTCATGGCAGCATTATTCACAGTAGCCAAAGACAGAATCAAAGCAAATGTCTATCAAGAGATGAATGGATAAATGAAATGTGACATATGGATACCATGAAATGTTAAAAAAAGAAAATTCTGACACATACATGCCACAACATGGGAGAACTTTGAAGATGCACTATTGGAGGAAGTATAGGCAAATTATGTACACATGATGGCAGGATTGATAAAAATCCTGGTGCCAGACTATGCTGATGGTTACACAATGATGTGAATACACTTAAGGCTATTAAACTGTACAGCAGAAAGTGGTTTAAATGGTAAGTATTTTGTTATTGCTACTTTGTCACATTTTTTAAAAAAAGGTGTTAATTCCTGGTCTTCGTCAGTCAAAAAATGGAAAGAGGGCAAAGGAAAAGTAGGGTAGCAACTGGAAGTTGTATGCTATCTGGATGACTCTAATATAAAAACTTGAGGACATGCAAAATTACCCCTGCTTTATTCCTCCATGGCAATCTGCTCTTATTTGTGATCACTATAATTTGACAGAATCTCTATGAAGACTCGAGCAATGACTGCCTTTCTCAGTACTGAATCTTCAGTATTTAGTAAAATATCCAGCTAAGAGCAAAGCTAATTATGTGTATGTTGAGTTACTTAATTTGAATGTGAGCTTCATATTCTTATTTGTAAAATAAGCACAATAATTGTCTTAAGGGTTAATCTGAATATTGGAGACAATGAACATAAAAGACATTCCACCTTATCTGATTCATAGTTAGCAACTGATCACTAAAGACATTATTATTATTATCTGGAGGGAAATTATGGTTATTCTGAGTTTAGAACAGGAGTTCCAATCTCAGATCTTAATGGGCTCCAATGGTGCACTAAATTGTCCATAGTTTGTGGGCGAGTTTAATGTGATTTAGTATTTGCCTAGTGGTGCTGTATGCTCACTCAGAATTACAGTTAACAGATCTTTGAATTTTTAAAGAGAAGCCAGAAGCACAAATTTTTCATTTGAAAATTTCAGTTTATGTAAGTTGCTCTGGGAAGATTTTAAAGCTCTGTGCAATCCCAACCAAACACATTTGTCTCTGGGCCATGAGTTTGTACCAAATGATCAATCCCAAGGTTAGGGGTATACTCTCCACCAAAAGCAGAATTGTATAGTCTACCTTGTTGGACTTATTGTCGATTTGGGTTTGGGAGACCATCTGTTTCAAACCTTTCAAAGCAGTAGAGGCAAATGCTACCACTTGGGAGGCTGAGGTAGGAAGATCTAGAGTTTGAGGCTAGCATTGGTAACTGAGAAAGATCTTGTTTCAGAGAAGCAAAGTAACAAATAAATACTACAGTAGAAGAAGGGAGATGATACTGTCCTTGTAACTGTCCTGCCAAGAAGTTCAAACATATGAGGGCTTTGGATGGATGTTGGTGGATGCTCCCAGCAGTGTTGAGATTATTACCAATCCAAATGGTAGGATAATAGTGTGTCTGGGAGAATCATGTCATCTGCACTTATTTAACTGTTTTGCATTAGATTTCTTGGTGAATAAACTATTTACTGCCTTTGTAGTAGGATATTCCCCTATACCTAGAAAGACAGAATTATTTCCTGCAGCTAGGGGGCTCTAGCAGTCCAGCTTTTAGACAAAAATGGGTTTGTAATTTAAAATCTAAAAATGGATGACTCTTTTCATCATTATCTCTAAATATCAATGAATTAATAAATTTAGATATTTTAATTCATATGCAGAAATCCTAATTCTTTTAGTCAAAATCCTTTCTTTACATTAAAATTTTTCTATGTGCAATTAAGCTTTTTCCCAAAGATCTAAATTAGAAAGCAAATGTATACTTATATTGGAAATTATTGTCATGTCTGGGGATTATGCATTTAGCTTGGTATAGTTTAACTGGGTTTGAATCTAGCACATCTAGGGGAAAACTATACATCAATACTGATAGATAATAAGAAATAAACTCTCACTCCACAAAAATTACATAATTTGAACATTTAAAATCCCAAACAACTTTTCAGCTTTTGGTGATGCTCAACAAAAGAAGATTCAAATGGAGCATCTGAAGTTTCATCTTCTTGTCATCCCTGCTATTTTTTCTGACATTTCCACTAGCAAGGCACTGAAATGTACTAATTTAGCCTTAATTCCCAGTTTCTCCTTCTTGTGCCCTCCATTCCACTCTAGGATATGTTTTAAAAGCACTTAGAGGCACTTAATGGACAGATTTAGCAAAATCTTCATCCTGTTTTCACAGCTCAGTCGCATACAAAAGACTGAATAAACTCTTTCCTTCTCCTGCCTTCATCCCCTAGAAATATTGATTGTGGTCAAGAAGGGAGGGCACAGAGGGAGATTTTTCTTGTTTGAAAGCTACACAGAAAAAAATTTTTTTTGAATTGATTCTTTTCAGATGCTAAATGCCCACTTCCTCTTTCTTATCAGCCACTTTAATGTAATACTGGAAATAACAGTACTTAAACAACTACCCAAACATATTTTCAGTTTCATGAATATCTCAAACATCACTGTTCTCAGATACAGTGAATTCAGGAAAATGGAAAATGCACATTATTCCAGACTCTTCTTTCAATTTTGCAAACTCAAGAGTTTAAGGGAAATGCATTCCACATGTTTCTGGTTATTTCTAACTTAAATACATTCATCTAAGGGGTTGTTTTTCTTCCCCTTCATAAAAATGATTTAATATCTATGAAGTTTTTAAGATAAATTTTGATATTCTGCTTTTTTAACTAAGGAAAAGGCAGTTCTTTGGATATGTTTAAATTAATATAAACACTTTAGAATTTGACTTTGGCTTTAAATTTAAATCATTTTGGTAAAAATGAGCTCTGAACTCACTTCTAAACTATCATATTACATAATCCCTCACCTGTTTTTATCAATTCTTTTATTATAATGTTACAAGTCTATGTATATAGTAAATCCATCCATCCATCCATTCAGTCATTCATTCAAGTTGTATTTAGAGTACCTACTTGTGCCAGGATTTCACTAGGTGCTGGGAATATAGCAAAGAACAAAACAGATACACTCACTGCTTGTGCTCTTAGAGAGACTCGCAGAAGAGAGGGATACTGAACAAATGATTACAAGTGTGATGAAGGAATGCCAGGGAATAGCAGGGAAGACTTTACAGATGAAAGCTTATTCTAGAAGCTGAGACCCTCAGTGAAACAAAACAGGGGCTAGGCGAAGAACTAAGTTAACAAGGCAGCAAGTATTAAACTCTGAGGTGAAACAGAAAGGAGACCAATGTGGCCGATGCTTATGTAAGTGAGGAAAAGAGTGCAGTGTATGGCTGGGACAGATGGTGCAAAACCTTATGTCTCCATAAGTCTCTAAGGATTCATAGCACAAGAGTGAAGCAAGAGGATCCCAAGTTTAAGTCCAGCTGGGGCAACTTAATGAGCCCTTGTCTCAAAATTTCAAAATAAATAAATGAACAAACAAATAAATGGCTGGGGAATGTAACTTAGTACAGAGGGCCTGAGTTCTGTTCCCAGTATCATTGATACATACAGAGACAGAGAGAGATGGAGAGAGGGAGAGAAATAGAGACAGAGCTGGAGATAGACAGAGAGACAGACAGAGACAGAGAATCACATATGGTTGTGGCCATAAATAAGGGCAAAATTGATGCCGTTTCCCATATCCTGGCATCTCCCACACCAACCCACTGTGAATATTTCACCTTGGTGACATCAGCAAGGCAAAGTAAAGTTTACTGCACTGAAATAGCTTAAATTATATATAAATGCAGATAGATAGAAGTGTAAATATTTTTCTGTATCATATTCATGTATATGCACATATATAGATGTATGTATGCATCTTTTATATTTTATTACCTTTTAAACTGAGCCTTTCTCCCATGTCACTGACATTACTCTGGTTTAGATTTCTTTTCCTTCATTCCCCTGACCTTGAAAATAGCCTCTACAGTCTCCCTGCCTCATTTCCCATTTCAAATCTCCAAAATGTTTCTTGGCTTAAAGATGCCATTTCCCTGGTTAGAAATTTCTGAGAAGTCCTAGTTGAATCTCTTGATAAATCTGCTGTGCTCAAGGTGCAGAATCCAGTGTTATAGCTGGTACAACATAACTACCTCAACAGCTTGACCCTTCTCATTGCTGACTTCCCCACGGTTCATCTCCAACACCCTGGACTGTAGTCACCCAGCCACACGAACTTTTCTTTTCCATCTGATGGACTCTTTCCAACTACACTGTGATACACTTGGTTCCAAGAGATGGAAATTGCATGTGTTGAGGGAAAATTTTAAGTTTGTTAGACACTGAATTTGGCACCTACTATTTATATATGTTGAAATTCTAACCCCAGTAGCTCAAAGTGTGACCTTATTTAGGAATAGGTTATATAATAGTTAAATGAGTTAAGTTAAAATGAGGCGTTAGAATGGACCCTAGTCCATTATGACTGGTGTAATTATTAAAGAGGAGAAATTTGAACACAGACACACAAAGATAAGCACACACATGTATGCATGTGGAGAATGCCATGTAAACATGAAGGGAGAGATGAAAGTGATCTATCAACAGATCAAGAAACAGCAAAGATACTAACAAGTAACCAGGAGGGAAATGTGTAACAGACTCTCTCATAGCTCTGAGAAGGAACTAACCTGCCATCTCCTGGATCAGCCCACTGTGAACTTTTCACCTGAGTGCCACCAGCAAGGCAAAGCAAAGGTCATTTCTCTGAAATAGTTTAAATTATGTATGGCTATAGAAAGATATCCTCCAGAACTGAGACAATAATTTCTGCTGTTTAAGACACCAAACCCGAAGAAATTAATACAAAGTTAAATGGCTTATTTCAGTAGAAGACTTTTCAGTCTTTAATATGCTAATGTAGACCCTAAATCTCCAAGAAAGGGTGTTATACTTTGTAGGTAGATGTTCCCCCAAAGTCTCAGTGCTCATAGGAATGGGGCTTTTTGGAAATGTCTGCATCTAGGGTATGTGATACTGGGACTAAGAGTGTATAGTACTAAAGCAGTCCACTGATTGGAATTAGCATAGTTCTAAATGTGGCTGAGTGGATTTACTGAAGATATACACCACACCTGGGGTATGGGTAGCACAACCCAAAAGGCTTTTAGCCTGGACAGGGTAAAAGGGAAAGGAAGGCTTGCTGCTAAACCTTGCTGCTTGCTACTTGCTACCTTATGCCTGCCCTGCCATGGACCATTTCTCTTTTGCCATGTCCCTTCACCAGCTGTCCCTATGTTGGAGTCATCTGACTATGGACTGAAACTTCTACCAACTGTGAACTGAAATAAACTTTACCTCTTTTAACTGTGGGTGTTGGATATTTTGTTTCAGCAAAGAGAAAAGTAACAAAAACGGAGAGAGTAGAATATTAGCATCTTATTTGGCAGGGAAAATTTTTTTCCCTCAGTTCATCTCATGGAGATTAGCATTTTGGAGATCAGATTCTGGGAAATGCTGACCTAGGATCCTAAACTCAACTAAGGGTTAAGGAAGAGAAAATGCAGTAAGCAAATTAGTGAACAGGTTTGCCTAAATAACTATTAACATTCCAGGACATGTTCCACTACAAAGTGAATCTATTTTTTTTGCCAGGGCTTTAGCTCAGTGGCACAAGCACATGCCTGGAAAGTTCGATGTTGTGAGTTTGAGCCATGGTACCAAAAAGAAAAAAGTTGATTTTTTTTTGGCCTTATGGAAAGCTATGAAAAAACTCCTAGTGGTGAGAGAGGAAGTATTTGGAGCAACCAGATGTTCCACTTTATCTCTAAGTATCACCTTGACCCAGGATTAGCTGTATAATTTGCAGGGGCCAAAGTGAAAATACAGGAGTCTGTGCATAAATTATTAAGAATTTTAAAATGGTAATATCAGAGCAAATTTAAGGCTCCTTTTAGACATGGGGACCCCTATATGCTTGCACAAATCTCACTGTTCATAATGTTGGCTTTGCTTTGACTAGTTCAATACAAACCTTTACAGTCTTACACCACCGGACTTCATTTCACGAACTTCGTTTAGAATATTTCTCTATTGGAGGTATCCAAAATTACCCCCAGCTTTGACTCTCTAGGAGAGCTCATAGGGGTCAGCATAAATATGTGTTCATGGCTGTAGTTTATCATATGGAACAGAGACAAAGCAAACACAGCAAAAGAAAATGGGCAAGGCGGCTAGGTCCAAATCTTCCCAGAAACTACAGGAGTTTCACAGAATGTCCTTAAGGAAGTTCATCAGAGACTCAGTGTCCGGGGTTTCTTTTGGGAGCTGTTACATCATTACCCTCTGCCTACCATGTACCAAAATTCTAATTGTGCTTATAAGTGTTTACATTCACAGGAAATAGCAAATTCAAGCAAAAGCTGCTTCACTGACACTTTCTCCTACTCCAGCTAAAAAGATGAACCTATCAATGAACTCAATTTCTTTTGTTCAGCAATTGAAGATGATTCCTCTAGACAAGCCTGTAAAAATGACACATAAGTGAGTTACAATTATCTTGTTCAGAAAAACTGTTTACATCTCTGCTTCTACAACTTGCTGGTGCAAGAAGTGAAAGTGAATGTTCATTGTACCTTTTTTAGAAGTATTGCAATCAAGAGTTTGTATGATGTCAGGCATGGCTGAGGTCTTCCACACAGTGACCCAAGATTTATTTACCAGTTTCCCAAAATGATTTTCTTTTAGAGAGATTGTAGCTTTCTACTCCAGACCACCCTGCATGGCAAAGCTCTTGTTCTTTCTGTGTCCAACCAAGGGGATATAAACTCAATCCTACTAAAGTACAATTGACCACTAATTTAATGTATCTAAGTTAATTCTCCCAAGAATGTTTATGGTTTGACAAGGGATAGTAATTATTATCGCAACCTTAGAGATAGACCCTCAGTTTTGATAGAACAGACACTTGATAAGCCCTGCAAAGCACATTCATTGGTGAATTGGAAACATTCAAAAGAAGGACCAGGTAAGTGTTATGAAAGACTGTAATGACTGGATGTTCCTAACCATTTCTTAGTTTTTATGGCAATTACAGGGAGAATTACCCAGATTGATTTAACTGCCACATATTATTTTGGGAAAGAAAATCAGAAAGGGGTCTGGGTTAAGTCTGCAAGTAATACATATTTCTATTGTATTTATCCAGATTGTGAGATATATATATATATATATATATATATATATATGTAAAATTTTAGTATTTCATAAATGGAGAAATTAAATTATTCACCAATAAATCCAGAGATAAATTATTATATAACACTTGTCAATTCAATGTTCTAAAGAATGGATAACATAATTTTTTTTCCCTTCAGAATACCAGGAATCTTGGATAGACAAAGTGACACATCAGAAGGACTCAACCTTTGAAACCCGGGTCCTCAACCAAGAGGTGGGTGGCCTTGAGCTAGTCACTAGACAACTCTGAGCTTCAGTTTCCTTATGTATTTAATGAAGAAAAAAACTTCTCTCCATCACAGAGTAGGTGTAAAAATCAAATACTGTAATGTAATTCATGCAAAAATGGTTGATAAACTATAAATAGTATGTATGTGTATATGCACACACTTAAAAATAAGAGAAAGTGGTTGCATTTTAAAAAGTCAGCATGTTTAATAATTATGGCAATAACCCAAGCCCATTATGAGGAGCAGTTACTATCACTGTCTGCATCACTGATGGCACAATTAACTTAACACATACCTTTGTGGCAAGTCTGCTGAAACAACACTTTTCCTTTTAACATACTATGCCTTGCTAGCTGGGCATCTCCAAGTTGTGTACCTTCCAAGTAGAGAGGAGGGAGTGCTAAATGGCATCTAGTTGGTACATACAAAACAGAATTCCAGAATATCTACATCATTAGCAGTTTGAATTACTATAGAATATCAGAAACCACACCAAAATCTTATAGAATAAGGCAGAAACCAATGCATCTTAAAGTGGAGGTTTGTCTAAGTAGGATAAACATGATCCCATAAAGCAGTGGTGGCAAACCTATGGCACACGTGTTATTTGTTTTTCTTTTAAAACAAAAAATGTTAATATATGAGTTTTTTTTTTCTAAACTAAAAGCTTAGTACTCAGGTTTAATTGTAGTGTTGGCACTTTGCCATAAATAAGCATGTTTGAAGTTGCAGTTTGGGCACTTGTCTCTAAAAGGTTTGCCATCACTGCCATAAAAAATCCATTGTCATCAAATCCAGAGTGACTTCCCACAAGAAAGGAATCTTGAGCCTTTAGTCTTTCTTGGTAGAAATAAGGGATTTTGATAAGGGAAAATGTGTTCACATGAGAAGAAATTCTGCAGATAGGCAGTTTCTCTATCTCATAGCCTCTAGTTGATTGTCTTGGTTGAGTGCTATTCAGCAATGAAAAAGAAGACCTGAGATAAAGAGACATATCGGTTCTGTTTTGGAGGTCTTTAATTTTCTTTCACTTCTCCATAATTGAAAAGCTCTCAGGAATAATCTCATCTCCTCTTAATTCTATAGCTCCATTACATTTTCTATTTTCTACCTATTCCCTCTGACTGTGTAGAGCCTTGTTTTTATTTCCACTCATGTTGATAATTCATCCTATGTTTCTATACAATATTATTTTATTACTTCAGATATGCAGCTCATCTCCCCAGTGAAATTGTAGTTCTCTTCAGAGCCAATACTCTGCATTTCCCAAAGCAGTCTAGAAGAAGACAGGCTCATGATAAATATTCATAAATAATTGTTAATTAAATTTATTTCCATTTATTTCTGTTTTACTGGAAATTGGATGCATTTGTTCTATAATATTGGTTGCATGATGGGCTGGGGATGTAGCTTGGTGTCATAGCATCTGTCTGGCAAGCCCAAGGCCCTGAGTTTGATTCCCAGTACAATAGGAAAAAAAAAAAAAAAAGATTGGTTGCGTGTATTTGAGATGAAATTTATTAGTGGCTTAAATAAGACAAGTTTATTTGTCTTACACATAATAGTATGGAGTGAAAATTTCAGGGAAGGCAGACAGCTGTGCACCTGAACGTTATCTTCAGACTCAGACCCCTTCCATCTGGTTGCTCTGCTGTCCTATCTGTGTGATTCTCACATTCCTTGTTGAACATGTCACCTCAAGATTAGATGATGGTGGAAATACGTAAGCTAGGGTAGCTTCTCAGAGGTTCATTACATCATTTATGCCACAGATTATTCATCAGATCTTGGTTCCTACCATAACTGGCTTCAGGGAAAGATGGAAAATGTAGTCCGTATTCTGGTACTTGTCCAAGGGAAAAAAATCAGAACTATTAACATAATGTAGCCAATTTAAAATTTTTTAAACAATGATTTACAATAAGAAACACATTTTATGTGACAACTCAGTATAGCCTCATACACACAAAGAAATACAGTATTTGAGGGTTAGGGAATCAAACTCAGGACCTCACTCTTGCCAGGCAAGCATTGTGCTACTGAGCTAAATCCCCAGTCCCAAAACAAAAGTTTTATGAAAGAACACATGCCCCTATTTTGTGTGACATATTTTTATGTTTTATAAAAAATAAGTGCCAAACATGGTAACATATGCCTATAATCCTGCCTACTCTGGAGGCTGAAGCAGGAGGATCAAAAGTTTGAGACCTCTTCAAATCAGTAATCTTTTGTCTCAACATTTAAAGGGTAAAGGGGTTGAAGATGACCAGAAAAAAATTATAAATATATTTTTGAAAGTATTGTTTGTGACTGATGAATGAAGCATGGCTTGCAATTTTAAAGGCACTACCACACAGTGATGAAAGAAGAATCCCAGGGTTTTGCTAGGGGCCAAAGGGAAGGAAGCAGTGCGATCTGCCTTCAAACAAGGTAATTTAATTTGCTTGCTTTGCAGCATGCATCACAGTTTTAGCCACTAGATAGACAGAAGAAAATAAATAAGTCAACCAAGGAATAAGTAACATATTACAGGGCATAGAGGGAGTCTATGGTAGTGGTAAAAAAATTGAAGGCAAGAGAGATTTTTTGCTACCATTGATAAAGAGCAAGAGATCCTCTCTCAGGATAGGAAAAGAAATTCTCTTTGTCTCTTGATATGTATTGTGTGTAGGAAAAAACACATACAAAAATATATACTCCCATTGATCCTTCTGTAATTTAAGCTTAACTGATAATGCAGATCAAATCTAAATGGATCTCATTTTAATTCTCTGTCATGGCCTCAGATTTATGAACTGTGTCAAGGGCAGCTTCCTATCTTCACTGCGGTAGTGTATCTCCTAGGCTTTCCTAATTCACTTCTGTGCTAGTATAATCTATATAATAGATTTATCATTCCTTCTGCAGGCTTCAAATTTGAGGAAAACCTCATATTGTGTGATGTGTTTTCCTTGACAGTTTCAACTGACTTGTCAGATTTTTGACAGAAGAAAATAAAACCAACAACTTTGAGAACATTACATTGCATTTGTTTTCAGAGGCACAGTTTTTGAGGAGTTTGAAATGACTTCTAAATGATGTCACAATAGACGCTTTAAAACAGGCCCCAAATCCTTTGTGCTATAAGCACCACTGGCTTAATTCGTTCCGGAGGAGGCATCCTCTTTAACTGCAAACTAATTGTGTTATGGGCTCCTACTATGTTGCTTCCAGAGGTTTCAGTTGTGGTAAACAGTGCATTTCCATGGCATTTATTGAAAGATGCCTGGGTTAGAGGCATGACAAGTGCAGTGATAGTCTCCAGAGCCTCCATTGTTGCATCGGGGTCCATGAGCCCCAAGTTCTCCGATGAATTACTGTTTCCCCAGCTTCATCACTGTGCAGTGGGGCCTCTCTCACCACTTCAGATCTAATGGACATCCACAGAAATGAGAAGTTTTTACTGCCTTAAAGGCTGCTAAATGGCTCCTGAAGAAATGAGTCAATGTTTTCAGCTTTGTTTTCATTCTACATCCCAGAGCTCACCCGGATTGGCATCTGTGTTTGCTGCCTCCAGAGAGATAGAAAGAGAGAGAGAGAGAGGCTAATTATTGGACAAAGCTGGGGATTAAACTTCCTTCTTGTCCTTCTGAAGGAACAGTCCCATTGGAACAGGGCTTAGGGCTTATTAGGAGAGTGGTGGAGAGAAAAGGTGTTTCCTTAGTGGATAAAAAGAACCGAAATGCGCAGTGCTTTTAATCCAACACTTGGAAATCACTTGAAAACCCTTGCAAGTTCCCTGAAGATGGGGCATCTTGTGCCATATATTCAAGCAATAAGACATGACAGGCATTTTATTTCATCAGGGCCTCCCACCTTATGCATTTTGTGGCAGAAGGCCAAAGCACAAATGACTCTCATGGATATTCTTCTACAAATGCATTAAAATCCTTGCACTGACTTATTAGTACTAAGAAATGAAAATTGCCTTGAAAACTAAGGAGGAAAAGAGATTTCTTAAGATAGTCTCATAAGGGTCAGGTACCCTGACAGCCAATAAGAACCTTCCATTTGCAAATAATGTCCAAAAGATACATCTTAATATAGGCAGTCTAGAAAAGGGCTCTGAAATCTGAGAACTCCCTCTTCCTGTATTGCCAAAGGGCAAGTGTCAAAGTACAGCACTGAAAGGTGAGATCTGTGTCAGCATATAGACCAATATCCCAGCTTTTGGTTTGGATGATTGATAT
Organism: Hydrochoerus hydrochaeris; assembly: GCA_004027455.1. Taxonomy (NCBI): domain Eukaryota; kingdom Metazoa; phylum Chordata; class Mammalia; order Rodentia; family Hydrochaeridae; genus Hydrochoerus; species Hydrochoerus hydrochaeris. The sequence goes on from PVLA01000271.1 coordinate 121,043, forward strand.
TTTCTCACTTTCCCTAAAAGATTGCAAGAGAACTTGTGTATTTATGGAACAATTCATAACATTTGGTGGCCAATTTAGCTTTTAAAAATTTACCTTTGAAGATGAAGACTTCAGGGTGGTTGTAACCTGGCCTTTCTCCCAGAGAGAGGTACATTTTTAGATGATTAGAGAACTTCAGGTGGGAATGTTACTCTGCTTCTGGCTTTTTGCCTTAAAATATGACCTAAGGCAAGGTATCATTTCCCAGAAATGAAATATGTCATATGTTACTATTAAAGTGAAGCAGAAAAAGAGCATTCTATTACAATAATGGGTTTTGTTTAAAAAAATTTAAATGTCAAATCCCCAAAGGAATAATATATATTTGATACTATTATTGAAATAGCAATACTAGTAATTGTATGAGGTACTTATATTTAGTATTGGTCATATAGTAAAAAGATTGCATAAATCTTTCAGTAAAATTATGGTGTTAGAGAAAATAAGAAATAGCATCACTTATTCATGCAATCAATTGACACTTATTGGTGGTGGCTATGTGTCAGTCATAAGTCTAAATCCTGGAGATGCAAATAAATAAATAAAATGACAAGAATATCTTCCTGCCTTCAAGAAGTTCACATTTCAGTTGAAGAGTCAGACAGAACAAGTAAAGACAAAATAATGTTGTAACAAATATGACAGAGGTCTCAATAGGGCTGGGGGATATACTACAGGAAGCTATTGGCCCAATGGAAGGAGTTTTTGCTCTCCTTAGTGACCTGTTCAGCTGAGTTAAGCTTGGAAATATCAGAATGAAGCACATATTAAGCAGACAGAACAGAATGGGCAAAACTGCAGCAGCAAAAATTAAATCAATAAAGGCATAGCACATTTGGAAATTGGAGAGTGATTTTGGATATCCACAGAGGACAACCTTTGAAACCATTGTCAAATAATGGGCTCTGATCAGCTAGCTTGTGTTAAAGAAACATAAGTGACTTTTGAGGAATACAATTTTACAAAATGAATATGTTTTACATATAGTCTGCACAGCTAAGGCAATGACAGCAAGAGTCAAAATGTTGCACGGAATAAAAACTGTCATACCATGACTCATATGATAACTTATGAAAGTATATCAAGAAATACAAGAAGATTGCTCACTTCATGTGTTTATGAGTGGATTGAACCTAATTTGCTAGCATTAAACTCACTTTTCTGCAGAAAAACATGTCAAGAGAGGGTTGGGTGAAACTTGTAATTACTAATATTTGATATTACAATGTAACCTTTTATCCTAAAATCAATCTTGTACCCGTAAGAACAGATTACCACCAAGGAAGTATAGGTAGTAAGTCACTAATTTTCTATCTTCCATATTCCAAAGGCTTTCTGGCTATGTATTTCTCTCACTTTTAGCAGTCAGTGAATACAATTGTAAAGCAGTGATTTTTATTAAATCCTACAATAACAAGTCTTAAGCTAGGTTATGAGCTACATCCTACCATCCATAGCTCTCATTGGGGAGATGAGCTTTTGACATATTCCTTCTACTGGTTGACTCTTTTGCCTACTGATCTCATCCTGAGTGGACTTTGGCTGTATCTTCATGGATTTTTCAATTTCTCCAACAGAGTTCCAAAGTATTAGCATTATTATCAATGTGAACATCATCATTATCACTACCTTCATAACAGTATCTCCCACTACCACTGTGGTTTGTAAAGCAGTTGCTTTATGACTGCAGAAGCTACTATTCTAAGAACTTTTATATATATACTATATTAACTCATTTTATACCAACATTAGAGAGTAGTGCTGCCCATAGAACTTTTCATGATGATGGAAATGTTCTATATCTATGTTGTCCAATACGGTAGCTATTAGCCACAAGTGGCTATTGATTAGTGATTCTGAGGAGCTACATTTTTCTTGTATTTAATTTTAATTTCATTGAAGCAGCCACGTGGCTAATGACTGTTGTATTGGATAACACAGCTACAGCAGCTGGTGGTTTATGATTATTATTATTATTTTAAAAATCTGTTTTCATCATTGGTGAAAACTTACTAAGGGCTAGTTTGAGTGCATGGGTCTGAAATATTCTTGATGCTATAAATATTTTAAAACAGGCCTCCTCTCCTACTTCTAGAGAACTTTTAGTTTACCTTTCTTCCACCCTCTTAGAATTCAATTTAAAAGACTTTTATGGGATATATAGGGTAACATGCAGTCTTTCCTAAACCAAAACTTATGAAATATATGGATAAGGTTTTAAAGGAAATCTCTTCATCAGCCAGCCATCCCAAATGGCCAACAGTGATACAGTCCCTCTACTGAAAATTAGAATTGCATATACTTACTAGCATCCCAAAGGAAGACATACACTTCCACTTATAAAATAAAACAGTGAAAGAGGATTTTATGTGTTGAGTTTCTATGATGAAACAGTCTTCAGATAAACTCTTAATTTCCTAAATTTAGCCTTTCTCTCAGCAAAACTACCTTTTCAGATTGCTCTGGCTTGTGTGTGAGAAAATGGTAATATACTTCAAAGCAAAAAAACTGATTGGAAGACTTAATTACATTTCTGATTAGTCCACTCTGTAAGTCAGACTTACTACTATTAGAGAAAGAAAAGTAGGCGCTTGGTTTGAACCATCTGTCTTGAAAATGTGACATATGTTTGCTTTGTTTACTCAACATCCAAGTGTAAACTGATACACTGAACTAGAAATCTGTGTCTTGTGTGGTGTGTGTGTGTGTGCGTGCATGTGTATTGGAAGGAACGGTGCCTGATGAGGGCATTGGTGTCTTCATTCCTGCCTCTGGGGATCATGCCTGCAGCCAAGGAGGTGCTTGGGTTGTAGGGATGTCCGTGATGTTTGTGGCTCACACTGAGACGCAGACACTCTTTGTAAAGACTCCAAACAATGCGCAGCACGCAGGCTAGCAGCGGCCACAGCTGAAGGGCACGCCTGGGTGATGTGTAGTTGAATGGACAGCTATCCACCCCTCCTCCTCTTCTCCCTGCCCTTACAACCGGGCCTCAAACTTCAACCAAGCTCATGCCCTTTTCAATTAACCCTCCTCTATCAAAATGAAGGTTACTGTTCTGTCCTCAATGGCAGCCCATTGTTTGATATGATGGGGTTGCAGATTTGACAGCTGGGCTCATGCAGACTTGATTCAAATTCGGTCTCCCTGAGAGATGAAGTTGGACATCAGTAAACATCTTAAATACAAGCCCTGAGCCTTCGGAAGCCCACCCAGCACTGTCAGCCTAACCGGAACGCTGAGTTAGTGCAGACTTCCGTGCTCCAGGGATCTCTGATTGGGTTCCACTTGAAGCCCTTGTCCCAGTGGAGTAGGGCATTCAGCAGAAGGAGTGGGAAAAGCGTTCCCAGAAGTTGGGGTAAAGGGCTGCGTATATATTTGACTTTTTAAAAAAATTTATTCACAAAGCAGCCAAGATGGAAGTCATCTTATAAATTCCCTAAAGCCAAGTCTGACCAGCCTTAAATGTAAAGGGTTGAGGTCTCAGTTTCTGTTTCACTGTCCAAACTAGAGACAGTAGACATTGCATTTGCACACGAGCGTGTGTGTGTGTGTGTGTCTGCTGGCTTAAATGAACGGGTCAGGCACATCCCACGATCACTGGTGGGGGAGGGCGTTGAGTCTGACTCTGTCTTTAATGTGCTAAGTCTTGAGTCATAGTCGTGCGTGTTGTGGGATAAAAACTTTGTGTTTAGAAGGTTCTGGCAGCGGTACGCTGACAAGAAAGAGCCCTTGTGCATTGTACTCTGTGCGTGTGTATGTGTTTGCGTGATAGAGAGAGAGAGAGAGAGAGAGAGAGCGAGATTGAGAGGGAGCTAGCGCCTGCCAGGCGCCAGCGGTTGGCTTGTAGTGCTGCCTGCCTTGTCCTGCGCGCACCTGCTGGTTCTCCCAGAGTCCCACTGTGGGCAAGCCAGTGCATGTGCCCGACTGTAGGGACAAGCTTCGGTGGCGATTTGCAGTGCTCTACTGGGCGGCGGGAACAAAACCAGACCGAGCGTGCACTGGCCAGGAGAACTGGCCACGTTATTCTTTGCCCCGCTTCCCATAACCACTAACATTCCCACTGGGCATCCTAACCCTTGTCGCTGCTGGGAAGTTATCCCGGCCAACTCAGCCCGGGAGAAGATTACGGTATCTTTTTTTCCTAGCACAGAGAAAGTGAGCCCAAAATGAGGAGGAGTAGGAGGAAGTAGAGGGGGAGGAGGAGCCACCCCCTCAAGAATGAATGAATAAACAAACAAACAAACAAACAAACTGGCTCTTCGCCGCAGCTGGATGCGGTCGGTCGGTTGAGTCCAGATCGGTGGCCTGTGGAGTTTTCTGGAGCAGCTTGAACACCCATCGCCCTTTTCCCTCTCTCTTGTCCCAGGCACCCTTTTCCTTCTTGTAGGCTAACTTTGGGGTACCTTTCGGAAGGGTTGCTTTGTGGTGGCTGATTGCACCTGCCAGGGCGCGCGGGTGTGAGGCTGAGCACTCTTCCCCGGCGCAGTAGTGTAAAAGCGCTGAGCTCCCGGCGCTTGTCAGTGGAATGCGCTGCCGCTGAGGAGCGAGAGGAGGGCGCACAGCGCCTAGAGGCGCAAGAGCCAGGCTCCAGCCACAGCCGGGACGCCGGTTCCCTCTCGCCCGACCGCCTTGGAAAGCAGGCGAGCTTCTGGGTAGGGAGTGGGGGGGCGGGTGTCGGCGACCGGGTGTAGCGATTGGTGGTTTGGATGCGGAGGGCCGGCGGCAGAGCCAGCGAACGAGCTGGCGCACGGGCAAGAGGAGGGGGCGGCCAACTTCCCGGGAGAAGGGCGCTTTCCACGCCGGAACTGGCTAGCGAGCCGCAGCAGCAGCCGCCACCGCCACCAACACCACCACCGCCGCCGCCAACGAGGGCTCCGACTCAGGGCAGCTGCTGCCTTCGTTTGCGGCGCTCGGAAAGTAATATTGATTTATTTATTTGCTTGCCTTCAGCCCCTTGGGTTGTAACCGATAGACATCCCCCTTGGACTTTGAGAGCCTGCGTCCGACCTCTGCAGCTCGCTGCAGCCCGTTTAGCCGCCCCCCCCCCGCCCTCTTACGCGCACAAGCATTCACAGCGCCGGGACCGGGGTGGGGGTGGGTCTTCACCCTGGGGTTGTCAAGTCCCCTAAGGCGGGAGCGAGGGAGGGGAGAGGGTTGGGGAGGGCGGAGGTTTCAAGGCTCTGGACTCTCATTTTAAAGCGCCTTCTCCCTTCCAGGTTGGGTCGGACCTGAACCCCTAACAGCAAAACCACCTACCGCCCTCACACCTTCCCGGAGTTGAGTCGCCAGTGGCGGCGGCAGCGAACGGGCCGGGGGTTTCCTCTCGCCCTGGATGGAGCTGAACTTTAGGCTGCCAGAGAATCGCGGCCATCCGGGGACCGCTGCATGCTGAGCTCCCTCGGAGAGACCCGGCGGCGGCTCCGGATTTTTTGGGGGCGGGGGCGGGGACCAGCCGCGCGCCGGCACCATGCTCTTGGCGACCCTGTACTTCGCGCTGCCGCTGCTGGGTAAGTCGAGGCCTCCACAGACTTTCTTACCTACTGAGTCTTTTCCATGGGTGCCTTGCGGTACCCCCTCCCCCTTTCAAAAAATTGCGGCGCGGGTGCGGTGGATGCGGGAGGAGGAAGTTTCGTTTTGGGGGAAGGAGACCCCAAATCCCTGGGCTTGGGGAGCGGCACTGCTTGGAGCGCTTCAAGATTGGTTTTTATTCTCCCTGGCTTTGATTAACCCAGTCTCAGGGGGGCGTGAAGGAGTGTGACCCTCCAGCCCCGGGCCTGGCGGCCCTTTCGAGCCCTGAGGAGCTGGAGGAGGCGCGCGGGCAGGTGGAGTTTGGGCGCACTCTGGACCGAAAGGCAAACTTCGAGAGGAAAACTTTTCTCTGAATAAGATTCGGCGCTCCCCGCCGGGCAGGCTGCGGGCCGCCTCGCCCAGCTCCCAGCGCCCCGCCCGCTTCCACACCGAGCGCCCTGGGGCTGCAGCCCGGCCCGGCCGGGGCGCGAAGAGCGAGCGGCCGCAGCCCGGGTGCCCGGGGAGGTGGGGCAGCCGCTGGGGCCGAGCTGCCCTAGGACCGTAGGGCAGTAGGCGCCGGAGGATATGGGGCAAACCCCGCCAAACCCGCGGGCTGAGTCTGCGGCGCCTCCCCTCGTCCTAGCCGGGGAGGAAGGGATGTAGTTCCGTGGGCGGGAAAACGAACTCCGTGGAGCAAGGAGTGAACCCGCTCCCTTCCCAGAGCGCCCCAGGATGCTGGGCGAGCTTCGTCGTCCCGGGCGCGCGCCCTGTCCCGGAGTCCGGGCTTTGGGGTCCCTGTCAGGCCGCACTCAGGCTTCTTCCCCTCCGCCCCGCAGACTTGCTCCTGTCTGCCGAGGTGAGCGGCGGGGACCGTCTGGACTGCGTGAAAGCCAGCGATCAGTGCCTGAAGGAGCAGAGCTGCAGCAGCAAGTACCGCACGCTGAGGCAGTGCGTGGCAGGCAAGGAGACCAACTTCAGCCTGGCTTCGGGCCTCGAGGCCAAGGATGAGTGCCGCAGCGCCATGGAGGCCTTGAAACAGAAGTCGCTCTACAACTGCCGCTGCAAACGGGGCATGAAAAAGGAGAAGAACTGCCTGCGCATCTACTGGAGCATGTACCAGAGCCTGCAGGGTACGCACCCACCGTCTGCCACTCACTGCCCGCTCCTCTGGAAGTCAGGGACCCTTTGGTCCTCGGCTGGCTAAGCACATCCTGCGCGCAGTTCTCCCCAGCTGCGAATGAGGACCATTCAATGGCCCCCGGGGACAGCAGCAGCTGGTGTTTGCTGAGGATGAGCAGTATTGTTGTCTCTGGTTGTTGGAAAACCCAAGAGCAGGTGGGGGCAGTCCTGGGATCCCGCTGGCCTTTTTGAAACCTGGTCAGAACGTCCCAGTAGGGACCTGTAAAAAGCCACTGGAAAAACCTGCAGCTTCTCCAGCTGGCTTCACAGACTAGTGATAATGGCTTGCCCTGCATTTTGCCAGTTTCCCCCTTTCTTCCCTTCTAGCTAGTCTCTAACATAGGAAGAAGAACTCTAAAAGGTTCAATGGAATCCACTCTATCTTTACCCCTCTCAAACCTGATCAGACCCATTTGTCATCTTAGATTAGCTGAGTTTTGAAGCAGCTGCTGTGGTTCAACTTTGGTTAACAGAAGTAGCTCAGGGAGGGAAAGCTCACTTGTCACAGCCACCCATTCTAATGAGCAATTTTTGGTACTACTGTGAGAGAGGCATCTTGAGTTTGTAAATCAGACACAGAATCCTGTGTATTAATAAGTCACTGAGGCTTATCCTGAAAAATTTGATCTGTCAGTTACAACTTCCTCCGGAATCTGTATTCATGAAAATCTGTTTCAGAGATGGACTCTGTTAATAACCAGAATACCTATTTTCTGGCTGCATGCCATTTTGGGGGGGAGCATTCAAATATGGAGGCTTCTTCTGGATCACTTTTCTTCCACTGGCTCCTGGAGGCAAATAAGGCTTGAGGTTTCATTGGCACTTTTGTCTGTGATTTCAATTCTTTATAGAGTGGGAAAGTTTTCTGGCAAGAAATAGGCTGGATTTTTCTCCTGTGTTTTCATGATACTCTGGGGAGAACAAAGACAACAGAGAGAGGAATGAAAAAAAAATTTAACTACAACCAAATACGTATATTTGAAGCCTTTGAAAGTTTTAATATCATTTTGTCACACAATCATAACAGAATTAAGGTTAAGCAGCAACACATTGAGTGAAATGCATCGGTTTTTCGGATCTGAGCCCAATCTTTCTGTTGTAGGAAATGATCTGCTCGAAGATTCCCCATATGAACCAGTTAACAGCAGATTGTCAGATATATTCCGGGTGGTCCCATTTATATCAGGTAAGCAGATTGACATTTTTACTCTGATGCCTTTACCTTTGCCAGCTTGAAATCCATTGGCTTGCTGTTCTTTGGCTTTCAAATAGTGTGTAAGTAGATAGTTGAATGGTATAGTGTTTCTGGGAAATTAGAAGTAAGATGATGATAATGAAGAGACATAATGCCTAACTTTGATTGTATGACTTGAAAGTAATTGTAAATGAAGTAATGGATATAATAGTTGGGAAGAGGTTGAAGGGAGGTAACTTGGTTGAGTTTCTTTTTCACATTAAAATATGATTGGCCAACTCTTGGCAAAGGGAATGCCATTTCTGTCTGTAGGTGGCAATCGTATTCTCTTGTTGTTGCATTTCTTACACAGCACCTCCCCAGAATGAGATCTATTCTAATGATGCCACTTTCTTTAGGGAATAGAAAGTAATCTTAAATTGTTGAAGAATTCTGGTTGGACTTACTTGTCTGCCTTTGATTTAAAAGATTAAGCTCTACCATTTGTTAATTCTGTTTCTAATTTTTCCTGAGCAAGTATGAACATTTCTGAGAGAATGTACTATCCAGTGGATCTTTAAAATTTAGTCTTGCTTCCCATGGTTTGTTTGGTCTGTCTCTAGAGTACTCTGTTTGGTTTGGTAGTGAGTTTAGTTTTAGAATTAAGTTTTTCATAACATTTGCACTCAGACAGCCCAAAAATAATGAGTGAGGCAGTAATTTCTCTTGATGACATACAGATTCCAGACTAATGTTGTCTTTATTTGTTTACAGTCAAGACATTTTCTCAACTATATATATACACACACACATACACACATACATATCTACCACAAATTATATTTATTTCTTGGTGGTTAAACATGGCAGTTAAACATGGTGGTTAATATTGAATTTGATTCTGTTAGTTGATGGTTTGCTACTGATGAGAGTTTTGGTTTTCTAAATGCTTTATATTTTCCTGCAGAAAAGCCACAGAACCAAGAGAATGCAAAATACTGACTATTATGTGTGAGTGTATGATGCATTTATTTACCAGATGTTCACTGAGCACCTACTGTGTTCTGGCTGTTGTGATCTTGGCAGTGAATCAGTTATGATCCCTGTCCTCATGAATGTTAGGCAGTCAACAGCTGACAGTTATTTAACCCTTACTATATTCCAGGCATTCTATGAAGAGCTTTGCATCATTAGTTTGTGTAATCATCAAGTGTTCCTTAGATGTCATTATGTTCATTTTGGAGGTGAGGAGATTGAGGTATAGTGAAGATAGAAAACCAGCCAGAGATCACAAAGGTTCTAAAAGATAAACCAGAATTTAAACCTAGATGTACTTGATTCCAGGCCTCAAAAATATCTACCCTTTGCTATTTGGGTGTAGTCCTCATATCAGTAACACCGACAAATCCAGGGAGTCATTTAGAAGTGCAAAATCTCAGGCTCCTTTCCTGACTTACAGAACCAGAGTCTGCATTTTTGACAAGATGCCTGGGTGAGACCTTCATAGGAACATCAAACTTGAAACACACTCTTCTGCATGATTTTGGCATTTAATTTAAAGGAAAATTGTGTGTGTATGTGTGTGTGTACGCATGTGTGTGTTAATATAAGATATAAGGGTACAGGTAATTTAGCATCACAAGCATTTATGTTACCTAAATAATGCTGATAATTTCCACTCAAATGTCCCCACCTAATGATCCTATGAGTCCAGCCTGACAGTGGCTCAAACAGTGGAGGAGAGATATACAGACAAGTTCATGTAACCATCTGTATTTTTGACTGTAGAAACTAAGTTGGGATGTGGCCAGTTGGGTACCTGAGGTGAACCTCAAGCTGTTAAAAGAATGATGACTTGTGCCTGCCTCCCTCATGGGAGTGTCACTGCCCAGTCTTCACTGGTGGCTGGAAGGGTATGAACATTCTTTTGCACAGTGAGAAGTGAAGAAGCAGGCAAGGCAGAGGGTTCATTTCAGAGTTACTATGAATTAGGATCCTTTAAGACTCACTTTTCCTCTCTGGTTTGTTCATTTCATTGGAGTAAATAACAATCCATGATTCTGAAGGAAGATTGAGGTCATCTCCAGAATCCCTCCCCTGTGTGCCTGAATTGCTTTTTGGATTCTTTATTTCTGCACTCAAAGTGCCATGGTTGTTCCTGGGTATCATTAGCTTCTCTGAGTTTATTTTATTATTATTGGAAATGACTTATGAATCTTTGCATGTTACAGATTTTACACATTTATGTGTTGGTCCATTTTCTCAGGTAGGGCTCTTTTCACAGTAACAGTGATCTTGGTTTGTGAGACCTGTTCTGCTGAAAACACAGAAGTCATAATGAATTAAGCAGAGTCAGGAAACCCTTGTCTAAGGCTCCATTTTATATCTCAAGGGCATTGAATTTAGGTTCCAGCACTAACGAGCTTTGACCTCTGACAGTGTCTGTGTTCCTTAAGTGGGTATGGTGCAGCCAAATGGAACCTTGAGAGGTTTTAAGTCATTGAATAATGCATATTATCCAGTTTTGCCTTTGTAGGATGGAGAAGGACAGAAAGGCAAAGATGATAAATGTTGCTTTTCATAGCATGAATCTGAGTTTCTAGAACATCTCTTCTGCCATGAAAATCTGTCTGAGAAAGCCAGCACAGCAGGGTCTCTGCCTTTTACAGATATGGTAACAATCAGAGTTTCCATATTTGGATTTCTCTGCTCAGTGTGAGGAGTATGTTTATCTATATACATTAAGTGTGAGCTGACTCCTCCCATTGATATGTTTGACATTCTTATGTTTCCATTTTCTTTGGATTCCTCAAACCCACAGCTCTCTTTGTCATTGTTAATTTACCAGACCAAAGATCATGTTGAGGTTTTATCTTTGACCTGGTGGGAACAAGGAAGGGAACAAAAGTAAGGTGGGATCTAAGAACTAACATCTGTTCTGAAGCCTGAACTGCAGAAGGGAAATGGAGCAGCCTAGTCAGGCTGGAAGTTCAGTGGGAGGTTAGCAGACCTAGTCTTCTGGAAATTTGATAGCAGAAGTCTTTGGCCTGGAGGGCTTGCTAAAGGGCTTGAGGGGTTACATTTAGTCAGGGTTGGTGCCAGTGTGGTTTTCAGGGGGTCTGGAACATGAAATACACAAAGGAAAAAGTAAACTGGTGCAAGGGGATGTTTGGGGAGTGGGAGGAATTCGGAGAAGTCTCCTGGGAGCCAGAGGGCAGAGCTGTGTGGGAGCTTGGAAGCTCAGGATGTGGTGCTTAACATGTGCCCCACCCACCACAGCTAGCTTTGCTCTAGAGCCTCTGATCTGCCTCTTTGCCTCCACAAAAGTTCAAGCAACAGCAAGAAGTAATTAGTGAATTAAAAGGATGATAAGCCTGTTGACATTTTGTTTTTGGACTCCAAAAGGGGCAGATTAAGTGAGAAAGTTTTACAAACTATAGTGGGTTCCAAGAAAATCATGCAGGTGGAGGGGAGGACATGAGCTCCTCTTGGCAATAAGAGAAAAAGAGGGCTCCAAGGTTGAAAGATTGGCTTTTGTAGAGAAGAGTCAAGAGATGCCACGCCTTCAGTGCATAGAATCAAAATGGAAGATAAAGTATACCGGTCAGGTGGAAAGTTCATAGCACAAGAGCCATGTCAGGATTGGAATGTCCTCAGTCTGATTTGGTCCCAACATTCTGGCTCTGTCATCACTTCCTTACCAAGTCCAGGGAGTCCTTTAGACCTTCCTGAAAGCCTTCAGATGTTGACACTAGGGGCTAAGAAACTGGAAATGGTTTGCATTGGATAAGATGTTCCTAAGCTCTTTTGGTCCCCTTTTCTGCATGACATGAATTATTAGTCATGTTGGCATTTCTGGTTTAATGTACCATCATGTTTGTTACTATTTAAAAAACTTTATTAAAAGCTTTGCATATTGTTGTGACATCGTCTGCAGCATGAGAGAGAAAGGCTTGAACATACTACTTGTTAGGGCTGTGCTGATCTTTTTCTTTATACCCCACTCTTGGAAACAACTTCTGCTGTGCTCCTCTAGTTGAGACCCCATTAGTTTTCTGTATTGATTCTGGCATGTGTTACATGGCCCTGCTGCCTCCTTTCTTAAAGTCCCACACCCCCTTCTTCACTCTTGCTCCATGGGAAAGACAATTCTGTAGCTATGCCATGTACATTCACTTTGCTGTCCCTTTGCACATGGCCTGGCATTGGCTTGGGAAAATTCTCTTACTTCTCTAAAGTCATGATCAAGTTTCATCTCTGTGGGCTTTTTTGGAATTCACCCAGACCAGCACTTCCAGTCAGGACTTCCTCATGCTACCTGTGCTCTTGCTGTTTTGATAGCCATTAATCATGGCATCTTGAGAGGACTTATTTATGTGTCTGTGTTCCCCATTGGAAAGGCAGGGACTGGCTTACCATGCAGGTGTCTGCTCGGCACCAATCATCTTTCTTGGTTCAGAGGTAACATCCCATCACTCATTAGTGGTTGAATGCCAGAGAAGTATCCTTAGTGACCTAGTCCAACCTTCTGGTTTTAAAGACTCCCAGCACAGAGAGGGGAAATCATTTGGCCAGCATCACATTGCTGAGGGTAGCCTTGGGAACCTTTGCCAGGACACTGCTTGACAGGAGGCGAGTTGGCTTCTTTCTACTGCGTACTCTCTGTCTGAACTTCATCCATTCCTGGGACCTCAGCTACCACTTTCAGCAGTGACTCTCAGGGGCTTCTCTCCTACTCTAGCCTCACCTGAGATCTAAGCTATTATTTCCAACTGAGTTCTGCATAACAACTGTATCTCAGCATGTTCAAAATAGATCTCACTGTCTTTCCTTTTTCTTCTCATACCCTCTTTGTTGGAGTTTCCCATCTTACTGTCATTTGCCTGGTGATGTCTGTAATAAACTGTGGAGTCATCACCATCGCCTCTGCCAGTCTCACTCTTTCATAGCACTTTTGCATTGCTCCCTTCTCTCCATTCTGAGTGATCCAAATCTCCTCACACTTAAATTTTGCTTTGGACTCCTCACAGACCTGCAGCCCTTGTTTCTAGTTTCTCCCAGTCTCATCTCACCTTCTAACTGCCAGGTCTTATATTGGTACCTTGAGGCCATACTGGAACCATCTGGCCCATCTCTTCCTTCAGAGACTTTTTTACTGATCCATATGCTATCTCAGCCCTGCCACCCTATGCTGGCTGGAGTGCTGATCCACTGGTGCTCCGGGAAGCTTTGTACTGCTGCGCTTTGTGCACACCGGTGTTGGAAAAGGGATGTTCCACTCACTCTGGTGACCCTCACTTCTGCCACTGCCTTTTGTCTTGAGCAGGTCATTTGAGTTCATTATGTCTCAGATATCTTGGAGGTAAAAGGGGCGAAGATGATAAATATTGGTCATTTTTGACAGAGGCCGTGCTAGTTGTTGGCTCAGTTCTGACTCCAAGACTGGACCTCTTTTCAGCAGACCATATTTCCTGATCATAGAATACCAATTCTATGTCTTGAAGTGGGTAGCAGTCTGAGCCTTTGGGAAGGCTGCTCATAAACTACCTTGAACAAGAAATGAAAAATCTGCAGTCTATCTCTAAGGCCCATGAGGAAAGCCCTGCCTCTTAGTAACACAGCTGAAGGCCCTTCCTCTGGGGAAGGGCTCTCTTGTTCCGTCTCTGAATCCCTCCTGCTCCTTCAGGCCTCTGTCCTTTGGCTCTTTAGTTGGAGGTGAGTTTGTTGCAGCAAGTGAACACCCAGGCCTGAGCTCTTATTGTGCTTAAGGATTCTTGTGATTAGCCTTTCCTTCTCAGCTTCACTGATTTCCATTCTTCCAGCCTCACCCCATAAATCTTCTTCCCAGAATCCCTTATGGCAGAAGAATTACTGCTCCCTGAGAAGGGCAAACCTTAAACCTGAGAGCGGCTTCTGTCTCCAAAGGCTCTGCTAAGTACTCTTACATTTCACTTTCACAGACCACTACTTTTGGTTTTTATTTTCTTTCTCTCCTGTCCCTCAGCATTCCATTTTTATTGTACAACAGTTTGAAATTACATACAGGATAAAAAGGGAAAGAAAAGATAACCACTGCGAGTCAACATGTGACATGAGTCTTCTTAATTTTTTCTTTGGAAGTGAAGATGTATATATGCATGTGTATACACACACACACACACTGTTTTCCCCTCACAAAAACTGGCTGTCCATGTACCCTATTACCTGTTCAGTGACCTGAGGATCCTGTCTTTCTGTTTCACTGATCACTTCCTGAAGACAACATTGTATTATTAATGTCAACTCAAGAAGTTCCATGAAAAAAAAGCAGTGAGACATTCTGGTAGCTAGAATTCTAGTAGCTAACTACTTATGGCAGAAGCCTAAATATTCCAGTGAAGGCTTTGAAAGTAGAGACCATCAAATATTTGCATGGTAACTAAATCCTGTTATCAGAAAAAAGGAAGATAAAACATCAGTGAGTGACAGGTAATTGCTTGAACTGAAGATTGTTACAAGGTGCAAAATTATTTATAGCCAATATGTCTGTCTTCATTCCTTCTCCTTAGTCATCTGAAGTATTTCCTTCTGCCATCTCTTAAATTTTTAGATTGTTCAATCCAAAGGATATCCTTTTTTTTTTTCTCTCTGAGACACAGTATCAAATTCTTAAGAGATGGTATCAAATTGGGCTTGTTTGATTCAGAGTATACTGGTCCAGCAGTTAGGAGCTCTGTGTTTTCCTTTTACTTTGACCTCTAACTAGCTAGGTGACCTTGAGCTGGTATTTGCCTAACCTGAGAGTCAACTGCGCCTTTTACAATATGAGGGCTGCGCACCAAGATATTTAACAGATTTTCCCTTTCTTTCAAGGTTGTATATATTGAGTCTTACATTATTCTAGAACTTACTATTTTTCTTGCTAGCATTTTCTTCATGCCGAGGAAACTTGTTATCCTGGCATATATATCTTTCATATTAATAACATTTATAAAGGATGATTTATTCAATGTATACCTTACTTTGAACTTGAATGTATTTAAGACATCTTATTTGAATACATGGGTGAAGATAAAGTAAAAAACAAGAGATGGAGAAAATTGGGAAAAGGAGAAAATGAGAATAGGAAAGAGAAAAATGAAGCTAGGAGTGAATTCAGTAGACAAAAATGCATGCCATAAAATTATATCTAAATAAATTAAATTATCAGAAGTGCCTTGTGTGTACAAGGATAAGTAAACATCACTGGATGGTGGATGTGATAGGACTTTTGGAGGTCATTCTAGTCCAGTCCCCTTATTTTACTGATAAGAAAAGTGAGAGTTCCATAAATTTATAGGACAGTGAAACATAAATTGTCTAGGACAGTGATGACAAGTAAAATTAGGTGTGAGTTTGTTTTTAAATTGCTGTTTGAAACTCCCGGTATCCTGGCATTTCCCCACCTCCTTTCAGTTGCCCTTTCCCAGTCAGATCTCTTGGGGGATGTCTCTTTTCTCTCTTGGTGACACAGTGACATGAGCACCACAGCAGCCATAGGCTCACTTGAGGAGGTTGTGGTCCATTGTTTAGGAAAGGGTTTAACTAATAGGTTTCTAGCAGCAGGAACTGGTGGCTGGAACATTAATTTTCATATATTTTTTTGTTGTCTTCTTCAGAGTTGTCTGCAAGGAAAAATGAGAAATTATTTGCTGCTTTAAGCCTTCCCAACCCCCAGATTAAAAAAAAAATTAATCTTCCAACTGGAATTTTTTTGTTAACGAAATTAACCACTTCCCGTAATTTAGAGACTCAACTAGCTGGGTCAGTGATGAAAACGAATGGATAATTTGCATAAGGGGCTAATTTATTATGTCCCTCGGGCATTTCTTTCATCTCTCTTTCCATTCTAATTAATGTTCTAAGAGAGTCTATCACCGTATCAGAAATTAGGGGTGAAAGCAGCCATTGTTAACCTTTATTATTATGATTTTTTAAATCTTCTGTGATCTTTTACCCATTTTTTCCCTCATATTCAAGATTTACACAGATAGGGCTGCAGTGTTTGAAGAGAGGATTTTAAGAGTGGGATCTTTCATGATCTTTCTTCAAATACTAGGTTGTTGAAGAAATCAGAATGATTCAGGTTAGCCTTCCAATGCTGAGGGATTTGCAAAATATACAGAAAGATGTGACCCTGGTGGTAGAGTGTTTCTAAATGCAAGCCCTCTAAAACAGCGATATAAATGTGTGTGTACACTCACAGGTTTAGATATATCTGAATATCTTCTTGCTCATGAGGGTGTGTATTTATAGTGCATGTAAATAGTGCAGATGTCTATATTTCAGGCATTTTGCCTCAAAAAGATCTTCCTTGACATGTGTTTCAGTTGTTCCTGGCTGTGACAAAGGCAGCTGTGTGTGAGAGAGGGTGACACAGCTGAGGAAGGGGAAAAACAAGCAATTTCTTTGAAAATCAATTGCAATTTACTCCTACTAAATCGGCCCAAGGTCCGCCCTGTCCCCACATTAGCATATGACAGACTTTTAATCATTTGGTCAAATGGCCTATTTTTGGGTTGCCTCTGGGACCCTAGCCATCCCAGAGCTGTGAATTCTTCAAACTTGCATTGTTTTTAAGGGGAGGTCAGTGAGGAGGAGGAGCCCTCTGCTATGGACTGTACTGAGGTGCTGGTTCCTAAGCATGGCTTCCTTTGAGCCCCCGCTGTGCTAAAATATAGGTATTGTGCACTTTGATTTTTGAGAAGTAAACTCAGGTTCAGAGAGATCCAGAAACTATCTCAGGGCCAAACAGCAAATATGTGTCAGAGCTTAGACACACCTTTTGTTTTCCTGACTCCATGTATGGTGCTCTTTCTGCTCTTACAAGATGATGTTTTAAGCATAGAACTGAGTTCTTTATTCAGAAAGAAATATTTAGTCCTTTACCCTTCCTGTTTAATTCTCTTTCTTGGGCTTGCCCCTTAAAACACTGTTTGACAGAGGGCCTTTAAAGTTGAAATATAAGCCAATACTTATTGTTTTAATATTTAGACCTGCATTCTGATAGATTCTTAATTGACAACAAAACCCAGAATGTACACACTATTAAAACCATTCCTGTGGAACTGCAGAAATATTAACCAAAGAACCAATTTCTGGATTCTATCTTTTTCATTTCAGTGTGGAATGGAAGAGTTCTAAAGTATAGCAGAATGCCTAGAGCCATTTTTTTTTGTCATGTTGTCATATAAATAGCATTACACAGTGGTAAAGAAAGAAATACATAGTTGAGCCTCACTTTAAGGTGACCTAATATGCTATTCATTTGTCTTCCATCACTCTGGTACTACTATCTTTTACATCACTGTGAATCACGTAAGAAGCACCATGTCGATTGTTATTTCTGATACCATTTGCATATTATCATCTTGTGTACAGTTAATAATGTATGAAAATAAGCATTGATTGCATTCTTCATAGAAACAGGCCAGCAGGTTTCTTAAAGCTATTTTTATGAAATTTTTCATTGATCCTTATTCCTGTGAGTTTCAAATAAACTCTGATGAAGCAGATACCAGGAGATCACTAAATTCTGAGGAGTCTTTAGTTTTTTCCTGAGCTTAGGAATAGTAAATAGCATTTAGATGGGAAAGGGAATGACCAAGTTAAAACTCTGCATGTACTCTCTATTGAAAATGACTGCCCTTCCCATGATAATTTAGAAGAAATAAGAACAATAATTATGATAGCTTTTAGGAGACAATGTGATAGGTGTTTATCTCAAACCACGATGCTTCCTCATTGCTAGGACACAGTACCTGACCCTCAAAGTTAAAGGAAAAAAGGTTTTTTTAGTTTACAGTTTGTAAAGGTTTCTGTTTATGATTGCTGTCTCCGAGACTGGTACATGGCAGAGGGGGATCATAGAGAAGAAACAGTTCATGGCGGGAAGAAGACAGTAAAAGCAAGCAAAGGACAGACTATATAAGTAACTGGTAGCAAGCCTCCTTCTGTCCCTTATATTGTATCAGTTTCCCACCCTTAGGGTGGACAGCACTCACACCCTTAATCCTAGCACCATTAATCCTAGCATTGTACCATGAATCAGTCACACAATCTAGATTCAGCCACCTCTGTAAAAGCCTATCTGTGACTGTGTGAAGTTTTGGAGGGACTTCTAAACACAAGCTGTGACAGTGTTTTACATGCAAATAGTTGTTTGATCACTGTTTAATAGTGAGTACTTGCAGCTCCATTTCAAGTATGAGGAAATTGAGGCCCAAGTGAGAAACTGAGGGCATATGTCTATGGAGTGGTAGAGCCAGCATTCTACTCCAGGAAGGGCAAGAGAAGTGTCCCAGGGAAGTTAAGTACAAAAATTGCATGAAAGAGTAATGGAAATTTTTTATGAAGTAATATACATATATATTTATATATATTTATGTGTGATATGTATCATATAATGCATATATACATACCTATATGAGATAATGAGAATATTATGCATTATATATAAAATATATAATATGTATGATATGTAAAATATACAATATACATGTTTAACATATAGATTATATATCATAGGAAGGGCAGTTATTTCTAATTGTGAGTTAAGGATGGAGTTTCTTCCTTGTTACTCTGTTTCTCATCCAAATGCTACTTACTATTCCTAAGTTTGAGAAAAAATAGTGGTCTACCAAGGACCCCCAGAATAGTGTTCTCTCAGTATCTGCTCCATCAAGAGTTTGTTTAAATCTTTCAAGAACAGGATTAATGAAACATTTCATAAACTTAGGCTTAAAAAGACCTGCTGGCCTGTTCCTATGAAGAATGTAATTGATGCTTGTTTTCATTCATTATTAAGTGTCCACAAAATGCTGTATGCACTTAGTATTGTATAAAACAATGTTACATACACAATACATGTATAATATCTCATGTTATATAATGTTGCAGATGTACATACACATAAATCTCACATGTTACATATAATGCACATATACACATATAACATACTCATTACACATATAAGATATGTAGCATTACACATATAAGATATGTAGTTATGGCTTTTAGAATGAAGGGATGAATTAGTTTCATTTTTTCAGTGTGATAGAATTTCATTCCTACTGGATCAATTACTATGCTCCTAGTGGGAGGCCCAGGGACTCATGGGGGAGTAGGATCTTTTTATTACCTTATGAGAACTCTCTTTTTTAAATTTTTGGGATAAGCATAAACAAAATGAGTTTTGCTCAGTGAGTAGAACTCTGTACATAACTCAAATGTAGCCCTAAGGCGGGAATAACTGACTGGAAGGGGTTGTGGGTCAGAGACGGTTCACTGGAGGGGATTTCTGAGCTGGCTTTTGTGGAATGGAGAGGAGCTGGTTCTCTGAGAGGTCATTTCAGGCAGAGACAACAGAATGGGCAAAGACAGAGTGTCTAGGTTGGTAACAATAGGCCCTTTGCTGTGGTGGGAGAATCAGGGGTGAGGAGCAGTAGGAGAAGAGCTGGCAGACAGGCAGTTTTGCTGGACTCAGTTTTGCTAGACTAGTTGGCCTTGGCCCTGGTAAAGCCAAGAAAGGGTGATAGTAATTTACCTCAGCGTTGCTGGGATTTTTTGAGCTCATATGAAATTGCCGTTTGTGTAGGTCAACATGGTAGAATAGTAGAAATTCCAGAGAGTTCGACTTAACATAGTTTCATGTCATGAAAGTACAAATAGGTGCTCTGGGTGCTTCTAGACTATAGAAGGTCATATGTCCTGCTATGGGTGATTCAGGTCTCATAGAGGGCCTTCTGGGGAGGAAAACCATGAGGGCAGGAGCACATTGCTGCCAGCCTCTGCTCCAGCTGGGTCAAGTACAGACTCCTCCCTCCCAGACTTGTCTTCTCTTGGAGTGAAAGCATGAGGCTCCTCTTGAAAGCAAAGCTTGTAGTTCCCTTGCTGGCCTGGAACCACCAGGTGAGGTCCAGGCAGCCCCTCTGAGTCTGCTCCTCTCCATCCTGAAAGGTGGGCTGTGTGCGCTTGGCTGTAAGGAGGTAGAGGCGCAGTCAGTGGGGCTGCCTGGGCCTTACTGGGAGGTCCTGGGAGGGCAAGTGGGGGGTATCAATAGAGCAGGACAGCAAGGCAAACGGATATCAGGAGGAATAGGAATAAATGCAGGGTGTCGTGGAGGCCTTGAAAGTGCCTTGGATACCAGGAGGTGTTCAGTTGGGCAGAGAAAGGGGGCCTCTGACAGCTCTTCACTGTGGAGTCACAGGCTGGTGAAGAGGGGCTTCCCCCATGGGCCCAACTGTGGTCAGTGTGGAGCACTGCTCACTGCCTGTCTCTCTGTGGTACCCCAGTGCCAACCTCAGCACTGCCCTCTGTCTGGGCTCAAGAGTCCTTCTGTTTTGTCACTTGCAAACAGTGGCTCACACATAGGCTTTGGTTGTCCAGGCCAGCACTGTCACCCTGTGAGAAAGGATGGTAATGCCCAGCTTCCCTGTGGACCTCTGGCTCCCTGACAAGAAGTGTCTATTTGGAGAGCTTCACATAAGACTTATTTTTTCATTTATTTTCCTCTTATTATTTTCTTCATCTGGCTCCTAAATCCTACATCTTAGTTGGCTGTTTTCTATGCCAAATTCTCAACTTGATTCGGAACATTTCACAAGAGTGTCTGAATAAAACCTCCAAAATTCTCATTGTAGGGAGTTGTCTTAATTGAAAGCATTGCCCACAAACCTCAGGGCAGCACCCAAGGAAGAGGGTGGGCTTTGGAGACTGCAGCCAGCTGTTACCACAGTACAGCTCTGCTCTGCTTCTTTCCTTATTTAGGACATTGCTTTAATGACCTCCTGGGGATGGGGGAGGCAGGTGGTGCTGCCCTTACAGGAAGACTCACCAGGCAGACCTTCTGCGATCATTCTAGAGTCCGGAGTGGGTACAGGGAGTGGCAGGGGGCGAGGTCCTGATGATCCTAGGAAATTATGCGTGATAGAATCTGGAACGAGTCTTGACACCAATTACACCCTGGTTCAAGTTCCTCATTCCAGTGCTCGCTAGCAGTGGTGGACAGCCTTCTTGGCCTTTGGTCTGTAATGGGATTGTAATGGTACCTAGTTCATAGGGTTGTTAGAGGCAACACTTAGAGTGTCTTTAGTGTGCTTTGGCACTTATGAACTGCCCAGGAAATGGGAGCTGAGTGATTGCCAATGTGTTCCTTTTACATACATTCTAACTCCCTTCTTCCTCCCTCCGTTTATTAGCTTACAGCAGGCATAGTATGTTATTTGAATGTATTTAAATCTCTCCTACTCTGAAAAAAAATAAAAAGAAACTTCAATGGTTACACCTGAAATAATAATCTCCAGTTCAATTTACTCCTGAACCTTGGTTATCTGTTCTCAAAGTACCTATAGCTCATATTCTTCTGGAGTTTACCATGTGCAAGGTACCACACTAAGGGCTAGGGAGACGAACTTGAGACAGAAAGAATGTGCAGAACCAAGGAAAGTCCCTTGAGGGGTGAAGAAGAAAGGAGGAAGAGAACTAGACACAGGAAAGAAATTCTAGACATTGGCCCTGAGATGCAGGGAATGGATTTTAGGTGAACTAGGGCACATTAGTGAGAGAGGGGTAGATAGATGTTCACCCAGCACAGAAAACCAGTATTGGATATGAAAGCCCTGTGTTGTAGCAGATGTGAGCCTAGCGAAAACCTAGGGGTTTTTTTTATTCCCCTTGATTATTCTCAAGAATGTTTAAAAAATGTAATGTTTGCAAACAAAGTAGAAACAGTTGAAGCATTGTTTTCTGTTAGCGGTATAAGGTTCACTGGCTCTGGGTATTTTTTTCATTCTTGTCTTCCAAATTGTAATTTTAAAAGATGAGGCATTTCATATTCAAGAGTTTCCTTTGTCTGAAATAAATTATTCATTTCTACCCAGTTTCAGAAACAATGAACGTAATACTTAATGCATCACAATTAAGCGAGTGTAGCTTCATGTAAAATTATGTTCTGTGCATTTTAGTGGCAAACAGAGCAGTGTATCCTATATCTTGTTGACAATTGTTCCTCAGAAGCAAAATGTAAAGAGGCAGAGACCCAGGAATGTGTTTTCTTTCTCTCATGTTGGACAAGGGGTAACTTTAGACCCCAGAAGTACTGTTTTTGATGTTTCACAGCTATTGGTGGCTGTGTTACTCTGCAGAGAAAGTAAAGTTACTAGGGCTATGTTTTGCATGGGGTCAGATGAGGGACCTACTTCTTGAGTACTACACATTTATCTCAGTCCATTGGTCTGGATTTGAGATCCTTCCAGAATTATCTTTTAGCAGTGCCTTGCTTGGATGTGTCTTGCTTTTGGATTTAGTAGCAGCCACTCCTTGAATACTGGCTGGTTAGTCATTTTCTATGAAACTGTCTCTGCAATACTCCCTGGTTATAGGAAAGTAAGGATTGCTATCAAGAATATAGATTTCCATGTAAAGCTTCCCAGGCTTGAATTTTGGCTGTGATGTTTCCTAAGAAACATTTTAGGATGTTTCTTACTCAAAATTCCAGCCCTGGAGTAAGAGTCAAAGCTGACCGTGGTTGCCTTAAGTGACCACAAAGATTTAATTGTGGAAGTCTGTTGGGTGCCCATAAATAGGCTATGAAATGCTTTTGTAGGCTGTGTCAGTGAATCCTTGCAAAAGCCCTGAGTGATGGCCTGCAGAGGGGGGCACTAGTCACACTTTGTATAAGAAGAAAACCAAACTCAGTTAAGTCAAATGACTTTCGTAAGTAATTAGTCACACAGTTAGTCAGTGGAAGGTCCTGAATTCCAGCCAAGTTTGTCTAGCTCCTAAGGGTTTGCTTGTTGACTGCCTTTTAGACTGTTTGGTTAAGAACAAAAGTAGCTAAAGGCAAGGTGGATTCTCAGCTTTCTGTGGTCTAAGCACCATTTTGTATTTGAGTTGAAAAAAAGATCTCTCTATTAATTTAGGTAGTTTTAGGAGGAAGGCCCTGAATGTAGCCAGAAGTTGTTATGGTTTGTGTCTGGATGTCCCCCCATAGACTCATGCAGTTAAGGGGGTGGTGCTTTTCTGAGATAGCTGAATCTACAATCTGTGATTGATTCATTGTTTAGTTTTGAGATTATGGGTATGAGTCTACATCTATCCTACAGTGCTTGTGGCCTACATACACTATAAGGGACAGAGAGAGTCTTCTCTCATGCTCCTTCCTGTTTGCTCTTGTTGCTTTTGCTGTCTTATGCCACCATGAACTGTAGCTCCATGCTGTGTTCGAGCCAACTGATTATGGATTGAAACCTCCACAAACTGTGAGCTAAATACACTTTTCTTTTCTTAACTTTAGGGGGTTTGGTATCTTGTGTCAGCAATGAGAAAAAAGTAACTAAGACAGCTGTCCTAGGTGCTTCCCTGTTCTGGACCTCAGTTCTGTGGCTGGTTCCAGCTGTGGGTGCCTGCATTGACTGCAGTGCTTTCCATGGACTTCAGAGTTCTTGAGAACTTTGCTTTCACCTTGGTGTTAATGACCTAGACCTCTAGTTTTGGTGGAGGCTCTTGCTTTGACTAGTTTCCCATGTAGGGTCTGGAAGTCCTCTTCTGCAATGTGACCATTCAGCTGCCTGCCAGACAGACGGTTCCACCAAGACATCCTGACCACAACTGCAACATGTTCCAAATTGAGCTGGCATCTTCTCTGAAGCCTGGGACATGAGGAAGAGGCATATAGGAATCTTAGTGGGTTGCTTTTATGCATTGAGAGTAGTGCTATGGAGGACATAATATGAATTGAGATCCTGACTTCATTTTTTTTCATAACATAAGCAAGTTGTTTAACTTTCATCTCAGTCTCATAGTTTGTAAAATATGAATAATATTTACTGTGCTAAGTTCTTGTGAGGGTTAGATCTGTGTTGTAAGATAAGGTGTTGAAGTGTATCACACCATGTGGAGTTGCTTTACGGTGATAAAAGTTCTTACTAAAATATAGGTATGTGTTCATCAGCCTTAGTTGATTCCTGCGCCCACAGCAGGCTGATGGTCTGTGTGCTAATGCTTGCAGCTTTCCAGGAGAAGGTGTTTCCATGATTCCCTGGCTACTGTCCTGAGGCCTCTCTGCATTTGTTCTTCATATACTAAAACACATAACAACTGATTGCCTGATTTGCCTGTAAAACAAAGTGCTCCTACTGTGCAGCAGGCACCAGCTGTGGACCTCACATGTTGTAGTCTGAAGATCTGCTTTGTGGTTACTATTTCCTGAAACTTTCCAACATTGATATAGTCACACCCTGAGCATTGACCTGCCCTCTACACCCTCAACTTTCATTAAGAGAAGTTTGATGCAAATTGAAATAATCTTTCAGAACCGATCTTAATACAGATCTGGCCTCAGCTCAAATTGTGGGTAAGCGTTAGTGAATGAGAGAAGGCAAGTGTTTGTGGGTTCCCAGGAGAGTGAGTAGCTTAAGTTGATGTAGAATTTTCCTGTCAAGCGAAGAACCAAACAGCTTTTTAGATAAGCATTCTGATGGTCTTATATGCCCAGTAAATATTTACCTTAGGTGTAAAACATTCACAAAGTTTAGAAAACTCTAAAATGGAAAATTTACACTAAGGTTTTATATTTCAAAATTGTGAAATGAAAATAAAACAAAACGAATTCCTAAGTCACATTTGTGTTGTGTAAGCCCTGCTGTATGTCAGGTACCACCTCACCTGGTAATCTTCAGGAGTCCTATGTGCTGAGAGGGGGTGCTGGCCTCTTCAGCTGTGTCCAGGACTAAAGAAGTTCTGTTTAAACTTCTGAATATGTTGGTATAGGACTTGAGAAACTAATGTTTGTGTCTCCTGCATTAAAGTCTCTGAAGGTCCCATTACATAAATTAGTTTTTTTGCTAGACACTCTGATCCTTTCTGGCACAGCGGAGGGTTTTGTTCTTTTCACTGATTCTGACCCAGCCATATCAGGTGCTCTCCACAGTTAGTGTCCCATGGGAAGGGCAGTGTAATATTCTCATGTCCTGTACCCCTATTCCCATTGTGTCTACCATATGCTGTCTTGGTTGAAAATTACTCTGCTGTTTCCCTTTAAGTTCTTGGTTCTGACCTACCATATCCTCTTTTGTATGTTGTCAAGGACCTTTTGGGTGCCTTCTTTCTTTAGTTGATTAAAAGGTATTTACCAAATCACTTTTTATTAGCTGGATTTTATGCTGTGTCCTGGTGATGTTGGCAGGGATAAGACAGATGAAGCCCCTGAACTTACAGTAGGTCAGACATAACTAGTTAAATAAAGCAAGTAGGGCTTGCTTGGAGGGCAATTAGTACTCTAAAAGAAGAAAACAGAACAGTGTAATAGTGAATTGTATTCATGACACAGAGAAGTCAAAAAGATCCCTGCTCAGAGGTGATTTTCAATTGAGACCTAAATGACAGCAAAGAACTGACCTTTCTGAATACTAGCCAAACAGCATTGTTGGAAGAACTCACAAGGTGAAGTAGGGGCCAATGTGGTTGGTGTGTGCTAGTGACGATCTCCTTCTGCCAGCCTGGGCTGAGGGCCAATGATGGGGACAGGGTACTTCCAGGACTCAGGTGTATGCTATGGCTGAGGGTCATTGAGGGACCAGGAGGCTTCAGGGCCATACCTGGCTTTTATTGAGGGAGACCTCACCTTGCTAAGAAAGCATCCATGGTTATATTTCACTGCTCTACATTTTTTTAATACTCTATAATTCCGACAGGAGCAAAGCAGCTCTCTGAATTGGACACTGTGTGTGAGTGTGATTCAGAGTGAACTATTTTTGTCCTGCTCCACTCCAGGTATGTGCTTTGAAAAAGTAGTTCTTGAATGATCATTGTCTTTTAGTGCTGGGTTATGTTTCCTATTGATTTGTCTCATTTATTAAAAAAGATGATTCAAAGGCAGATAATTATAGGATATGGATGTTGAAAGAGTCGTTTGTGATTACTTGTGACTTGATAGATGGAACATGAATTTAAGGGCTGGAAGGATTAAGGGATTTGCAAGGAGACAAACTGGTCCTGGCGCTGGGTCCTGGCACATTTTCCTCTCTCCTCTGGTGACATATGTAGTTAGAATGGTGCCACTTAGGAGGTGATGATTCTGTCCCTACAGGCATCTGTATTCTCAGACGAATTCTTAAATTCTGCTCACTTCTCTTTCCTCATCCTGTCCCCTTCTGCTTTTTTCCCACCTCTAAAATACATAAAGCTTGTTGTGTCTTGGAGCCTTTGTTCTTGCCTTCCCCCCTTATCTGGAGTATGAGATCTTCACTTGGATGACCTCTCCTTGTCATTTTAAACCCAGAGGTTGTTCATAATCATTTAGCAAATATTCTTCCTTGCTCTTAACTACTACATTCCCTGGTTTCATGACCTCCGTAGAACCAACCCATGTCAAAATTATTTCATTGATTTTCTTATTGGTCTGTGTCACTAGGATGTTAAGTTGCATCAAAGCAAAGGCCTGTCTTGCTTGCTCATTTTCTGTCCCTTATCCAATAATGCCATGTGACATTCTGCAGATATTTGTTAAATGAAGATGCAGTGAGTGGGATCCAGGCAGGCACAAATAGGCTACTCTTTACCTGGTGCCTAGCACTTAGGTAAAGTAGAAGATACATACACCAGTCGTACTGTTAGAAAGGTGTCATGTTGTAGACAGGAGTGTATGGGTTAGGATTTTCTTTTTTTTGAGATGGAGCCTTACTTTATTGTGTAACCTGGCCTTAACAAATATCCCTACCTCAGTCCTCCTGAGTAGCTGGGCCTCTGTAGGTGTGTACTACCATGCTCAGGTGCCCAGGTGAACACTTGTTAGATTTTATAAGAAATCTGAAGGTAGAATCTGCTTTCTGGCATATGCTATTGCCAAAAACAACTTTTTGACCTCCAGCTTCTGCATCTGCCCTTTAGGTTGGAGTATCATCTCATCTCCAGAGTCAACAAAATGTTCCATGAACTTCCTTGTTGATCACAGATGGGCCTGTGCACTTCCAGGCTTCATAGCCTTCCACAAAATCCTAAATCCAGGTACTTGGAAATAGAATAGTGACCAAAGTCGGACTCATCTCCATCCTTGGAGCTTGTAGCAGTGTAGAGAGACAGAAATACCTAGAGGAGCCCAAGTGTGAAAAGTGTTTTGAAGGAAAAGCAGATGCTGCTAGGAAAGCCTGTAACAGGGATCAGACATGGCCAGGGTGGAATGAATGTTTCAAGAAAAGAAAGACAAAGATTGCACGGAGAGACCAGGTGAGAAAGGCCAGAGTGAGGTTAGACTGGAGAAGTTATTGTGGGCTGGTGGCACTTCGTGGGAGGGATCAGGGCCTGGGACAGCCATGGAGCAGGCCTGCAGATTGAGCCCGGTGCCTAAACCTTGGAATGTACCATGGCAGGAACTGCATGGTCTACATTGTTTTCTCAGCTCACTGTCGTCATTGTCACATTTGAGAAGGACCAAATACACCCATCTGGGGATAGCACAAGTGCTGGCATTATGGGAATTTTAATTTACTGGCTTTTCAAAGATAATCCTATTCGTTTAGACCAACTGCTTAATCCTCTAACCTCAGTTTCCTTTTTGAGTTTCCAGTTTATTTTTATATCTGCCCAGGAACTTTACAGACCTATGTGAAGGATTGCAGGAGATGACCTAGAGCAAAATTCTTGCCCATTGCCACAGTTCAAAAGGATGGATGGGGACAAGGGATGGATTTCTTGCAACAAGGAAGGGGTCCAAGGGAACAAGGGTGAGCAGGGGAGGAGGGAGGAGAAATAAGTATAATAAAGATGTGTCATGTATGGAAACCAAATAAACTCAGTGAATGTAAATATGTGATGTAACATGAGCTAAGGTTAATAATATCAACAAGAATGAAAATTGGAATAGGAGAATTAGAAGAGGAGGGTGAGAGAGAGGGAAGGGAAAGGAGATTAAAAATAGGAAGAAAAAAAAAAGAAAGGAAGTCACATGTTCAGTTGTTTTGATTTTGCTTCAACTGTGGGAGGAGAATGCACTCAAGACAATTTGAAACTCAAGACAATCCTTCTAGTGCTTAGGAACCAGAAGGAGGCTGAGGGCCTTTGGTTACCAGTGTGGAAGGTGAGAAGCTGTCCACTTGTGTGAGGTTTGAGGTCATCTGGAGATTGGCAGCCTCTCTTCCTTAGAGAACGCCCAGTGCACTCCAACAAGGGGAAGGGACAGATGCTGACCGAGACAAGCATAGTGTGTTGCAGGTTTAGCATAGGTCTGGTCTCATAGCCAGTGAAAGGCAAAGCCCAAGGAGCCTCCTGGTCTTCAGCTCTGGGGCTTCCCCTTTTCTCCTTGCCCCTTTCACCTCGGGCTGCGTTCTGCAAGAAGCATAGGACCGTGGATCTAGCAAAAGTCAACTGTGCAGAACACAATCGGCTTCCTAGTTGGCCAGGAAGTAGGGTCCCAGGTCAAATGTACAAAAAGCTAAAAGGATTACAGGTTAATGGTGAGAAAGAAGTTGAATCAAGAATATACTGATGGACTGGGAACAGGAGTACAAGGAGACAAGTCAAGGAGGACCTCTAGGCATTTCTGCAGCAGTGTGGCTGGAATCACAGTGCCATTTGCTGAGATGTGGAAAATCAGTGTAGGGTGAAAACAAGTGTTATTTTTGCTCTGGGAGGTGTAGACCTTCTTTGGAGTTCCATTCTGGGCATGTCAATTCCAGAATGCCTTTGCTTATTTGAGCATCTCTGCCTCTCTAGAATTTCATGTTTGTGGGAGTCCTATTGTTCATCCTGTCCCCAATGTATGCTTCACTAAAGTATTTTCTGTGAAATAATATTCCACTCTTGATGGGTGTTTAGATCATTTTCTTATTTTTAAAATTACAGATAATGCTGCAGTTATGTTCTTACTCAGGACTGTGAATATAGGGGTAATTTATATTTAGAAACGGAAATACTGGATTATGAAGCATGTGCTTTATTTGGTAAACCTTTATTGAAATGTAATTCACATACATATAAGAGGATGCATTTTTCACTTTGTCTTCGCAACTTTTGAAATCAGTTTTTGCTAGCAGGATATAGCTCAGCAGCACTGTGTATGCCTGGCAAGCATGAAGTCATGAGTTCAATCCCTGATACAAAATAAATAAATAGATAGATAGATAAATAAATAAATAGACTTTGCTTTTAAATAGTCCCTACATCTTTCAGTTGCCTTATTTATTAAAAATATCTGTGCTCATTTCTCTGGGTTGAGTGTTCTTTTTGTTGATGTTGTGATATTTTCTTCAAGGATCCCAGGCATAGTAATCATTGTTTTTTTTCCGTTTTCCTTTTTCTTATTCTTAGACTGTGTGTGTGTGTGTGTGTGTGTGTTTTATTTATTTTTTTGTACAGGGGATCAAACTCATGATCTCGCACTTGCCAGGCAGGCGCTTATACTGCTGAGCTAAATCCCTAGCTCACAGACTGTGTTTTTCAAAAACTTTAGAAACAGTTTCTCCTATGATTAACATTTTGCTTTAGTGTAATACATTGAAGTGTTACTATTAATGAGTCAACATTGATACATTATTATTAACTAAAGCCTATGGTTTACATTAATGTTTCCTTTTTGTGTTATATAGTTCTGTTGGCTTTGACAAATACATAATGGCATGTATCCACTTTACCATATAGACTAGTATTCCGGGCCTAAAATATCTTGTTCTCCTTTGAGTGTCTTGTGCTTTGAGTTCCTGATTTTTATCTTACCATCTTCATAGTTTTGTTGTTTCTAGAATGCTGCAGTTGGAATCATATAGTCTTGCAGACTGATTTTTTTTTGGTACCAGGGATCGAGCTCCTGACCTCGCACTTCCCAGGCAGGCGTTTGTGCCGCTGAGCTAAACCCCTGGCCCACAGACTGATTTCTTTCACTCACCAATATACATTACATTTCCTGTCTTTTTGTTGCTTTATAGTTTACTTCTTTCAATCACAAAATAACTGAATATATTCAGTTTGTTTATCTATACCCCTACTGAAAGACAACTTCCTTCCACCTTTGCCTGGAAGACTAGGAAGAAAGCTATAAACAGTTGTGTTCAGATTTTTTGCATGTAGATCTAAGTATTCAACTTATTTGGAGAAATATGTAGAGTTATGGTTACTGTGTTGTACTTAAGTCTGTGTTTTGCTTGTATAAACTGCCAACTTCTCTTCCAAATTGACTGTTCCATTTTGCATTCCCACCAGCTGTGAATGAATTCTCAGTGTTGTATAACTCTCTGGAGTCAGGTCCAGATGTTAGAATACAGAACTCCTAGATACACTAACTCCAACATAGTCCATCTTGAAGAACAGTGACAGGACCAAGCCAAAGCTACCACCACGATCATGACAGGACATCATGCAGGCAATGCTTGAGTGCTCTGAGTTCTCATCAGTTTGGTATTGTTAGTTTTCTTGAAATTTTGCCATTCTCATGGTGGTAGCTCATGGTTGTTCTGCTTGCAGCTCCCTAGTGGTGTGGTAGTGAACATATTTTCATATACTTACTTGCCACCCATGTGTCTTCTTTGGGGTGATATCTTTTCATATCTCTTACCCGTTAAAAATGAATTTTTAAAAGTAAGTTTTAAGACTTCTTTTTGTTTTTGAAAGTGTACTTATTTACTCTTCATTCTTGAATAATAATTTACTTGGATATAATATTCTAGTTTGCAGTTATTTGCTTTCAGCATTTTTATAATATTATTCTACTGCCAACTGGCATCTGTTCCTACAAATACAGTCTGTTGTCAGTCTGTTGTTTCTTTGTGCTTACTTTCATTTTTCTTTTGTTTTTGTTTTCTTCTTTCTTTTGTTTTTGATGGTGTACTGGGGACTGAACACAGAGCTATATCCATACCTGTTTTTATTTTTTATTTCTTTTTAAATTTTGAAACAAGGTTCTTGCTGGTCGTGAGCTTGTGATCCTTCTGCCTTAGACTTAGGAATAGTTGGTATTACAAGTGTGTGCCACCACTTCTGGCCCCTGTTGTATTTTGTTCCCTGGTTCACTGATATTTAGGTTGGTTTTGTTTTTCATTTCTCTTGTTTGGCATAAGGAATATTCCTTCCTCCTCTCCCCTGCCCCGTGTGACTACTTCTGTCTGTTTTAGTTATGCAAACTTCTGTGATTTTTCTCTTCTAGAACTGTTGTATTATCTCAGTTTTCTACCTTTCTAATTTTTGTTAGGCAGAACTTCTTATTCTTTCCTCCACTACCCATGACTTTAGATCTGTATTTGCCATTTCTTTAGTTCTTTGATACTGACTTTGGGTTGTGTGCTCAGGTCTGACTTCTTGGTTATTAACTCTTCTGTGCTTCATTTAACCTGCATATTTATTTTGAGTTTTTTTTAAAGCAATTATGTGTTTTGGTTTTAGAATTCTTATATATTTCGAAAAATCATATTCTTTCTGATGACATGTGTTCTCAAGATTACTATTCCTTCTCTGTCTCACTATATGTATTTATTGTGAATCCTCCTTTCAGGCAGACCTGCCGTCTCATTGTCCCACCTAGTGCTCCTGTGGACTCTGTCCTGACTGTTGTGCTGGGTGCTTTAGTCTTTCAACTAAAAGTTCATCTTTAGTGACAATGGCTTTCCGTACAAGTCCTACATAAAGGCAGCTTTATGAGTTAATCTCTGTTTTCTTGTTGGGTACTTCTTGCTTTGTGCATGCTGGGGCATTTTTCAGTTAATTTCTCACATTATGGAAGAAAGTCTCTTTCTGCATCTTGGACCTAAGATAGAGAACAGTGACAAAGCCTGTTTTCAAGATAGGTCATTTTCTGGGCTTCTAGTTTCATAGAGGAAACTTTGCAAGCATTGCCTGGATGATGTCCTGTCATGATCGTGGTGGTAGCTTTGGCTTGGTCCTGTCACTGTTCTTCAAGACGGACTACATTGGAATTAGTGTATCTAGGAGTTCTGTATTCTAACATCTGGACCTGACTCCGGAGAGTTATACAACACTTCCAGGTGACTTAATTGTATGGCCCAGGTTGAAAATTATTGATTTATAGGCACATACTCAATTCCCCATTTGCTCTGCTTTCAAAACTTTTTTCTTATGTTACATTTAGTATTTTTGTTTGTTTTGTTTTGTTTTCTTGGGAGTTGAAGGTAAAAGATACGTATCCGCATCATTTCAGGTTACCATTTTAACTAGACTTGAGAGTACCAAATTTTACCCAGCATGCACAGATAAAAGGATTTGAACAGAAGATTTCCAGAAAGAAGCCTCCTTGGGTTATTGAATTCTTCATGTGATTTTTAATTTCTTTGCAAAAGATAACTCTTTTTCTGTTGCCCTCCACCCTACTCCATTTCTTTCAGCATGAGTGCTTATCAAATATCTTTAATTAAAATGAATTTATAGTTTGAGGCTGGATTTGAATTAGCAGCATTTTGTGCTTATCCTTTGTCATACAAATATTTGAACATATTCAGTAACTGAAGAATATATTCCAAAATAAGTTAAATTTGGGAGGCAAAAATGCAGTAAAGTTTTTAATGTCACATAAATAAAATGGATCACCCAGAAATCAAGGTGAACAGAAGTAATACATAGAAGAGAGGTATTTTTTCTTGATGATTCAAGAAAGCATTAAGTGTGTTACTTTGCTTGACCACAGTAAACATCTCACTGTTTACATATATCAACACCTCATATTGTATGTTTTAAACATATATTATAAAAAAGGAAAGAGAATATTTGCTATACATATTTCTTGAAGTACAAGGGAACACTTTTGGAAGAGACTTTGCTATAAAAATCTGTTTTCAATGGTACTTTCTCTCAAAACCAAAGTAAAGAAGTTTTAAGGGAATGCTTTGCTGTATATGGTCTAGTTTTTTGGAGGAAATAATTGTCATTACCTGCTTAAGTGACTTTTTTATAGAAAGGTTGAATATAAATGGAATTAAATGTTTATAGTCACATTTTCAAAATATGCTTGCAGAACTTTAGACTTAATGCTGGTCTATCCTGGGTTACATCTGCATATAATTGTAACCATAGACTTTTGGTCCGTAAACATTACATCTGCAACTAATTGTACTTTCAGTTGCCAGCACACAAGATAGGTTTTGGGTTATGCCTAAATAAGAATAGAGAAGCAATTATCTGGATAATTCAAGCCAAGAATTAAAAATCCCCCATATTATATCTTTAATTTTCTGGATATTTCTGTTGAGGGAATGTTTTTGAAAAAATCATCTGGGCAGTTGCCTGAGTTTTCCATTTCACTTTGTATCTGTAAACACAGCTGCATGATTGACAACTTTAAAAAAGTCTCCCATTTGGAAGTAACAATTTATCAAGATTGGAGCTTTTGCCCAAGGACTGTGTCCTTGAGTTCACTTTTTGGAACCTTGGCTATTACTCACTGTCAGCCGGTGAGAAAGTGGGAATGACTGGGTAGCAAGATGGTTCTTGTATTCTTAGTACTGAATAAATACTTTTGGAATCTATTGATATTTCTATCTACTCTATAGAACAAATAGTAGTCAACCAGTGCCACCTAATCTGGCACCTAACAACAGTTGCAGTCTCACCTGTACTTAACAATCACAAGTAGCATGGCAAATACGTCCATGTTTAGAAAATATCCAATTTGACCATCACGTCAGTTCCAGATGGTACCTGTTTCTGATAAACCACTGGTTTGTGCCAAAGGAAAACCTCGGCCAATACTTTTTTAATCCTTTTCCCAACTCATCTGCATTATGTGGCCATAAGGACTAATACCCATTGAAACGGCTGCTTGGCTTAGCTGAAGATGCTAATGTGGAGATGGCCACAAAGCAGAGACAGTCAGCTGGAGGCGTGCAAGACCCCACATTTTTGCATCAGAATGAAGAACTGTGAAATTGTGTGGTTGAGATTTGTTTTGACAGATTTGGTTCTCCAAGGCCCCTCTGTTTTCTCAGTCTCTTCCAGGCAATATGAAATGCTCACAAGTTAGTTGGACAAAAGCATAGGAACCATGAACCTCTTACTGACATGTTCTTGGAAAGGTGTGAATTGTTTTTTCTTTCTCTGTTGTTAGTTTTAAAAATGCTTTAAGTTCTTTTGGCAAAATAAATCATTATAATATCTGAGAATACTTTTTTGGAAAATCATGGTTCAGAAATATCGTGCATTATGAAATTCTAAATTATCTACTTTGTGAAAATAGGTGCATGCTAAGTAAGGGCATGTTTTTGAGAATTAAGAGCCATTTCATCAATCTGTTAAGTACCTTAGCATAGTGGGTGAGAACATAAGGTTAGGAGAAAATGGTTTGTTTTCAGATCTCAGCTCTCCAACTCTTAGATGGGTCATCTTAACCCCTTTAAGTTTCAGGTTCATTATGTATCAAATGGGAAGACCTGAATCATGTCTGCCTTAGAAGATTGTCTTGAAGATTAAAATGCTTAATGTCCTGCCTGACATACTGTTGTAGTCGGGGTTGTGCAGAGAACAATTAGAACCAGGACATGGAGTTTATAATGGAGTTTTTATGATGGTCACCCAGGGTTAACACAAGAAAATACAGAAAATCTATCCACAACACTAAAGACATAGAATATTTAGCCAAGGGCCTGAATTCCACAGCAATGTCCCACGTGTCCAGATAAAGACCCAGAGCTCACGAAAATGCCTCCCACAAGTCCAACTGGAGGTCTAGAGCCCACAAGAAGGACTCACACCAGTCTCTTTTACGGATCCGTGCTGGGAAGGCCCAAAGGTCAGCAGTGGAAACTAGAAAGTATGCCAGCACGTTGAAGGAGCTGTACTTGTAGGTTGAGGGTTCTATACTGGAGCCAGGAAGTCACACTCACAACAAAGACCAGGGCTGTCCTGAAAAGCACCACAGCCATCCTCAGTGACACAGAGGCCCCGAGCTCCTCTGACGATAAGCACAGTCGAGTACATGCCAGGAAACCAGTGTGACGAGTTCATTCTGGAGACCAACAGCACACGTCTTCCCCTCTGGAGCCAGGAACCAATGCTCGATGTGAGGACTGGAGCTTCTCTAGGAGAACCAGTGGCTCAAACAGCAACATGTAGGAGAACCCATAACATCTCAATGCACTAACACACTGATGCTTAACTTCTTCTCCACGTCTCTATTAATGCTGGCAACTTTCCTCAGGTGAAACATCTATGCTCAGCGCACTGCTGAATGAATTCACCTGGCATTAAGTTGACCACCTGTTTTTAATCCATAACACATAGGGTGAGCACTCTGTAGGTTATCTGGTATTCATTAGTTTGCTTCTTTCAGTCTGTAGACATTGAGAGCCCATTGTGGGCCAGTAAAGATGTGGAGTGCTGAGCTGAAGAGATGAGGAAGGTTCAGTCTCTCTGTTGCAGCTGGCAGGGGATAACAAGTTAGAAAAGCATGCAAAAGTTAACTGTGATGCCACGTGCCAAGGGGAGGGTGAGTGGCACAGGGGTTCTGTCCACAAAATCCTTTCTAGCCATTATCTCCATATTTAAGGCCTTTCTTTTGCTCTATTTTGCATATTGTATTAGGTGGCCTTGAATGACAGAAGTTTCACACTATTCATTTACTCTTTAGATTCTTTGGTTTTTGAGTCATGATGGGACATGAACCCTTGAAGGACCTCCATCTCTGAAAATGCTTCTTTTAAAAAACAGTTTTGTTGGGATGTGTGAGAAAGAAAACAATCAGTGGGTGCCAAGTGCTCTGTCTTAATTTTCCTGTGTGGGGAGAGGCACGGGCCCTGTGGGATGCAGCAAGGGTGATGGGCTGGAAGTGGAGTAACGGCATGATGGCAGGGGGCTTCTCACCCAGCACAAGTCTGAGCACTGCAGCAGTTTGGTCCTCAGGATGGCAGAAAGGGGCGGGAGCACTGTGAAGAGACAGTGAGAGCTTTGTATTCAAGACTTAAGATTATACCAGCTGCTTCCTAAACCTCAAAAGTCATTTGAGTTTTCTTAGTGTCCTGATAAACCAGACACCAGGTTTTAACATGCAGTGGTTTCTCATTTTTTATAATATACCATAGGAAAATGGAGCAAACACCTGCTCGTTGACAGCCTTTTTTCTTCTGTGAAGTGCTGTGATTTCCTGGATCTAGTTCAGCACTGAGGGCCATGTTGTGACCTTTTAGTCTGATGACCCTGTCTCCTGTAATGGGGAGCAGAGCCATTTAACAGGGCTCAATTGTGCAGCATGTTCAGCATGTTGTTGGTAGTTTTGCTCAAATTTAATTCTTCAAAAATTTTGGGAAATCATGGGAGACTTGGCTATCTGTGTAAGGTTTTGTGGTTATTGTTAGAAAAATTTTAAAACCCAAGTGTGAATGATCTTTTAATGAAAATCAGTAACCTTTTGTTGAAGATGATACTTGTCTATCACAAGCTAAATAATAACTTTAATTATTATGGTGGCGTGGGAAACCACTTTTTAAAAGGAACTTCATTCTAAATGTATGACAGCCTGAATTAGTATTTAGGAAGTAGTGAAAGGATTTCATTGTTAAGTTACATTTTTATCTTCCACCTTATCAGGATTTTTTTCTTTAATTGAATGTTATTATTTTAGACCTCATAATATTTGCTGTGGGCAAAAGAACAATAACTCATTAGATTCACTGCCTCTGCATGAGATCAATAACAAAATTTCCATTATTTATTTTCCCCAAAGACCTTTACACACTTACTTCCAGCATGGTATAAAGGAAAGAGATTTTATAATGATTTACTTTAAAAAGATTTTCAACTCTGATATACATCCAGCAAACCCCCTCTAGAATTGCACTGTGATAATAATAATTATAAAACAAAAATGTCAAGCAGTTGTTTCAGCGTGATCTGAATTTGGACTACATTTGAAACTGAGAAAATACAAGGCACACAAAACATAAGAGTATTTAAACACATTTTTGTTTGAACAAAATTTGTCAACATGATGTGGTAGGAAGGATGATAAATAAATATAAACATTTCAAATGGAAACCCACAAATGAAGATGAACATACGTCCTCATAGCTGGTGTGGTTAGCTTGCTTGCTTGGGGTGTGTGTGTGTGTGTGTGTGTGTGTGTGTTTCTCTCTCTAGTCACCTTGTTAAAATGCATTTTTGGATTTACTTCTAATGTAACTGAACATGGTTGGTGATATGCTTGCTTTGAGATTTTGATTCTATGTATTTCATGTGAGCCCAGTGAAGGGAACTGAAAAACACATAAGCTTTATAAGTCTCTCACCTTATAGAAATTGCAAATGGTCTAACAAACAAGTTAGCTTTCAGCAGCATGGACAAAAATTGCAGATTTTTGCCTTGGTATTGTAGCTTTTAAAAGGAATTATATTTGTTTTGTATGTCAATAGTTGAAACTTAAATGTAGAGGAAGAGATCTGCCTGAGAAAAATCTGTAATGTCCCATAGATTTTTAGATTCAATGGATCAGATTAGAATAATTGCAGAGGACATTATTCCTTTATTGAGCAGATTATAACCAATTAAGTTGTAATTCTGAGCCCTTGTTAAAGAAATGTATTATTAGTCATGACAGCAAAATGTCAGCGGAAAGGCTGGTGTGTATTTTCTTATCAGTCACCAACTCTCCAGAAATTCCATGTGTATATGGAACATGTTCCGACATGATACACAGGAACCGTCTGTGTCACATGTGTAAATATATGTGACATGCACTCAGTCATTCTAAGTTTAGTACCTTGGAAGGCAGGTGTTCCATGTCTTCTGAGGGACTCAAAGGCTGAATTCAGATTGTGAAGTTTGCTGTGTTCTTCTAACTCTTATAGTCCTATGAAGTAAACCTTTCTGATACCTTTAGAGGTCATGGAGAGGTTGCCTTGCCTCCGCCTTCCCCAGAGCCTGCCACGGTGAAAGACAAAACTTTCCTGTTGTCAAATGCTGCCTGGTTCCAGCAGCTGCTCACAAAAGAGCCTGTGAAACAGTCAGCTGGCTTTGCACGCACTTCATGTTGTATATAATTCCAGTGTTAAATTTATAGGAAGGCTGAGACTAATGTAAAACACAGTGTAAAAACGAGGCGTCATGTGTCAGCTTTACGGCATACTTGGAAGGAGCTGAGGGTTTTCAGGATGTCTGCCTTGTCGAGGAAAGCCAGTGCTGTGAGTCCCAGAGTGAGGAGTGAGAATTGGCGATGTAATCTGTGCTGATACTCAGATGCCTAAGGATGGAGGCACAGGTGTTGTTCACCCCCAGGAACCCCTTTTCCCTACTACCCTTGCTGTGCAAAGCCTTGGAGATTTTGGCCAACAAAGATGAAACTTGCGTTTATCCTAGGATGTCCTGTGCCCAAGCTTTGGTTAGGACGAAATGAAAGCCTGGGGATCAGGCAAGGCTTGGCAGGATGTCGAATTGCTGAAAACATCTTTGTTCTACTACTTTGTTAACACACAGCAGTGAGTGCATGTAGATAACACATACCTAGAGAGATGCAAAGAAAAATATAGTGTGAAAGATGGAAGAAAGAGTGCAGAATTGTTCTTATTTTATTTTTATCTTTTGCTGCTGTTTTGTTGGTTCATTAATCTATTCAAGTATTTGTCAAGAGTATCTGCTACATAACAGGCCTCATTCCTGGCAGTAAATATGGAAAATTGCTTAAGAGCTTAGGTAGAATCTCATCAACTTCAGCCCCCCTGTTCCTCTCTGTCACATAACACCTGTATGATTTTGGAAACATCATTTAAACTTTCTGAATTTTGTCATCTGTAAGACATAGCAGAAAAACTCACTGCCCATTTGTATATGTATAATTAAATATTTTATGATTCAACCACAGAGTGGAATATTACACAACTGAAAATAGTATGAGATAATTCTCTACATAAAGATCTTCCTGAGAGAGACACAGTTTATATGATATTGAGGCTTATGTGCATGTAAAGACACTGAGTAGATGCATACAATTCTAATATTAATGCTAATTATAAGTGAAAGGGGGTGTGGGAACTTGGCAGATAGGGTGCAGATTTTTCACTGCCTATCTTTTCATGATTTTATATTTTTGAACCATATAAATACATTACATCAAAAATAGTGATATTTATATTTGGATATTTTGTGACTATTCAGTAAGACAATGCACTTAAAATTCTTATCCTAAGGCCTGGCTCCAAATGAGCACTGAAGGGCTGGGGATATAGCTCAGTAGCATAAGTACCTGCCTGCAAGTGCAAGGTCCTGAGTTTGATTCCTGGTAGCAAAAACAAACAAACAACAACAACAAACACTCAAGTTATGTTTTTACTGGCAATATTGTGATGGTGGTGATGTTGAAACAAAGTTGCCTACAAGAAGTAAACCTTAGGTGTTTAGGAGAAAAGACAGAAAAATGCAGGTTTTAACTAATCTGAGGGAGAAGACAGGTATAAAAATTTATAGGAACATAAGTCAAGATTGTACTTCAGCCATTTAAGAGAAGACAGAAAGTCTCACAGTGGTGACCAGACTATACCTTATGACTTCTAGTTTCTGCCTTTCACTCCTTTCTTGATTAAGCAAATGTGTTCTTTACTGTTAGCAGGCGGTCCTTCAATCCCAACCATTGCCTCTTCCTTCATATAGGAGACACAGTAGACTGTGCAAATTTGTGTATTTCTGTATGGTGGATTTATTCAGTATTTTCCATCAGTTGCCTGCTTTTTTTTGTATTTTTTCCCCCTAGGGGCAGAGTCTATTTTTTTTTCAGATTTCTTGCCTGCTGGAAGGCAGGGACTATATTAATTTAGCTTCCTTTACAATGATTTTTTGTGACTTGCTCATTCTTGCAAACATTAGACAGTATACATGTTTTTCTGTATCTGAAAAGGTGTTTTGTCAGCCTTCTTCTGGGGCATGGAGGGTAATTTTTCACCCTGTGCACCCTTCTCTATTGAAAGAGAATTATTTTTCCCTGTCCCCTGGTTCCTGCCAAAGGCCTTGACTTCAGGGCCTCCCTGAAGTGATTGGGATGGAGTAGGGACCCTGGCTGTTGTGAGCAGACTGCCTTTAGGCACCATGGGCTGGGGTTGTTATCCTAAAAGAGCACTAGGGGTCGCCCACATTCACAAACAGTTGGCTTGTAACAAAGGCTGAAGCAAAGGTAGATTCTGTTCAGAACTGAGGTGAGTTAGTCTGGTCCCACCCTTGGCCACCTCCATTGTCCCTGTCCTGAAGGGCAGTGACAGAGCTCATAGAGATGGGCCATGTCTTAGCTGGCTCAGGCTGCCATAACAAAGTACCATAAACTGGGTGGGTGGCATGAACAACAGCAAATTATTTCTCTTAGTTCTGGTGGTAGCAGAGTCCAATAGCCAGGTGCTGGCAAGGTGGCTGTCAATCGGAAATCTCTTCCTTTGACTTGCAGACTGCCATCATCTTGCTGTGTTCTCACGTGACCTCTTTGTGTAGGTTCAGGAAATAGGGAAGAAGGCAAACTCTGGCATGTCTTCTCAGGAAGTCACTCACGGATCCTCTATTAGTCACCTTTCCTATTGCTGGGGCAAAATACCAAACGACCCTTAAATTAAAGGAGGAGAGGTTGATTTTGGCACAGTTTCAGTGGGTTCAGTCTGTTATTGGCCAGCTCCAAGGCAGAAAACACATACTGAAATGGTCTGGCAGAAGAAAGCTGCTTAGCATATGGCAGCCTGGAAACAGAGACACGGGAAGAGTTGGGGATAAGACTATACTCTTCCAGGTTATGACTGCAGTGACCAGGGGCACATCCCCTAACAGCATATTGAGGACCAATGTGATCTAGTCACCTTCCAAACACAATAGACTTTTGAGGAACATTTTACAGCTAAACGATGAAAGTTCTATCATAAAGTGTCCATCCTCATGACTTCATCCAACTCCCAATTACCTCTCAAAGGCTTTCCCTCCAAATCTCATCATGATGGAGGTTAGGGCCTCACAATATGATTTTTTTCTGGGAAAGGGACATGCAGAAATTCAGCCCATAACAAGTGGGATTGACATCAATCAGCGTTTGGGGAGATAGTTTTGGGGGTATATTATGGTGGGCTTCTCCTGCCATACGGCGGTGGTGTGCCATATGTAGGGTCTTCCCAGTGAGTGGTGATGGTGTTTCTCAGTGCTAGCAGATGATGTTTCTTGGTGCTCAGGGGAGCAGTGGCCCTTGGTGCAGGACTTCAAGAAGATACTGATACGGCTAATCAGATGTTTCCAACACTGTTTTTGAGACTCATTTCTTATGGAAAGGAATTTATTTTATCTTCCAGAAGCTTCCAAAAGCTTCTCATCAAGAGATGTGTAGACGAAGAGAATGTGGTGCATATATACACAATGAAGTACTACTCAGCTGTACATAAGGACAAATTTGAGTCATTTGTAGGAAAATAGAAGGAGCTTGAGACCAGAATACTAAATGAAATAAATCAGACAGAGAAGGTTAAATGTTCCATTATTTCTCTTATACAAGAAGTCCAAAATATAAATAATGTAAAGTGGTGCCTCCTTTCTCCCAGCACTCACACTTACTTTTGAGTGTGGCCTATATCTACTTCTAATAAATCTTTTTCACATTTCTTTAATAAAAAAACAAAAAAAGTAAATAGTTTAAAGAACAAAATAAAGAGTGATGGTAGGAAACAGGGAGGAAGTCTGTGTGGAGATGGAAGGAGAATCTTGGGAAGGTGGAGGGGCAGAGGGGAAGTAAAAGGA
Source organism: Hydrochoerus hydrochaeris (assembly GCA_004027455.1). NCBI lineage: Eukaryota > Metazoa > Chordata > Mammalia > Rodentia > Hydrochaeridae > Hydrochoerus > Hydrochoerus hydrochaeris. The sequence goes on from PVLA01000271.1 coordinate 162,630, forward strand.
ATTCATATGTGAAATATATATATACCGTTTTCCCCACAATGAATGTAATTATTGTATAAGTATATGCCAATATAGAAAGAAATTGAAACTTTAAGTCAGCAATCTGGGGATCCTCTGGTTACCCAAACCCTGCAGCGAGCATTTTAGTGACACATATCTTCCCTTCGGCCTTGACAAACCAATTCTGGGGGTGTTGTTTGATCTGGTGTCTGCTTTTTGAGTGATACAGGTGATCCTGGCTGAGGGGACCTAGGGCTCCAGTGTTGAGATTCCCTGAGTAATATATTGTTTGTATGTAATCTGATTTACATTACACCAGGTTTGTTCATAGTAAAGAGACACTGAGAGACCACATGCAGTGCTTATGGCCACTGAGATCTGAGCTCTAGTTTAGCACTGAAAGCCTGCGTAAGTATGGTTCTGCCTTCTCCCAAAGAGTAGGAAAATTTTAAATGTCCATTTTGTCCAAAGGCTGAATAAAGAGACAGAAGGAGCCATATCCCCAAATGAAGTGATATATAGCTGCTGTTCTCGATGTCCACGGCAAGGAGCATTGATTATAGTAAACAACAGACTCTTCCCCAAAGCTATGCTCGGTGGAGTCTGAGGAAAATAATTCTTTTTTTGCCTCTTTTTATGTAAGAAAGGGCTTTATACATAATTTGTGTTGGGGAAAAATGAACAATCAAGTATATTTTGTTGAAAGAAACCAGGCAAAGTATTTAGATTGCTGTTTTTAAAAAGTAAACATGTTGGGCAGAGCAGATACCCTTGAAAAAGGAAGATGCTGATGGATTGAGAGCAGCTGATGGGTCATGGTACAGCACAGTAATCAGGGATAGGTGAGAAGGGTAGTAGGCAGGCCCTGTCTCCAGGGAGAGACACAGACTAAAGGCGAGATGACATAGAGGAGGAAGTGAGCTACGCTTGCCTAAAGTAAGGGAACCGGGAATCTGGACTGGATCAGGTCATGTAGAAGCAGGATCTGCCCAGTATTTGTGGGGCAAATCATTGACTGAATTGCTCTAGATGCTAAGAATTCCCTTGGGTAGGGAATCCTTATGTTTCAATCTGCATACAATTGCAGGGTACTCAGAAAGTTGATTAATTCCATTAAAAATAACCACATATTATATAGTACTGGGGTTGAACCCAGGACCTTTGCACTGAACTATGTCCTTAGCCCTTTCTAATTTTTACTTCTGTTTTGTTTTGAAAAAGGGTCTTGCTAAGTCCCTAAAATGCCCAGACTGGGTTTAAACTTGTGATCCTTTTGCTTCAGCCTCCCAAATTACTGGGATTGCAAGCCTAGACCATGACGCCTAGCTTAATCATGCCCTTTGAAAAAGGATCTAGCTGTGTCTTGTCTGAATCTCAATTTAGGACTGAACTTAAGATAACATATTCTTTGGCCTGAATGAGCAAACTTTATTTAATTAGAGGCCTGATATCTCAGCACTGATAAATAGTCCACAAAGTAAAAGGACACTTGATAGAGGGGGTCCCAGCTGTTACCTCTGAAGGGGCTTATCAAAGGTGAAGTGTCAGAGTGATAAGGCTTGGTTGCAAAGATCTGAGACATTGGAGCCCTGAGATAGGAAGTCATTAGGTAACCCTCCTGATTACTTTTTAACACCTTTGAGGAATTTAATGATTAAAATGTGTTCCACTTCAGAAAACTTCTGAGCAAGCCGTAAAAAGTAATTTGCAATTCTCCTTTTCTCTATATCTATGCTGAATGTGGTGTCTAATTACTTCATAATAGCTTTTTGTTCTGATGATTTGTTACAAAAATAGACAAGTCCTTTATCATCATTAAACACCAGGATTAGTATTGTTTTAAAAAATAGGAATCACTTAAGTATCTTAAAAGGTTTGAGGAAAATGACAGAGAGCTTCCCCCCGCCCCAGGTATGAAATTTTCAACACAATACCTTGATATTTGCAATAAATGGATTTATTCAAATGGTGTATATTTAAAGAGAAGTCATGGCACTAACATACTCATCTCTTTAAATCACCCAACAGCTATTTAAGACAAGCTCCTGGAGGACTGCCAGAGCTTACTCTGTAATGTATATTCCCCAGGAGGATGAAATCCTGGGCATTTTTGCTCACATTATTTCTGAACAGTATGGAATATGTTTAATTTTTAACCTGTGATTTTTAGCACATTCCGGAGTCAGCCATTCTCGTGTGGACAGATCTGAAACCTTCACTGCTTTGGATTGCCAGCTTCTTGCAGGAAAACCTTAAGAAGAGAAAGTGAACCACTGAGAGAGGAGGCCACAGGCTGGCTGACTGTCCCTTCCATATTTGTCCTCTGTGGACATGGCCAAATTTTATGGAAATCCTTCTGGAATAGTCCTGTTTGCAGAAGGAAGTGCTGTTGATTCATGATGTGGTCAGATTTGTTTTAAATAAGCTTATATGTTGAGGTCTTGATTTAGGTGTTATGGAAATGTGAAGTAATGCCTGTCACAGGGCATTGGCTTTTATATTGTAGTTAGAGTTTAAATATATGAGTGTATTAAAACAGATTATATTTCTCCACTAAGCAGGTGAGTTGGGAAAAGCTTGGCAGCTGTTTTTGTTCAGACAAAAGAAAGAGCTTTAGAATTCTGGAAAAGGAAGAAGGGAATATTTATTAAGGCTGGGAAAGGAAAGCATTCTTTAATCAATATAGCAGTCAGAACAAGGAGCTTTACTCTGGGTTTATCCAACACACACACATTTGGAAAAAAATGATTTATATCAATTATACAGTATGAAATCCACAATGAGATCCAAGTTGCTGAGAAATATTATCTTAATGCCTTTAATGATTTGAAGGCACCATTTCTGTTATGTGTATACATTTATGACTTTGAATCATAATACCTCAGAGGTAGATGTTCTTTGTGCCACCCTTTACTTCAATCTTATTATCATTTAAGATGTGAGAAAGCCCAAGCCCAGTGAGTTTGTTTGATTTGATTTATATTACAGATCCAGGTGGTGAAAAAGTGGGAACTGGAAATCTAGGCTGTCAGACCATGCTGACTGCTGGAACAAAGTCAGAGGGAGGTCGTGGGTCTGGCTGGTGGCCTTCCCTAAGAGCCACCTCCCCTTGCCCAACTCACATCTTTTTCAGGAACCAGCTTGCAGCAGAGCTATGAATGTTTTACTTTGGTGCTGGAAGTTTTCATGGCACCTCATGAATGTATTTACAATAAGGGTATTTAAAGAATGGAAAATAAAGTTGAAACTTTCTTAATCACCATCCTGAAACTTTTTGGAAATATGTCTAACCCTGTCCCATTTCCAGTTTCCTCTCCATTTGGGTCCATCCAGAGATGTTCTGTATTTCCACATCTTCAATTTTCCGTTAACTTGTACTGTGTGTTCCTCCTTTTTGAAATTTATTGCGTTTAGTTTAACTGCTGTGACAGTTGCTTGGTTCTGTCACTTTGCTTGCTGAGAACTTCCCTGAAGACTTCTTATATTAAAACGTGTGTGTGTGTGTGTGTGTGTGTGTGTGTGTGTGTGTATGCGTGTATCTACATGTGCCTAATTTCATTGGTGAGGGATGGGGGCTGAGGTCTGTTTATCTGCATGACCTCTGTCTAATGGTTGCTCAGTAAATATTTGTAGACATGAAATAGCCTTGTTTATATAAAAAAACTCTTGTCTATACTAGCTACAGAACCTGAATATCAAGTGATAATTCACATACAATGGCCTTTAGGTATGTGTGTATCTTCATCATAGTATTTCCAGGAGTTCTGAGGAAGCGCTCTCTCCATTTCAGAAGGCCACCCAGCAGAGAGAGAGGAGCTTGCACTTTGGTGTAAAAGACTTGATTTTGAACCTGGCTTCTTTACTGTGACATGAAGCAAGTTGTCAGCTTCTTTTTCCTCAATTCTAAAATGCAGTACCAATACTTATTTTTAGGGGTGTTTTGAGAATTTAGTCAGAAAATAGAGGGGCTTAAAATAAAGGAGACAGTCATCAAAGAGGGGTTGCTAAGAATCATCAGGATGTATCAGGGACTCTCTTTGTTTAGGAACTATACTTTAGATAGTTTTGTAAGTCCTCTATGTCCTCAATTATGTATTTGCCCTTTGAGTTGAGATTAAACACTGGCTAAGACCCCTGGAAAGGTGTCAGTGGGTGGGTGATTGTGCTCTTGTATGAATGGTTTAGTCCAGTACAAAATGGCCAAGAGAAGCTCCTAGGAAACCCACAGTCAAAGATATTGTTATGGATTTGAGCAGGAAATAGTTCAGAGAATCGTAGGGATGGGGCAAACTTCTTACCAGGTTCCATGTGGGATAAAAAGCACTGGGGAGCAGCCTCTCCTCCAATACAGTTTTTTCTGTCACATAAGATAAACTGTTATCTCTAAGGAGGAAGAGGAAGGAAGATGCCCACCTGCTCCTCTAACTCCCCAGCCCACTGAATCCCAGTAGTGTAACATCTTGCTTAAACATGTGTCTTCTGGGAAATGCTAGTTGTCCAAAGAGTATTGTTACATCTGTATTTTAACCCAGGAGAAAGTTACCTCCAAATCTTCATGAGCTGTTCCAAGTACCTGAGCAGCCACTGCTGTGGTCACTTGGCTTTAGTGCCTGAGCATCCCACTGGTTTATTTTGTATAACCAATATAGTGACTTTATGTTACCTCTATAACATTACCTCAAATTTAATGGCCTAGCTGGTACAAACTTCTTAGCTCTTGGGTCTGTAGTTAGGAAGTCCAGTGTTGATCTCACTGGACCAAAGCAGGATATCAGCAGGGCTAGTTCCTTCTGAAGGCCCTGAGGGAAAATCTGTTTCCTTTTCTGGCTTATGGAAGCCACCTGCATTTTTTGGCTTTTGGCCTCTTTTCTTCATCTTTAAAGTCAGAAACAGCATCTCTCTGACCTTTCTTTCCTCATCACAACTCTCTGGGGAGCCATTTTCATTTTTATGGATTCATGTGGTTAGCTGGGTCCACCTGGAAATCTGAAATAATCTCCCCTTCTCAAAAATCCTTAATTTAATCACATCAGGAAAGTCTCATTTGCCACATTAGACCAGTTCCACACCCTTATTTGCCATATTGTGAGGTTCCAGGGATTAGGGCACAAGCCTTTTGTAAGGGCTACTATTCTGTTCATCAGAGACAGAAAAAGGGGTTAGAGCCCCTAGCTGTCTTGGAACCATCCTGGCTGGTTTCCTAGGAGTCCCAGTTGGGAGATGATGAGATACCTTTAAGCCTGTTTATCAAGGGCCTCCAGACTTTGGTGCCCTGCAAAAGCCATCATAATTCCTTTTACTTTTCAAATAACACCACCCTTGGTGCCCTAAACCATCCAATTGCATATGGACTACCAGGCCCAGGAGATAATGGGAATGGTGGGAGGAGAGTGGAAAATGAGGGCTTTGATTACCCAGGCCTGAAAAAGTCCATCTAGAAATAGCCGTGTTACAGCCAGTTCTTTTGAAACTCTATGTCAGGTACATTTTGTAACAACTGCTATAATTCGAAGATGTTTCAAGCCACAAACTAGTTCCAGAAATGAGCTTTGTTCTTTACAGCACACTTTGTCCACAGTGCAGGCCCTTTAAAAGAAGTTGATGGGCTCTCACTAGAACATCTGAGAGGGCAGAGATCATGGCATATTCATCTTTGTCTGTGCCCAGCACTGAACACAATGCATGGCCTGTCCTGCCTGGGTGCTGGAACAGCCTGGTGTGCAGTGCACTCTTTCTGAGAACATGGAGGAAATGGGTCTAATGGAACAGCAGATGTTAATTAAGCACTGTACTTTCTACCTGGATCTGTTGCATGCCCAGAAGAGATGAAGGGCCCTAAGATATTTTGTTCCTGCTTCCAGAATGCACAGAATGGAGACAGTTAAGCCAGTAATACTGTGTTCTATTTCAGATTACTGGAGATTTTGAACAAAAGTACGTGCCTCATATGAGGAGGCAGGATTCTACTTCATGTATTTTTAAAAGAAATTACTCTGAACTTCCAATCCCATAGTAAACACCAGGGAGTAATATTTGTGGGATGAAAGAATGACAGTGCAGCTCTGTGCTTATTAAAGGCATTAGCTTTGGGATTAGGTAGATCCAGGTTTTTTTTTTTTGCATCATGACTGTGCTGTTTATCAGCACTGTAGCTCTGGCCACATTGCTTCATCTCCATATATTTTTTCTTAACTCCAGGTATGAAAGAGTCACTTGACACAGTAAAGCACTGCCTGAGGAAAGAAGCAACTTAATCAAGTTGTTGCGGTACTCAGCTGTACTGCTTTGTACTAACATTTTCATCCCTAGAGCTACACATCTGAGCTCCATCTCTCTGTCCTCACTGGGGTATAGATGTACCTGTGGAATTTATTTTATAGAATTTTAGCAGAGCCAGAACTTAGAGCTTACCTTAGACTCATAGGCCCTGTTCTCATTGTCCTGGATAGGTGGATCAAAGGAGATCCATAGGAGGGCATAGCACAAGTTCCTTAAACAATGCTGGGCTTCCAGATGTGGGGTGTGGGGTGGGGGAAGCCTTAGCACCACATAAAAAGCCCTTTTTGGATGAAGTTTCCTTTCTGTGAATAGTAATCTGTCATCTCAGTCTGATCCTTAATCATTTTTGGGACAACTCTCTTGGTCATGAACGTGAAATAGTTCAGCCACGATTTTCAGGACCTGCTTTATTTGGGAAACATTCATGCTTTGTAATGACTCGGGCATGCCAATATTTTAAAGGCCATGCTGAGTGTCTTCCCCTTAGTCCAGGAAACCAGTTGGCAGAGGGCAGCAAACAAGGAAACTCTTGTGCCTCCATAATTACAGAGCAGCAGGCATTTTATAACTGCTGAGTGGACTTCAAAGTTAATTACCATTTAGGAGTCTGAATAAAATAATTCTCCAGAATATTGTGAATCAAGAAAGTTTCAATGATTTATTTATTTTTAAAGCTCAGCACTAAATTGTAACATAGATTAAAGATCAGTAGTAGGCCAGTGCTATCCAATAGAAATACAAAGTGAACCATGCATGTTATTTAAAGTTTTCTAATACCACGTAAAATATTTAAAAAGCACAGGTGACATGAATTTAATGATAGCATTTAATTTACCCAATTCATCTGAAATATTTCAGTATGTAATTCAATATAAACAATTAAAACAGACTATTTTCCTTCTTTAAAAATTTTTCTGAGCGAGTCATTGAAATCTGATATCTCTTTATACAAGAGCACATTGTAATTTGTACTCACTGTCTTTCAAGTGTTCAGGGGCACACATGGCACAGGGCCACTGTTCTAGCCAGCACAGGTATAGATGGAGAGACACCAAGCTGTGACTCCTTGAGGAGGGGGAAGGTGATCTTTCATCTGGGAATAAATATTTTCTGTGCCCAGAATGATGTCTAACACCTGCCTGTGGTTCTTAAAATGTGTTGTCCATAGAATGGAGAGCTGTGATTCAGTTGTGAAAGGTGGACGTGGCTCAGAGGCAGAGTTTGTCACTGCTTGCTTCTTGAAATATATTCATTATTGCAATAACTTTTTGAGATATAATTCACACATATTATAATTCACTCATTTAACGTATACAGTTCACTGGCTTTCAGTACATTCACAAAGTTGTACATCCTTCACACAGTGTGTTTCAGAATGTTTTTGTTATTCTTCAAAGAAACCCAGCACCCCTTAATTGAAATATCCCCATATCCACATTTCTTCTGGTCCTAGTCACCCATTAATCTATTTTATCTCTAGATTTGCTTATCCTGGACACTTAAAATAAATGGAATCATACACTGTGTGGCTTTTCGTGACTGGCTCCTTTCACTTAGCATAGTGGTTTTCAAGGTTCATTCATAGGGTAGCACATATTAGCACTTCATGTCTTTTTATTGCATGACACTATTCCATCATATGGACATGCAGCATTTTATTTATCTGTTTGTAAGTTTATGGACACTTAGATTATTTCTACTCTTTCATTATTATGAATAGTATTGCTTTGTTTGTGTATAAGTATTTGTGTGGCATATTTTCATTTTTTGAGCACATATACCTAGGAGTGCAAGTGTTGGGTCATATGGGTAGACTCTGTGTTTAACCATTTGAGGACCTGCCAGACTGTTTTGAAAAGTGACTCCAACATTTTACATTACCATCAGCAATGTATGAGGGTTCTGATTTCTCCATATAATTGCCAATAGTCATTCTTATCTGTCTTTTTTTATTATAGCCATCTGTCTTAGTCTGTTTATACTATCATAACAAAAATACATGGGACTTGGTAATTTATAAAAAAGGGAATTTATTTTCTCACAGCTCGAAAGGCTGAAAAGTTCAAGAGCAAAGTCCCAGCAGGCTTGAATGTCTGATGAAGGCTGTGCCTTGTTTCCAAGATGGATATATAATTTTAAGCTCTATCATATGCTGGAATTCTTTTTTCCCAGGGAGCTCCTGGCAAGCCAGCTGCAAAAATCCTTCATCAAAATGACATTTATGTTTAATAATTTGTGTTGAACTGGTGAATATCATACAAGGTTAGAAGAATCTTAAAACTTCCAAAGGAACTTCCTTTTTTGTTTCAAAAGGGTACTTGTTGCGGGTACAATCTGCAGTAAGCACACTTATAGTCTGCTGACTCTTCTTCACAAGAAGGAAACTGTTTCAGGTTATAATCCATTTATACAACAGAAGTGGTCGATAAGGTGTTTTCAGCTCTTTGGTTAGTTTCCTCTCCAAAATACTTGCTTCATCGTAGCAGAGTCCAGCCCAGTGTGCATGCCTGCCACACATAGCCACAGTGCAGCATGGTAGAAATTGAGGAGTCATGCTAATGGGTGTGAATGGGTGACTTAGAAAAGGTACTGTCTTCCAGAAGAAAGGCCCGCATTCTGAAAGATTCATGAAGTGTCCATAGTACCTGTTTGGTTAGTTGGTAGCTTTCAGCTACCTCTGGTGCACATGTAATGCATAGTGTGGTTTAATGTTTCTAAATTTCTGTGTTGTTCACATGGTAAACACTAACTCTGCTTCCAAAGAAACACACATGACTAGGAAAAAAATGAATGCTCCATTGCTACAGATGTTTCCTTATATCTTTCCTGGGCTGCATCATTCCATGATGGAGGCTAGTGGATGTAGGGCTCAGAATTTTGCTGGACATTTCTGATATTTGAGGTTAGGATCCATGCAAGTTCACCTTACTGATCGTAATAAACAGTTTCCAGGATGCCAGGGAATTTTGTTGATATTAATAATATCTTAAAATTTACTTAAAAGTAAGTTTCTATCCAAGTTGCTCACATCTATTAAGTGCCTTCTGTGTGCCAGGCATTGTGTTAAGTATTTGCACAGGAATTTGATCTATGATCTTTACAACAGCCCTGTAACTTTTTTGTTCCAGTGTCAGATGAAAATGTTGAAGCTTGGAAAAGATATCTTAGCTCACCAGTAACAGAACTAGACTCCAGAGGCAACCTCTCTGACTGCAAAGTCCACTGGTGTGTGCACTGTGCTGGGGTCCTTCTTGCCACACACCCACTTTTTCATAAATTTCTGTTGGAGGCAGCTGGTGGTGGGGGAAAAGCTTCATAGACTTCTGTATCTGTCATCTTTCCTTGCATTGTTCTTTTCCTTTCTCTCTTGTTGGAGGTATCATTTCTTTCTTCTAACTCATCAGTCTTTTTCCATACCATTATCTTACCTTAGCTATTGCCCTTAACTTACTAAAGTAGTTACATTTTTTAAAAAAATAAATTTGTTAAGTCATTTTTTAAGTAAATGCATCTATATGTGGTTTCATCAGTCAAAGCCAAAACCCACGGTGGTAAAGATATAGAAAAAAATGTGGTTGTGACATTAGAAACATGGGGATTCTGATACTAAATCTATTATGGGCTCGGCTCTTTGAGAAGGGTTGGGATCTATTTATTTGTCCCTCCTTTCTCTATCCTGATTGCTTGAGTAAAGATTCTGGGCTCCAAAGCCCCACTGCTTAAGTAGAAACCCAGTTCAATCTTTGATATAGAGTGAAACTGTCTGGGCCTGTTCCTCTGCATCTGTACAGTGAGGTTAATGATGATGATAGCTGCCTTGAGGGTGATTGAGTGTCTGAAGGTAGTCTGGGTAAAGACAGTGCTACATACATGGAGACCATGTCAGTTATTGTATGTGCCGACTATGCTGTAATATTTTATTCCAGCTATGGGTCTACAATGCACGTAACAATCCTGGAATCATTATGTTTTCAGCTTAGTTGAAGAGAAAGAGAGAAAGAAAATGACAAGTGTATAATAGTGTACAAAGAGATATACAGGTAACTTGCGAGTATAGAGCAGGAGGGTCTTAATGACAGACCTTGGTAGTATTCACTATAGAATTAAGGAAATGGAAGAGGTTGCAGATATTTTCTTTTCCTAGGTCTTTTTTAACTCAAGGAGTTTAAGTAATTTGTCCGAGTTTATTCAGGCAATATAGACAAGCCAGACCAGAACTGGTTCCTTCTGGAAATGAAGCTAGATTCGAGCATATTATGTTGTCAAACTGTCTCCCGTAAGTTTCAGCCCATTTCATGATGATTGGCAATTGTGTCTGATGTTGAGGGCAGCTTCTCAGAACTAAGACTTTAATTGTCTCTGGCTCCTGGAAGCTCTCCTGATAGTAATTTGTACCAAGCCATCAGAGTAATGATGATGGCCATTGTCTTATGTTTGCCTTAAAGTTGTCCATGCTGATAATAATCAACTGGCAAAGAGAGAGATTTATTATTTGGGATATTTGTAAATATCCAGTTTGAATTTAGGAGATTGTTAGGCAATCTGATTAAAACCTGGGTCTCACATACCTGGTTGAGAAACATATCTTTAGTAAAATTAGTCAGTTGACTTGAAAATGGAGATGAAAGTGCATGTTTCCAGGAATGTATATTTAGTAGATGCGGGAGCATTAGAAATTGATTCAAGAAGGCACTTTAACCTTAAAGGTTTTGTATGGCTTATAATTTCTCTGTAATGAGAAAACTACATTACCACTGAGATAATATTTTGGGGTAAATTTGAAATCACAGGCTGTATTATGGTTGTGTTTGTGGATGTATGTGAATTGCAGGGGATGAAATTTATTTGATGAATGTTACTTAGCATAGATAAGATGAAAAACAAGCTGTATGTAATAAGAGGTTATTTGATATAATGTGTGTAATTTTAAACTTAAAGCCACTGTGTTTTAGCCCTGGAAGGGACCTTTGAAATCATCTAGTATAAATTATTTTGTAGATGGAAGAATCGAATCCCACAGAATGTGAATGGCTTTTTCCTATAATAGAAACTAGAGTTTAGGTGTTTAGATTACTGTGTTTAGAGATATTTTAGAACAAAAAGCTTGATTTCCATGGACTCATAATCAATATTTTAACAGCAGTGGTTTTATGTCATTTCTAATCATAGCTATAATGGGATTTCTTCTGGATGAGAGGCCTATGCTTCAGCCCTTTGTATATGTAGATGCTTAATAAAAATACTTTGGGACTCCTAAATACTCAGTTATATAAGTTTAAGGAAATTAGAACAGTATTATTTGCCAGATCTTTTTTTTTTGTTTGGCTTATTAATGTGGCTTCTGATGATTTTTCAGCAACTTCAAAAGAATTCAGAAAAAGTATGCTGCTCTTTTCAAAGAAAAACATTGCTTGGTAGAAGGATTAAGTGTAATATAGTTTCATAGCAGAGAGATTTTAATAATGCAGTCTAAAATATTTGTACATGAATTCATTAAGCCCAGATTAGACTTATTATAATTACTCAAAAAGTAATTCAATTTAAGAGAAAACATTTTAAATGGATATAAAATATCCTGTTAGCTGGGAAGCCATACTGCTCTGCTTTATCAGCTCCATAAAGTACTAGCAGAGTTGAACATAACTTTCGTGGTATACAGAATGCAATCATAAAAAGTATTATTCCTAAATCTATTTTTTATGTTCTCTTAGTAGTTAGAAGCTATATCCCTCAGTGCTAGGAATGAGATATACTAGGGATAGAGTGTCATAAAAATGTGAAGGACTTTTACTAGCTCCTGCCCCTTGCAGTGTCTACCCGAGTCAGTGTAGGCTGATGGGTTACTAGGGCAGTGCCCAAGATTGATGTTTGTAGTACATTTTCTGAAAAATGTAGCAGTGAGATATTTCAGGGCTTTTTTTTCCCTTATCCACAAATAAAAGACATTTATTGACCACTGAGTGCCTTCAGAGGTACAACAATGACAGGCAAAGTATTGGTCTTCATTTCTAACATGATAAAAAGTAAGGGGATTCCAGGAGCAAGGAAAATGATAGAACTTCTCCAGTCTACATACAAAACAAGACAGAGGAAAAGATGAAAGAGAGATGAAAGGCCTTGCAGTGTCAAAGACTGGGTTAGTTTTTGACATTGAGACCTTCAGGTTAGCCCCTAAAGCTTTTACCAGCACTCACTCATGCTCCATTCAGATGGAGTTGCCTGGGCATGCCTGGAGGAAGCAGCAGGGTCTTGGGTACTGGCTGTGTGGCCACATGGCTGCCTGAGCTGTCTGGCTTTGGAGACACTGAAAACTAATCACAGAGTGATATGGTGCCACTGAGGCCAAGCTGGAGCTCTGGAGAAGGAGCGCATGATGCTGGCCATGTTCCAGTAGTGACAGACCTGAACCTGCACAGGAAGGGACTCTGCTTAAGTGGTTTATTGTGCTCAAACTTTGATTTATTTAATAAAACAGTAGAACTCTTTCCTCAGGCAGCTTCTCCCTAGCATCCCACTGCAGGGAGCAGAACAGGTCTCTAAAGAGCCACCAATTCACTTACTCCTATGTCATCCCTTTCCCTGTTGACTCTTAATGTTATGACTTGCATCTAGATGTCCATCCAAAGTCTCATGCAGTCATAGGTGGGGCTTTTTTTAAAGGTGGCCGTATCTAGAGTGTTTGATTGATTCATGGGGCAATGTTAGGATTAAGAGTGTTAAGAGTAAGAGTAGGTTATTACTAAATTAGTGCACTGATTGATTTGGCACTACCCTGACCTAACCCTGGTATCTTGGATGCAATATAAGGGACAAAAACAGGCTTGTCTTGTCTCTTGCTTGCCTTGCTACTTTCTGCCTGCCATGAATAGTTTCTCTTCTTCATTATCTGTCTGCCATGCTACCCTGCCTTGGAATCAAACTATGGACTGAAATCTGTGCAAACTGTGAGCTAAATAAACCTTTCCTCACTTAACTTTGTTGGGTATTTTGTCTCAGCAATGAGAAAAGTAACTAAGACCTTTAGTCAATGGGCAGTGTAACTGGAGAGGAATCCACTTAAATGGTGGCCTTAGGAAACAGTGACAGGGGATCAGACATTTCCAGAGAGTGGAATAGCACTGAAAACAAAGGCCAGGCCCTGCAATTCTGAGACCTCACAAACTGTTTCATCCATGATGTGTCAAGGTAGGATGCTATTAGACCTCTGACCTCAAAGTTTAAGAAAAATTCATTCATAAGGTAATATTTGAAAATTGCTTTGGAGTTTCTTAATGACATGTAGCTACAGGATGATAGGAAGGAATTTAAACATTCATTTTAGTTTAATGAATTTTTATCTTATGATTGATCTGAGAGTCCTATCTAATTCACAGAGATTTTTCAAACAGTAGATTTATTTATTTTCAATAAATGATACAGTAATGTTAATAAAATTTCAATTTATAGAAGACTTTCCTTATGCAAATTCTTGTGTACTCTTCTATGCATCACCTCATTTAGTCTCCATGTAATTGGTGAGGTAGCACAAAAATTAGTTATTGTTATTGGCATGTTACTGGTGAGAAAACCAAGCCTTGGGATAATTGAGTAATTTTATCCTAGATTTAACAGCCAGGTATGAGAACAGCTCTGACTTTAGGACCTGAGTGTTTTGTTATCTTTTTCTGTTGCTTATTATAGTAATAATGACTTTACCTATGAAATGTGTACCATGAAACAACCAAAATACACTGAGTGCTTTACATAAACTAGTTGTATTAGTGGAAATTCTGAAAGGTAAATTTTATTATCCTCGCTTTATAAACTGAGAGTTAAAGAATTTTAACAACTGGCCAAGATGGCTAGGAAGGTGTATTAGCCAAGGTTGAATTGAGCACGTATTAGTAGATTACAAAATTCTTGTGCATCTTGTTGATTAATTTATACAATTTGATCCTCACAATATCCTTTTGGTTGAGGGAAAAGTTTATCCTTACCTCTCCATTTTATAGATGAGAACATAACTTACAAGAGATTGAGTGTTTACCCTGTGTTTCTCCTCGGAAAGGGGCTGGCACTGGACCCAGATTATTGAGATACAGTGACTATATAATGTGGTGATATGGCACTGGATCCTATCTAGGAGAGGAGATATTAACCCTCTTCTCTTTAGGAAGTCCACCTGCCCATATGGACCTGAACTTTGTCAACCTAAAACAGAGTGACTCTGGAAAGCTGGCACTTAAGAGCAGGAGGCATTGGTGCATTCTACTTTTCAACATAGCAAAGAAAGAATTCATTTCTAGATACTGGCAGGTGAAGTGTACAGACTGAATTCTTTGCATCCATGTTAAGGGCATTAAGATTTAGTGAGGGGACAGCTCAGTTAATCCTGAAATCCTGAAATGGACTTCAGATAATGGAAAACCTCATTCCTTTCAAGGAAGCAGCATTCCTTCCAGCCATTCCCTGGGTCCCATTCTTAACCTTAGTTAGTTGAGTCTCAGTAAAATTTACAGTCCTTTACTGTAAAAGCACTTGAACTTGAAAAAGAATTTTCTTTCTGTAGCTCAAACCACAGGAGGACTCATAAGACAGCTGTCTCCCCAGGTGAGACTTCTTAAATGGGAGTTAAGTGCATGCATTTTCAAGAAACTAAACTCCCCTCATATATAATTTAACCTAGAAAAGAAAGCAAAATTGAGAGAGTAGTGTGATTACATTGTTTGAGAACTAGTAACTTTACCTCCCTCAGTCTTCTGTAGGTCATGCATACTTTCTCTGTTTGGATGTCGTGGATGCTGTGGGGTATGGGCTAAGTGTGATATTGTAATAGCAGTGAGTTTCTCTACCATAGTTATGGACTGTGGATTGAAATAGTAAATTATTCCTAGCAGACTGAATGGGTGATAAGACTGCCATGCACTTCTCATAAAACAAAGCAATAGATAAATAAAGGAGAGCCAACTCACTTAACCTGTGTGGCTCAGTGCATTGCTAATTATTAACCTGGGTGCAAGACAGAGGTTCACCCAGCTTGTGGTTAAATCATATTTAATCGAGGTAAATACTAACCATGTGGATGAGTACCACTCAAGAAAGGTTTTAATCAGCAACGTTTAGAAATTACCCAGTCTAATTGCCATAACTTATTAATAATAATAATAATAAATAACCTGGTCTTTTTATGGTCCCTGTCTCTGGAGGACTCAGTGCATTAAAAATCTAACTAGAGTGTGAGTCTCTCAGTAGCTATGGGGGAGGGCAGGTAGCCTTGGTATGGTCATTCCTAACAGAAGAAATTGGACATCAGGGCTGAGAAAGCAAAGCTGAGCTCCTTTTTTCTCCTTGTCTTCTTCCCACCTATGAATTACCATCTTATACATGCACTTTCATCTATCCTTAGGAGGAGAAGGGCTCCAGGGATGGGGGTGGGGGCTGGGTAACAGACTTTCTTTGTTCATGTGAATGGTGAATGATGGGGGTTAAAGGTTTCCTCCCTTGGGAAGTGAGTATGAGCAGAGCTTTGTCTGAAGGAGTTCATTTCCTCTACACAAGTGTCCCTGGCATCCTTTGGTTCTCAATCTGATTGTGGCTGGACTGATCACTGGCGACTCCCAGTTCTGCACTTGCGTGATTCCAGTTCCTTTAAGGGCAGAAGAGATGGCGCTGTCTTATTCTGCGGGCGAATCTGCAGCAGCAGATGGGAAGATGCTTATATAAATTACCTGACTTAACCTTCCCAATACTGTGGCCTGGGTATAAGAATATGTCTTTCTAGGTTATCATCAAGGAAATGTGAGCTCTAAGAGTGGAGCTGATTGACTCCTAAATAATTTTTGTGTTTAGACTGAAAGCAGAATAATACACTCAAATTCAAGTCATTTAATTTTTATAAATGACTACTGCTGATGGTTTGGAACTTGTGGACAGTAGACTTTAACTCCAGAATAGAGGACCTTACAAGAATATTTTTATGGCTTATATCTTCTGATGTCCATAATTTTTCAGGAAGGTAAAATGTAGCCAAATAGTACAGAAACTGTTTTCTTCTCACTTATTTCTCATTCTTTTGTCCATTTCCTGAAGCCTGAGCTGGATAGCTGTTTCATTGTAGAAAAGTAAAATTTTTGAAGGAGGTGCAGAAGCCATTATTATGCAGAGCAAAAGTTAAATGATACTAAGAATGGAATGATTTATACCACAGACTACAGAAGACATAAATTTAGAGTATAAATTGCAAGACAACTCATGTGTAAAATTGTTGCAATATTTAAACTAGTGTTTATTAAAATTTACATTGGAATAAAAAGGTGCAAATATAAAAAGGCTGGAAAAGAGTTTTGAAAAAGTCCACAATAGTTTATATAAAAACCAAGGAAGTTTTGAGTAATAGAGTGAATAGTAGTGTAGTGGTCAGTTCAGATATTGTCTATTAAAGTGTGAAATACATAATAGAATCTGAAGGAATAAAGTCACTAGATCTCTGCCTGAGTTTCCTTCTCTTCTACCAATTGGTACTTTCAAGTGATTCAAATAAGTACTGGATTACAAGAAAATGCTGCTCGTCAAAAGCCATGGTGAGGAAGCTGAGTATTCTGAATGGATGTCGAGACTGGATCCGTATTTGAAAGACTAATCTTATTTCACTGATGTTTTCAAGGTTGGAAATTTTTTGTCTGTATTCATTAGAGAGGAATGATAAATCTCTAATTTGTGTTTTGCTAATAATAGTGATGAGCTTTTGTGCGTCATTAAGGTTAAATGTGTCTCTTGTAGTCCTGGCTCAGCCCTCAACTCCATGTGTGACCTTGGGGAAAATTTCTAACTTATTTGAGACTCAGTTTCCTTCTCTGTAAGATGAGGGGGTCGAACCAGATGATGACTGAAATAGATCGCATGCTTTGTTTCCAAGCCATTCAAGCAGTCAGGACCCAGTAAGGGGATTAAGACACATTGCTTTTGTCCTCAGGAGCTCATGGTCTAAATAACTAATTATAATATGAGCTATAATTGCAACATGAACAAATTACTCTAGGAGCACAGAGGCGGAAACAGTGAATTTCTTCTCTGTGGGGACAGACTTCACAGTGACTTTGACATTTGAACGCAGAGTAGGAAGGCTCCTCCAGGTGTGCAGGCTGGTCAGAGGAGAGATGGTAGGCTATGGGGTCAAAAAAGCAAGTGCAGGTGAAAATGGCATATTTAGGGAACTGCACTTGGTCTTTCTCTTGATCTGTGGGTGGTGACATCTTATTGCTGGGTCAAACTTTGTACCAATGATGAGTCATTGATGCTAGAGAGTGCTGTGTAGTGTGTACGGTTGGCTCTTTGTATCCAATACTGTTTGGTTCCCAGGTTCCCTGTGGATACCAAACTCTGCAGATGCCCTCTTCCTTATGTCAAATGGCATGGTATTTGCTATAACTTATACTCCTGCATACTTTAAATCATCTGTAGATGATTTGTACTACCAAATGCAAATGCTATGTAAATAGTTGTTATACTGTATTGTTTAGGGAATAATGACAAGAAAAAAAAGGCTCATACATGTTCAGTGCAGACACAATATTTTTTTTTAACATTTTCAATCTGCAATTAGGTGAGTCTGAAGATACAGAGCTCACAGATACAGAGGACTATTTGCATGAATTAAGCAGGGTCCAAGTTGTTCTGTAATGGCACCAATGTGATCTGTTTACATTAACGAGGCCCACTGGCTTTCTTGAGTGTGGGAGAATGGATGGTGTTTTAGCCAAAGCCCTGAGAATTGTGAGCTTGCAGTCTCTCACCTGTGCCACCACTGCTGCCTGCATACATCCTTGGAAGTGTGTGTATTGCTGTGCATCACACCTGTCATGGGGATTGTGTGTGTCCGCATGTGGAATGACACCTGCAGCCACAGGTCTTCTGCTTGCAGTCTGTCAGCCCAACAGCTGCAAATTTCATCTGTGCTATTCATGGGGCTTGGCTTTTTGTGTCCTTGTAGGAACTGATATTTCAGGTGATGACTGAAAATTAGATATTGATAATGCAGTTCTTAATTTTTAAAGTGAAATAACTTTAGTGTTAAATTCAGATTCTAAATGTAAAGTATCTTTGTTATTAAAGATTAAAATAACAGAAATCTTTTTTTAAATTTTTTTTATTTAAAGAGAAACAAAAGCATGAAAAGGATAGAAGTAATACAGAATTCCAAAAAAGAAAAAGATAAACAATAAGAAATCACTAGTTAAAATTACATCTTGTCCTCTTAGAAATAGTTGCTCAAGTTACAAAATTAAAGCATACAAAGTAGATAGTCAAACAGTGAGAGTGTAGACAGCTATGCATGGATGAATATCTGCATGTATTTCTATACTTTCTGTATTAGAGGGAAAAACAAAATTTAGCAAGACAAAACAAAACAAATTCCTATAAAAACATGAAACCAAAAAGTCGTATAAAACCACAGTACAAGGCGATCCACAATGATTACTGTGTTGTTTCTTATTATCTTCAATAGAATGTCTATATCAACAGGCATAATTGAATATAGCAGTATGATTGAGTATAGCAGTAAATAATAATAGTAGTAAAAATAAAACATTGTAGACAGTATAAAACTTCAAAGGCAGGTAATAATCAAACCATAGTGGATATTCTAGTGGATCTTGTCATCTTAAGTGCAGTTGCCTATACTCTCAGACTTAATATTATTAATCATAACAGCTTTGAATAAAATCTATCAATACAAAACAGCAATCCAACAAACCAGATTGGATTACTATCAGCCATGGTAAAACAGTGTAGGTTTTACAGAGCTTTAGATTAAGTTAATAGGAAATTAAGGATGATTACCATACTATATCCTATTAGTTTTGGGATTACTGTCTGTGCCCTCAAATCTAGTACACGTAAAAATGAATGGAACAGAATATAATACATCTAAGCAGAGTAGTGTGGGTAATGTGAGTTTTAAATCCTGGTGCACTATTTACAATATAGCATATCAAGACCATCTATATTATAGTTTCTAGTTATCCTTCTCTGCCTCATTTCTGCTATGCTATTTTTCTGCCTTTGTTTGTCTAGTTTTCTCCTTCATTCTACTGCCTGCCCTACTCATTGAGGTCTTTCTGCCACTGTTCCTAAAATCCTGGTATTTTTTTTTCTCTCTCTCTAGAATGTCCTTCAGTATTCTCTGTAGTGTTGAATTGGTGGTCACAAACTTCCCCAGTTCCTCTTTGTCATGGAAGCATCTTGTTTCTCCATCAACTTCTAGTGACAGTTTTGCAGGGTACATCAATCTGGGCTGGAGGTTGTTTTCTTGCAGGGCTTGTAACACTTTGCCCCAACCTCTTCTTGATCTGATGGTCTGTGTTCAGAAGTCAGCCGTGATTCTGATGGGCTTACCTTTATAGGTAATCTGTTTCTTTTCTCTGACAGCTTTTAATATTCTGTTTTTATATTGAATTTCTGATATCTTGATTATTATATGTCTGGGTGTAGATCTGCTTTGGTTGTAGGTGGCTGGAGTTCTGTATGCCTCACATAACCAAATGTCATTTTCTTTTCCCATGCTTGGGAAGTTTTCCTTAATTATTTCCGTGAATAGCCTTTGTAATTCACCTGTATGTATTCCTGCTTCTTTGTTCACATTTCTTATTCTTAAATTGTAGATTCTCTTGTCATCTTCTAGCCTCTGTATTGTTACTGCCTGTTTCCTTGTTATTTTTAAGAGATCTTTCCTTTCATCATCACACACTCCCAACTTGTTTTCAAGTTTTGATAGTCTATCCTTAGTTTCTTTTAAGGATTTTTGCCAGCTTTCAATGGAGTTTTTAATTCCTGGTAGTCTCTTTGAATCTGCTTCATGTATTCTATATTTTCTCTATATTCTTTATCGAATTTTTCTCTCCTTTTTTTGTGTTCTTCCCTTCTTCCATCTGTATCATCCTGAGAGATGCTTCCTGCAAGCATTTCTTTTATTACTCTACTCATATCCTGCTTTACCTGATTTAATATTTCAGTTTTGAGCTCGTCTACAAGGTCCCAAAGATATCTCTTAATGTCCATTGAAGCCATGTCTGATGTTGTATGTTTGCTGCCCTCAGTCTCCCTTGTTTTTCCCTCTCCTGGATCAGGGCTCTCAGGGTTCTGAGCTGGGGGCCTCCTCCTGCCTCTCTCCTGTCATGGCCCTGGCTTCCTCCACACAGGTTACAGTGCGGATCCCAGCCCCCTTTCCTGTTGGTCACGTTTCCTACGAAGCATGCTGGCAAGGGACCTCTGCCCTCTCCTGCCTGCTCTTGTCCCTGAGATGTAAGCAGCGGCTGTATTTGCCTGCCCCTCCCCACCGGGCCAGCCAAACATCAGCTACCTTCACCAAGTTAGTACTTGCTAAGCGCAGGGAATTGATTTGGGACATCACATTGGGTCCCGGCCAGGGGCGCAGCCCAGTCCAAGCAAATCCCATGAACCTGCTCTGGGGAGGGAGTAATCAACTGAAGTCACTGTCACAGCCAGTTCAGTGTCCTCCTGCCCGATTCCAACATGTCACCCATTTGGTCGCAGCCTTCCCGTTGAGGGGGGGGCGGTGTCCTCATTCCCAGCACTGACCGTGGATTAATGAAGGTTCCTTTGCTGGCTCCGCTCTCCATTGGGCTCACCAACCCCTGACTTCAGCGCTGCTGTGCTTCCTGTGAGTGGCGGCAAGAATGAGTTTGGGTGGCTCTGCAGGACGCGTGGATTCAAGCTGGCACAGACTTGGTGAGTCACAGACGTGGCGAGTCACCGTGAAAACACTGTGTTCCTTAATTGTTAGCTGTTTCAGTTGTAGTCTTGAAATATTTGACTAGCTTTTTTACGTTTTAATTTCTTCCTGTTTCAAGAGGATCCATCTTCTCCCTCTGTCTGGGACTCTCCAGGGTGTTTTATTCTGGCATATGAATTGTTTCTCTCCGGGGGCTTTGTATTTTGTTGCTCACTGATCGGCCATCTTGTCTTCTCCCAGGCCAGAAATCTTATACAAGATAAAATACCCCAAATGCACCATCCTGATGATAAACAATATTTCTGTGATCATTGTCACAAATCTCTTCTTATGTAGCCTTACATATACAGACAAGAGCATAAATTCAGGACCAGGATTATATGTTATTATTTGCTGTCTGATTTTTCATTCAAAAGCAGTCACAGTCTTCAGCCATTTAAATGGCTGAATAATAATCCATTCTGTGAAGTATACAATGGTTTGATTTTCTATCAATGATTGTTTAGGCAAGATCTCATGTTTTGCCATTATAAACAAAACTGTGACTAACATTCCTGTAATGTTTTTTGTAACTTATGTTTCATTGGATTAAAGTCCTAGAAGTAGCATTGATGGGTCAAAGAATGTATATTTAATATGTATATTATGTAGTGTATATATTGTATTGTTCAACTGCCTTTTGGGTCTTTTTGCCAACTTATAGTCTGTCCAGCAGAGCAGAAAGTAGCTGCTGCTTTGGTGGTGCTGTGTATGTCTCTCCTGGTATCCTCTCTGTCTTAAAGCTATTAAATGAGAAAGTGTGAGGACACTTTTGGGGTGATTGTGAGGCACTATTAACAGGACGGGCTCAAGTATACATCAGAGATGTCCAAAAGTACCTGGCATGCATACATATGCTTACTAAAAGATATGCATGAAAATGTTTATCACAGTTTTTAATTTGCAACACTGAAATAACCCAAGGAACTGCCATACTGGAATGGAGAAGTAAGTTACAGCACACAGTGAAATTCTTTGTAGTAGTGAGAATGAATGATCTACTATGTGCTACAGTGTGAATGACTCCCATAATTGCTGTCAAGCAATAATACCAGAAACAGAAAAAAAATTCAGGCTTTATCAGTCCATTTATACAAAATTCAGAGACAGTCAAACTGTATTTATGCTATTAGAGGTTATGTTAGTGGTAACTCTTAGTGACTTTGGCTTTTTCATGAGATGTTATTAGTGCCAGAGTGCTTGGCATATAGCAATATCTCCAACATTTCTCTAAAAAAATCATTAATATTTTTTACCTGTCTAACAGACTTTGACCTAGGATTTACTATGAAGACATAATGTTTATATGATTGCAATATGCAGCTATATTCATAAGCTCTTTCTATGTGCTTATTATTGTTGTTATTGTTATTTAGAAATTATTATTGTTATTTATAAATTAGTTAGGCAGTTTAGTAGTTGGAAAGAAGATGGTTTTGGAATCACATACTGGGGTTCAATCCTGAGCCTCACTTTCTCTCCTGTGGCCTCAATTTCCCCCACCTATAAAATGAGAATGATAATAGAATCTACTATATAAGGCTATTGTGAAAATAATATCAGTATTAATAATAAGCACCAGTTTTTCTGTGTTTGCTGTGTACTAGACACTGTTCCAAACCCTTAAATATGTGACATTACATGTTTACTCTTTCCAATATGCTTACCTATTTTGTGATTTAGGAAACTGCAGCTCACAGAGTTAGTTAAGTGTTGAGCTAGGATTTAGACCTAGAAAGTCTTCTTCCACAACATGTACTCTTATCCACGGCCTCCTGCATTAAAGGGGATACCGAATGAAGAGTGCTTAGCATTCAGCATGTATTAGCTGATTATCACATTGTCCTTTTCAGCATTATTAACAGTATTTTTCCCATTTTCTCCCCTCCCTTCCCCCACTTTTTTTCCCTCCTGGCAGATGTTTTTCAGCAAGGTAAGTTTTACTGCCTTCTGCTTTCTCTTCCATGGCTGTGTTCTTTATGTTATGTACCTTTGCCCTTCCTGTGGACATGTCACATGACTTTAGGAATCACTATAAGGACCCTGACCTGAAGAATCAGTGGGCTTTGCTCTCTGGCCTCTGCTGCTTCTTCTGAACTAAGCTCGGGGGTGAGGAGAGCTGGGAAATTGGTACAGGGGCACATAGGCAAGGGTCTATGGCTGGGTTCCAGCAGGAGTGGAGGACATTGTGGAATTGGTGAGACTGATGAGGAGGAGGTATCTCTGGAGGTGGCTCAGGTACAAGGTACTTGTCCTCAGGGCTCTTGTGTCAGGGCCAGTGGGTGTGTCTTTGCTGAGCAAACATGTTTCTGCTATGAAGGTGTAGCAAGACCATGGATGGCTGGTCACTTTATGCCTTTCAGCTGACCTATGCTTCACAACCTAAGTGAGTTTGCAATTGCAGGCGAGGTTGTGCAGCCTCATTTGTTTTTCCAGCCAAAGTCATGTGTTCTAGGAGCAGGAAACCACAATTTAACTCCACACCTTGACTGGGGGCCTGTATTTTAGCCTCCAGTTAGGATACAAAGCTACTACACTCTGGGAAGCAGGAGAGTCATGGGTCATGACCTCATGAAGCCTTCTAGATATATTATGGGGGAACTGCATTTTCATCCCAACTCGAAACCACTGGATAGAAGTGGCAGATCTTCTGTGTTTGTATTCAAGCTAAGCAGTGTGTTTGTAGCAAATGTCTGCTGTGTCTTTCTGGGAACTAAGGCTGGCTTAGAATAAAAGTGACTCCATAAATAGCTTCCAAATACTCTTACAGGCTTGGTGTTTCCCCAACTGTTATTTCACCCCAAACATGCAGTACATGGTATGGATAATGTCTGTTCTCCGACAGAAGCACAGTTGTGGGTAACAATGAAGGTTCTGTTGTATTGTCTTTTAAGAGTCTGGAGTCATAGACCTACTTTTATAAATAATTCATAAATCCCAACAAGCTATAAGTAATAAGTTCCATTTGGCTAGAGACTAAGAGATGAGCAAAATTGAAAAGGTGCCATGACTGTTCATGTAATGAAAGTGCTGCTGTCAGGACCCATCGCTGCTGTGAGTCTTTTTTTTTTTTTTCTTGACAAATTAGAGCCGCTCTGGGAGGAAAATTTTTTTTTCTATAAAGTGAAATGCAAACACCACCTAGTGCTGAATTACATTTCTCTCCTTGAAACACAAAATGCTTAAGTTGGGAAAGTCTTTCTAGAATATGTGTTTTGAGGCTCCAGGCGAAGGGGGACTAGAAAAGCCTTGTATCAAATTTGGCTTTTCTACATACAGTGATGAGTGTTCCCGGGTGCTGTAACTGGTATAAAAATGGCTTATCAGACTGCCTGTGTCAAATTCGCCTCCTTTTTTCATCAGTCATGCCATTCAATTGATGGGATTTGCCTGTCAGTAGCAATGATATGCAGAGCAAAAGTTATAATCATCTACAAATCACTGGCTATTGAGACTTAATAGCATCTGCCAGAGACGGAAGCCAAAAGCTACCTATTGCCTTGTGTGATGGTGGGCGGCAGCTCCCCAGTAAGATATTACTAGAATTTCAATGGGGAGAACTGAATTTGCCTCTGTGAGTTATTTATATGGCTATAGACCTAAAGGACTGCTTCATATGGAGATGCATTCTCAGAAATAAGGTTGCGAATTCATCAGCTGGCACTCCCTCTTTACCTTTGTTTTTGACCATTCTGCCTATGAAAATAATGCTCCATACAATGTTCTGTGTCTTATAGGCAGAATCTCAAACATTGATCTCTATAACATCTTCTGGGCTTGAAACTCTGTGCCAGAATTGTGCTCCTAATCTGAAACATGGAGGCAGTGAGTAGTGCTAGAAATAAACAAGCAGAAAAGTACATGACTTCAGATGAACAGATGCTACTCGGTTATCTTCTGAAGCCTCTGTTATGGACAATGACAGCTTGGAGTGGCCCTGCCCTCCCTCTGCAGTGTGCCCCAGGCATCGGGAACCTGCTTGTTTTGGCTTGGCCATGGTGTTGCACAGGTGAGCAAGGTGCTGCTTTGCAAATATATGCTTCTGGCAGTGAGGGGAGGAGGCGTGTCTGCCAGAAGGAGTGCTTGCCTGTTTGTGCTGCTGTGCACTGTGGCAGGCAGAAGAGGGAAGCAGCCTTGCAGTTGACAATATCAGACACTCTCAGAGGAAACACAAGTTATTTCCTCTGGATCGTATTATCTTTTATTTCACTACAGATCAATCTTGTTACAGTAGGTGACAGCATAGCAGCTACCGCTGGGTTTTTCTCCATTGTATCCCTGGTGCATGAATGGGGAAATGTGTTTCTACCCTGATCCTGCAATAAAGTGTTTTGGTTCTTTCATCTATAAATGCCACTTGCTGTGGTGTCAACATCTGAGGGCAGTCAAGGACTGGTGAGTCTGCAACTGGGCCTTTCTAAATAGAAATCTAGGGTCACAAGGCCATGTTTTCAAGGAGGCTTAAATGACCTACATCCCCTATTGTACTTGGAGCTCAGGAGCCATTGGGTAGCTCTCCAAAGTGCCATACAGTTGCTCTTCACAACATCACATGCAATTTGAAGTACTATGAGTGCACATGTGTCTAGAATCTCAAACTTTAGAGCACTTTTATGCCAATCACCAGAATGCACATGCTATCTCTCTCCGCCCTCGCCATGCTTCATTTGAAGTTATTGAGGCACCTTTTGAATGCTCATCCACAGACTAAACCTCAATTCTGAAATCGAACAGAAACCAAGCGAGTGCATTGAAATCAGAGCAGTATCACTCAATGGAGCATTTTAAAACCTAAGTGGGTGTAGTATAAAGATTTTACCATTGAGTTAATTTTCTATACACCATCAACTGAAGTCCCTGAAAGACTCAGACAGAAAAGGCATAGCTTTTCCCTCTTCTCAGTTCTAACCTGTAGTCATCATCTTGCTTGTGCATTCTCTTCCAGTTCAGGTGGTTTGTAATATTTCTCAAGCACAGTGCTCAACTTGTGTATTCTGCAGCTGGTAAGTATGTGTCAGGCACTTTCTGGACCTTGAGGACAAGGAAGTGAACAAGAATGGTAAAGGTTTTCTTCTCATGCAACTTACAAGTCTAATGTGGGAGCATTTGATAGCCAAACATGCAAAGAAATTAAACAAGGTAAATTCAGAAAGAATCATGAAGAAAGTTTCTTAGGGTGATAGGCTAGTGTCAAGGTGGTGTGGCCACGGACTGACTTCATGGCTCAGTTATTAGACAACCTAGGAGAATGGCAGAGGGGAATGAAAAGGTAAAGTAGATGTATCTTGGAGTGTGGCAGAAGGGAGTTATATAGAGTTACCAAAAAATGAGGAAGATACGGGGTTTGTGGCTTGGAGAAGGGAGGTGGTCTTTCTACAGGAGAATGGTGTGGTCTCATTCTGACTGCTGTCAAATGCACAACAATGGTGTGTGATACATGAAAACCAGGACCTAGGCTGAGTGCTGATTGGACTAAGGTCATATCTGTTGCCCTTCAGGAATCTCTACTCTCCTGGGCTATGAAGCAGGAAGCCCCTCCCATTCAACTTGCCTCTTACGATGCCAGCTTTCTGCTTACTTTATCTGTGGAAATTCTCAAGCTTATGACTCATACTTTCTCTTAGATTTGGCAAGTTATACTCTTCAGGGATATCACTGAAGTATTTCTATATATGTCTTTAACTTTTAAAAGCCATTACTTTCCAGGGCATACATACATATGTGTATTGTCTGTATTACATTTTCATACATCTATTTTTCTCTAGTGTACACAAATATTATAGTTGGCACACCGTAACTCGGGGTTCAATATATGCATGATTCAACAAGCTGAACATGGAAAATGTTATCAGGCCTGCACTGGTTTTGTGTTTACTGAACATGTGAAGACTTATTTTTCTTGTCACTATCCTTTAAATAATAGTGTAACAACTATTACACCACTTACATTGTTTGAGGTACTGTGAGTCATTTAGAGATGATTAAAACATACAGGGAATGTATATGTGTTTAGTTTATATGCAAATGTTATACACACACACACACATAATTTTATGTAAGGGGTTTGAGTGTTCTTGAATTTTGGCTTCTTCAGGGAGTTCTGGAGTCAAACTCCTATGTATACCAGTCATTGATGGCTGTGTATGAGAAAAAATATCTCATGCTTGTATTTCTGACTTTTGCTGAGTATGGCATAAATGAAAGATAACAGATTCTGTCATCTCCAGGGCCCTTGTGCGACAAGGGAAGAAGCGCTTTCTGTGAGCAGGACCTCGTGTCCAGTTGTCTGGGGCATCACTCTCCAGCTCCACAGATAAGGTCAGGTAGTAGCCACAATGAACAGATACCCATGATTCTCAAGAACAGTCAGAGGGCTGGGAGAGTATGCAAATCTTCACAGTTTTTAAGTTCTTAACTAAAGCTTATACAAACGAACTAAACCTAACTGTGATTGGAAAGTCTTCTTTTCTCCAATCAGTAGCCAGTCCTCAGAGGATCTCTGTTTTGCTCTCAGCAGGGCTGCTGTCTTTGGTGCTTTGCCTTCTGGACTCAGTTTTTTATCTGTAAAATGTGAGCGTTGAAAAGAATCCTGGCACTGTTGGCTTCCTGCTGGTGTTCTGTCTTGAGAACTTTTAAGTGGACTGGAGTTAAAGCTATGTCCTTTGTGCTAGTTTTGGCCATTCCCTGGAGGACCAGGGTGAAAGCAGAAGCTTCCCTAGTGGCTGAGCACTAAGGTTAAAGCAGGTGGTTCTGAAGTGTAGCTAGCTGATGCACATGGCTGTTTTAAATGTCACCTCGTCCCCATGTGAGTGAATACTAAAATTAACAGTGGATGGCAATACTTTTATTAAACTGAAGAGCACAGTAAATCATAGTTTGTTGCTGACAACTGGGCCAAGCTTGTTAATTGTTGGGGTGGGCTTATGGTGACAGGACCACCACCATTTATAATGAGCAACAAACTTGATTTGAGCTCTTTGGTGTATTTCAAACTTAATTGGCCAAACTTCTGAGGCTTGATTTTATGTTTTCCTGTTTCAGAAAATCTATTTATTTTAAAGAAAGCCATGCATTATGGTCCCTCTGATAATGTTTTACATTATGAAATATTTTTTTAAGTGAATATAGGATTTGGGTAAATTACATCTGTTACCACTTCCAGCCAAATTTTCTAAGTTGTTATATGATGGTTAACTAGGAAATGAAAATGCATTAACACTCTGTGGTAGAAACTGATTGCTTCTCTGGTCACACTTTGTATATGCTAATGCTTGCTGTGTATGTATATCATCTCTTTATCTTATCAGGAATTGGATTATTCTGAGTTGTGTAGGAAATACATTCATTTTTCCAGCACAAATTGAATGACATTCCCATTTAATTTTATATATATCCACTTTGTATGTGTGTATGAGATCATGAGGAAAAATATAACCTGGTTGGAATAATAACACCTACTGAGATGCTGTGCCTTATCACGTTCTGCATGGGTTGTGCACAGCTACCTATTCCCTGCCAGGTGAGCTTGCTGTGGATCTTTCCTTATGGAAGTTCATTGTGTGCCTATTTTAATCCAAAGGCATGAGTTTAGGATGAGCTCTTAAAGAGTCTCTTTCCCCAGTAACTTGCATTTCAAAATTACCTGGTCAGTAAAGGGAGAGCTTTTAGATTCTTCTGTTGATATGGTTGCTACAAAAAAAGAGTGATTTGTCCTTTTAAAATTGTTACTGGGGTAATGCCAATATTTGTTACCCCTTATATTCCAGGCATTTGACTGGGTAATATGCCTGCACTTTACCGTTAAGTTTACCGTAAGATTTTGAGGTAGTTATAACCAGTAGCACCAGTTCACAAAACTGAGGCATATGGTGGAATTGATCTAGTGATGGTTATATAACTATGATTAGAACAGCCAGAATTATTTTTTAATTGATACATTTTATTTCATCAAATAGTTTTAGAGTTATGAAAATTATGATGATAGTAAAGAGTGTTTCTGTGTATCCTATTCCCAGTTTTTCCTATTATTAGCATCATTAGCGTATTTAGATGTGGAGTCTTTAGGAAGTGAGTAGGTTCTACCCCCATGAATGAACTTAGTGCCCTTATCAAAAGACTCGAGGGAGTCATTTTTCCTTTCTGCTATCAGAACACACAGCGAGACTCAACAGACACTAAATCTGTTTGCATCTTGGTTTTGGACTTATCCTATTACACTAGGCATTAAGTTTTAACATAAAAATTTTGAGGGGGCAAATATTCAGACTATAGTGTATTATTTTTCAGATTGCGCTTGGTTTTGAAGGACCTTGACTGTTTTGAGCAATACTACTCAGGAGTCTTGTAGGATGCTCCTTTTTTGGAATTTTTGTGATGTCTACTTATGACCAGAGTAGGATCATGGATTTGGGAAAGGAAGATTACAGAGACAAAGTGCTATTTTCATCACATACCAAGGACATGTAGTACCAACATGATGTACGACTATTGATACTGATCTTGATTACTTAGCTGAAGAAATACTTGTCAAGTTTGTCTTCTATAAAGTTAATACTTTCTTCTCTTTGCACATTGTACTCTTTGGAAGGAAATCTCTGCAGGCCACCTGTGAGGAGTGAGAACTTATGCTCCATCTCATTAAAGGCAGACTACATACATAGATTATTCTGCACCAGAGATTTGGCTGCCATTTAGTAACTTATTCAATAATTTACATCATTGTGGACTTGTGGGTATTTTTTTATACTTTACATTATAATCCAGTACTATTTATTTATTTTCTTGCTCACATTGTTCCAGCTTTGGCCACTGAAAGCTCTTCAGTGGATTCTATGACCCTTTGATATATTAGCCATCAAAAATATTTTTGAGCATTTCTATAATTACATTAGGGCCCTATAGGATTCTCCAGGCATGTATTCCATTTCAACCCTACAGTTAGTCAATCATTACTGATTCCTTTTGTATGAAAATAATACCAGAAATCAACATCTGAGTGCTAAAATATGATTTGGGGTACTGGGGTGTCATTTATTTTGGTCCTCTTATCTGACAGACCAAAGAAATATATGTGTGTTTACTAATCCATGTATATAAACATAATTGTAAATATCAGGTGCACCTGCATTAGTTAAACATGAGTGCTTATTCAAGTCTGTAAGTCTAGTTGGTGCCATAGGTTTGTGTACCACAGGTTTGTGTACCACAGCAGGCTGTTTGTATTGTTGAAAGCTCTAAAAAGTTCACCCTCCTTGCTGTAGTCAGTTACCACATGGATCACTGTAGCCTCCTGGAAATTCCCATTCCATAGAGAAATACCGGGGTTGTATGACTTCAACTTCTGTGTTCTATTGTGTCCTGATTCCTATAGAAGTACTTTTATCTACTCTCTCTGGGACAGAATCACAGATTCCTGACCATTTCCAATGCCTAACATAGCTGCCTAGATATAGGATGGCAAATTTATTTGCTTCTACATCAGGCCCAGACTTCTTAGGATTGTTAAACCTGTTCTAGTTCCCAGTTTCTCAGCTAGAGCCTTAGCTGAAGCAGAGGCTACTTGCTTGAGGCCTTGTTCTAGGACAGAGGTGTTCACATTTTCTCCCATAGCCTGGGAAAGGGAGAGACAAACAAGTGTTCTCTTTGTAACATTCCAACTGTTGAATGTTTGACCCCCTGTCCATCTTAGATTGATTACTCTTCCTTGGGGATCAAGATAGAGCCAATCTTCACATCTACAAGTTTGTCCTGAAGAAAGATTGTGAGACTTAAAGGGTTTCTGCCTTGCTCTTCATACTTGACAGTGAATTTGATGACATGTTCCCCTGCTCATGGCTGGATATGGGCCCTCGTTTTTTTCAAACCAAAGCATTACCTTCCTTTCTAGCACCCCTTCCCTGTCTCTCTTTGTTCATCCCCATAAGGCACGACCAGATTGATTCCTGTTCTTGCACATGCTTGTCCCTACCTCTGTGCCCTTGATATATTTCTTTATCTTAATTGCCTTCTCCACCCTCAGACAAGTAGTGTCCTAGCCATGGGTGTTTCTCTTCCAATGCATGTGGGAGAGCTCCTCTCATTTTCACGCAGGCCTCTGCTGTCTGCTTATTACAATATTCACAGCTGCTATGACATCGTTCCTTGAGGTTATTAAGAAGGTGCCTCCTAGCTTCTGTTCTAGCTATGCTGCTGCTTCTGCTTGGTTTTCAAAACTCAGCCTGCCTCCTCTCTGCTGGGTTCCCTCTGACTGACTCAACCTCACAGCTCTGCCTTCAACTCTGATCCTGCCTGTTTCCTCCCCATGCTCCATCACCACCTTTCACACTCTTGTCATGATCTGTTTAGCCTTTTGCAAAAGATTGAGCTCCCAGAAAGAAGGGATTTCATATTTTATGTTGAATCCCTAGCTCTAAATGCAAGGCTGAGCAAATAGTAGGTGCTCAGTAGATGCTTGATAAATGAAATTAGAAAAGGCTCAGGGGAATTGGTAGGTTGTATGTAGCTGTGGTGGGTATGTGCATACATGTGTGCATCTGTATGTGTCTACTGTGTTTCTCTGATATTCTAGGCACTTTTAGGAAGTTGAGGCTGGATACTGACAGTGTAATATATACTCATATTGACATTCAAGCAAAAAGTAATATATCCTTGAGTCCAAAAATCATCATTCAATTTTTTTTATTTTCTTGAGACAGGATCTTTCTATGCAGTTCAGTGGCCTTCAACTCACTTTGTAGCCCAGGCTGTCCTCAAACTCACAGCAATCTTTCTGCCTCAGCCTCCCAAGTGCTGGGATTATAGATGTGCACCACTATGCCCTGCTCAAAGCCATTCTATTTTTGGTGGTGGTAGTAGGAGATTGTATTTGGGCCCAAAGGAATCAGCAAATCTACTTGAGTTTGCGCACAATATGAATAGGGGCTCAAGAGACTTAGTAAACATTGCCTTTGTCATCCAAGAGCTGATGATTTCACTGAAGAATAGTGGTGCAAGGCTAGTCAGTCTGTGGATTATATTGCTGCTGCTTGTGCTGTAGTTATTTAGGGAGGATAAGAACTTAAGAGATGGAAAAAAAGCCCCTGGGTTGCTGAAAGAGTGGCCTTTAAGGGCATTTGCAGGAAAGGGAAAGTCATAGTGGGGTGGATGAGGGCAGATCCAGCCCTGGAGCTGTGTGGGGTGAGGAGAAGATAGTCTAAGTAGGTAGAGACAAATACACGCATGGTGTGTTTATAGAATATTAAGAGGGTGAGGAACCTGACAGGGTTGGGATCAGATAGGGCTTGTTATAGAGCCTTTACAGCCTGTTTATTGCCCCAAAACAAGTATAAATTGGAAGATTTTGTTGTCTAAGTGATTAGTACTGGCTATTTTTCTTATGAGTCATTTTGTTACAAAGAACTACTAATCAGCTAGTCAGCATTCTTGGTCAGCAGAATGAGTGCAGTGTCAATGAGGTGATGAAATTTCAGTCTGTTAAAAAACACTTGATATTTTAGATAACTTTAACAATTATTTTTTGGGCAGCAGAGTTTAAAATCTGAGCAGCAGAGTTTAGATTAGGTCTAGAAAGTCCAAGAAAGACATTGTAGCTTGTTGAGTCAAAAAAATATATCCTGTGCATCGATTACCACACAGTGGTCCATGTTGTATGTTGGGTGACAAAATGTAAAGATCATCTCTACTTCCTTGCTTCATGTGTACTAGGGACATGAAACAGTCCACATAGTTTGTATTCCTCCAAAACTCATGGGTGGAAATCCTAACTCCAACGTGTATTCTAGCAGTGGGGCCTTTGGGAGATAATCAAGTCATGAGAGTTGCATCCTCATGAAAGGAGTTAGTGGCCTTATAAGAAGAGATATCACTTTGCTCATTGTCATATGACTATATAGCATGAAATGGGCCATCTGCAAACTCTATGGGCATCCTAATTTCCAGCTTTCAATCTCCAGAACTAAATGTTTGTTGTTCAATAAATGTTTGTAGTTTATGGTGTTTTATTAGATCAACTCAACCAAGAAAAACTTTATGAGGGCTACACAGTTATTAATCACTGTGTCCCCATTTTTCAGACACTGAAATAAATTCAGGAAGCCGAAATAGTTTTACTTTGCAGTAGGTCTTATAGCTAGGGAAAAACTGAGTCAGGGTTCAGACTAGGCAATTGTCTGGATTCTTAATGACTACATTACACAGGTGTCTTTGAGGGACTAGAGATAAAATTGAGTTTGCCAGTGGATTAGGATAAAAAGTACCATGATTAGGCAAAATGTCCCAGCCATGTCCCTGAGAAATGAAAGGATCTGTCCAAGAAGTCTTGAACACACGTCTTTCTAACAGCCTCATTTATAATAGCCCCAATCTAAAAATGGCCCAGTGGAGCAAAGACAAAGTGTGGGACACGCATATTGAAATACCATTCAGCAATAAAAAGGAGCAAGATATTAGTGTATGCAACATGATAGATTTCAAAACATACAGAATGAAAAAGCCTTTCTTCTCAAAAGAGGAAATTGTATGATTGTACTTTTATAGAATTCTTAAAACTAATTTATGATGGAAAAACTCAGCACTTTGTTTCTGGGGAAATAGGAATGAGGATGGTCTTGGAAGAGGCAAGAGGGAACCTTCTCAACTGATGGTGATGCTCTCAGTCTTGATCAGGTTTGTGCTATGCAGCTATATGTATTTGTCAAAACTCAGAAAAGGTACACTGAATATTTGTGCATTTCATTTTTTTTGGTATATTTTAAAAGGAAAAAACTGACCAAATAGTGAATCCTGGTGAATGATGTACCCAATGAAGCATTTAGGGTCAAAAGTGTACTGATGTTTGCAATTTATTTTGGAACACATCCAAAAAATAAATAAAGTGGATATACTGTTGGATGGATAGAGGGTTGAATAGATGGGTAAATATATGATAAAGCAATTATAGTGGTAGGTGTATGAGTGTTCATTGTAAAATTCACTCACTTTGATAATACATGAAAACTTTTACATGAAATACATGAAAATACTGTGGAAAAAGAAAAAGTTCTCCCAGTTGTGGTCATTTATGTAAATACATAGAATGCGGCCTCTGTAGCCATAAGGGTACAAGCCATTCAGAAGGGGACTGTACCGGAGGAGGAGCCAGGGCTTGGGGTCCAGATGCAGACCTTCAATGGACATCTTACAGGCCAGAATGGCAGGAGATGGCTACAGAGCTGGCTCTGCACTTGGGTGCTGCAGTTATGTAGGCCATTTAACAAATGATCACAGGTTGGTTGGCTTAAAACAATAGAAATGTATCCTTTCCTAGTTCTGGAGATCAGAAGTCTGAGAAGTGCTGGCAGGAGCATGCTCTTACTGCAGACTCTAGAGGGGAAACCTTCCTTGCCCTACCAGGCTTCTAGTAGTTCTCAGCAGTCCTTCACTTATAGCTGCATCACCCCCATCTCTTTCTTCATCATCACATGATATTTCCCTTTGTATGTCTCTGTGTGTCTTCTCTACCCTCTTCTAAATCTGAAATTACTTTAGAGCTTTCCATAATCCATTATGACAGTGTCTTAATTATACCTGCATAAACACTGTTTCCAAGTAAAGTCATGTTCTGGGAGTCAGGGTGGACATGAGTTTGAGGGAACACTATTTCATTTCTATAGGTGAACAAACAGCCTGGGTCCAAAGAGAAGAGAGTGCATTCCCAGAGGCCAGAGGCAGGAAAGACAGAAGGAAGCCAGAAGATAGAAAGAAAACTTGAGGAGGATAGAGAAGAGAATCTGATGAAATTTCACAAAAGAAAGAAGGAAGAACTTGGGAGATAGGAAAGTGCAAGAGGGTTTGCCGAAAGGGCCCCATCTCAACCACAGACTCTATCTATTTATCTCCTAAATATCTTAAGGAATTAAAATGTAAATCTTGGAAATTAAATCCATGGGTGCAGTGTAAACAGAAGACGCTTTTGCAGAACAGACAAAGCTGTTCTGCTTCCCTATTAAACAGTCATGGGTGGGAGACCATGTTTGTGCTCACAGGTTTTATTTGAGATGGATTAAAGTTCGTGATGAGTGAGTCTCTGAAGGATTGTATGTGCGGTTCTCATAAGCCTGCAAAAGTTCAACTCTTTATCTGAGGCTTATCCAAACCTGGAGAAACCTTTTAGGCCAGCATGGAGGCTAGGGACCTCCAGCTGCTGAAAGTTAATATCCTGAATCAGGAAACCATCTGTACAGTGTGGGGGAATTGAGGAGATAGGCTATAAATTAATGCACTCTGATCAGAGGTCTGCTGTGACTTGGGGCTTCCTGGTGTTGGACCACCCACTCTCTTTGATGGCCAGGTTACAAGGTCAGCCTTTTAGCTCTGATGCATAGGCAGTTAATGCATGCTTTTGTGATTTTTCTACCACATTCAGGTCTCAGGATCCTGAGATTTCAGTATCCAGCAGCAGCCACCTGAACTTCTTAGGTCTCCCTTGTTCCCCTGCTATCTCCCTCCTCACCTTGCTCAGTCTCTTCCTCATGCCTCCATTTGTTGCCTTGGGTGTATTGTCCAAGCCCATTCATGCCTAATGGTTCTGGAACATTCCTCCGGTAGCCTATTGCTCTTGATCAGCCATGATGGCTAATGTTCCATCCCTTCTGCACACTATCATTTCCTCACTCATTTGTAGCACTGAAAGTTTGAATAGTGCTGTTACCTCCCTCTCCCCTACTCGAGTTTATGTCCATATAGCATGTGACAAGAGGATCTGGCTTCTGAAATGAGGTCACAATGTGACCTTATTTTGAAATAGGATTGTGCTGGTTCACTCAGGCAGCTATCATAAAATATCTTAAATCAGGTGGTTTATAAAAATTGGGAATTTATTGCTCATTATCTGGGATGCTGGGAATTTTAAAATCAAAATGTTGGCAGATTTGGTGTGGTGATTTTTATTTCTGGCTCAAAAATTGTCCCTTCTAGCTAGGTTTGCACCAGATAGAAAGGGCAAAGAGGCACTCTGGTGCCTCTTTCGTAAGTACATTAAGGCCATTCGTGAGAGCTCTACCTCCATGACCCAATCACTTCCCAAAGACCCACCTCTTAATATCACATTGGAGACTGGATTTCAACATACAAATTTGGGGATACAGAGTGTAAACACTTGGATGAAAACAGCTAAGGATCTTGAGTTGAAGTCCTGGATTTAAAGTAGTTTGTAAAAGACATAGAAAGGTGGCCTGATGAAGACAGAGGCAGGGTTGGAGTTGTGCTGTCACTAGAAGCTAAAAAAGCACAAGAAGATTTTCCCCTAGACCCTTCAGAGGAAATCTGACCCTGTTGACATCTAAATTCTGATAATCTAGGCTCCAGAACTCTGAAAAAATGAATTTTTGTTGTATAAAAACACCAGATTTATGCCAATTAAGTGCAGCTATCTTAGGAAGCTACAGTAGTACTCCATTTATCTGAAATTACTTTTCATTTATTTCTTCTCTCTCCAGCTAGAATATAAGCTTCATAAATACAAGGTTGTGGCTGTGTTATTCATTCTCACAACCCAAAATCCAGAATAAGGCCATCCACATAAAAAGTATTTTGGAAGTACTTGTCAAGTTAATGAGCCTTATTTATCTCAATTTCTGGTTAAAAGAGACATTCAGAGAAATTTATTGAATTGCTCCAAATCACACCATTGGTATAGTCAAGATTGAAATTCAGGCACTTTGGTCCTCAAGTTGCATTTATCCTACTGCCTTATGGAAGGCCCCCCACTTTAATGCCTTTAGTACAGTTTCTGCAGTATCCTTTGTACATGTGAGGCTTTTGGAAACAACCTGAAGCTTATGGTGCTGCCAATCCATATGAGAAAAAGTTCTGGCCTTCAGATTAGTAGATCGGGGCTTCACATGTTCACCCCACTTGATAAATAGCTTTTTGTAGGTAAGACCCATCTTATTCATCTTTTTATTTCCACAGCTTTGAACATAATACATATTTAGTGAATTGGTGGCATTGGATCTATCATGGGTGGATAGATGGTTGGCTAGTTTAGAGTCTGGCAGGGAGGGCAATTCTGAAAGAGAACTTGTTACAAAATTTAGAAAAATGAATACCACTTTAAAGGTAATACCACCATTCTGTTCTATGAAAGGAGATGCCCCCTCCCTCTATGGAACATGGTCAGAGTCTGTGTCTGTGGACTAGCAATGCATTAAATTATTCATGCCAGACCCTTGACTTTTCTGCTTTATTCATAAAATCTAGAAAATGTTAGGATATAAATTCATGCTTCTGAATGGTTTTCAGAAGCTCTACCTAATCAGTAGGTGATATGAGGGAAATCACTGTTGGTGCTTAAATGTTCTTATCTGCAAAAGGAGGGATGGAACCGCCCCTTTGTAGTAAGATGATGATCATATTCAACCATGGCTATAGACATACTAATCTGTTTTACCTTGTGTCTTTTGTATCTCTCCTCCTTAACTAGATTTTAATCCTCTCCTTAACCACCGTGTCCTCTATACTGCCTTCTACTCAGTAAATACACTTAAAAACAATGGCATGATTAGCTGAGCATGAATAGGTTTCACTGAAAAAGGTTTATGAATTTGGGTCTAAACTGAATTGCTGGTAATCATGCAGGGCAGTCTGTTCCACTGTGGTTTCCTCTTGCCCTTTTCTGCTATGATTTTCTACAAGAAGGTTTATTGTATTAGTCAGCTTTCCTGTCACTCTGACACAGTACCTGACACCTACAGCTTAAGGAAGGAGAGGTTTAATTTGTCGGGTTCAAGTGATTCAGTTTATGTTCAGTTGGTTACAAGACAGAAACTTTAAGGTTGAAGGGCATGATAGGGCAAAGGTGCTTGGTTTATTGCAACTGCAATCAGAGCAAGGAAACAATGCCAGAGAGGAAGGGGCCAAGTGTCCAAGGTCTAAGGTCATGCCTGCATGATCCACCCAAGCACCCTATAAGCATGCTTTACTAATCATCTGGGGAGCTTCCAAGACAATCAGGTTGATAAATTAAGGTTAACCATCACATTTAACAAACATTTAAGGGCTATCAATTTGAAAGTTATAAAATTGATTACCCGATTTTTTTATGTGACTCAATGTGACTGTGAAACTATAGCAAAAAGAACTAAATTAATAGGTTAATTTAAAGGAGGAAGAGTTCATTGAGAGAGCATTAAGGAAGATTTAGTGGGAGAGATGTTTTCTAAAGATGGCCATGAGGAAAAGAATTACTTTA
This sequence comes from Hydrochoerus hydrochaeris, assembly GCA_004027455.1. Lineage (NCBI taxonomy): Eukaryota > Metazoa > Chordata > Mammalia > Rodentia > Hydrochaeridae > Hydrochoerus > Hydrochoerus hydrochaeris. The sequence continues at coordinate 200,906 of PVLA01000271.1, forward strand.
GTGTAGAATTTGGCAAACTGCTATCATCAAGAAATTAAGGGTTCTTTTGCTCAGTTCAGGTAGAAATCATGAATTGGCTGAGAACAGGTCTGCTAGCAGTCCTGTTGCCACTGGTGGACACCAGTTAATGCTAGATGCTGTTGGTTAACACTGTTGCTGGCTGTTGGTCTTTTCCAACCACTACTGTCCAACACCAGCTTGTGAATTGGTTGACTGTACCAGGAGTTGTTCTCTGTCACTGATTTTTGTGGCTATTGGTCTCCATAGCTTCTCAGGGGTAACAACCTCTAGTATTTATTGCTCTTTGATTTAATGCAACTGCTCCATCCATACTCCTCAGAAATCCTGAGTTGATTTACAGGACTTTATGAGCCCACACTATACAAGAAGTAAATCATGAGCAGATTTTCAGGACTACCAGAGCTTTGTTTATTTTAACAGGACCTATGCAACAGCCTAGGGAAGTTAGTACACCAAAGGGAGTCCTCCTGGACTAACCTGAGAAGTTTGGGGAATTGCTGCTTGCTTATATGGTAACTGAAGGCCCATGATTGGTTAAAATTTGAGCTTGCTGATTGGTTCACATACAGGCCTGTGATTGGTCCAAGTGGGTACAGAATGTCCAGTACTCCTGAAGCTGTCCTGGCACAGTTCAGCATCAAACCTATAGCTTTAGTGTCCAGAGTGCTAGGGTTCAGGGAAATTCTTCTGTGTCTGACAGCCAAGCTGTACCTGCTGTCAGAACAACCTCACAAGTGGTGGGAGGACACTGAAACAAGTTCTTCCAGTCCATTCTGGGGCTGAGGGTCAAAGAAAAGTGAAAGAGAAGGGTATGATAACCGTGGTCATACACCCCACTCTGACCTTAATGGGAAAATAGGAGCATCTGTTGCTTTCTGTTTGTCTCACTATGGCCTACATACTATTTTTTTAATAAAGTTTTATTGGAATGCAGCCACATCTGTTCATTTATTTATTGTTTCTGGACACTTTTGCATTATTCTGGACACTTTTGCATTATGTTGAATTGCTTCTAGAAACTACATGGTGTTCAAGTGTCTTTTTACTTGTCTGAGCCCTCCTTTCCTGTGTCTTCATAACAGGATGTTGGTCAGAAGTCATAATGAGTGAGAAATTTCAGAAGTGGTTCTCCTGTTCAGTCTGTGTGGGAAATTAAGAAGAAGCTATTGATAGAGTGATGAATGAGCCACCAGTGGTTCGGTCTCTTAAATGCTGAAGTATCTTCTTAACTCAGGCATGTAGCAAACAATTACCAGTGCCCTGTGTGTGTGAATCAGTAGGCGAAAGATCAACTCATCAAAGCAGAAAATTAAAATTGTTCATTGGTTTTCTTTCTACTTATTGAGTATTGATAATCGATGGATAAGGGTAATTCTGTATCTACTAGAATACTTAAATTTTCAAAAAGCCCAGGTCTTAAGACAGGTAAATATTGTACACTTAATCACTTATGGACAAGAACTATGATAGAAATTTTAATTGACCTTTCAAACTCCCTTCTGATTTTTTTCTGGACAAATTAGAAAATTTAAGAGTGTCTAGTGGATTCATCAACTAGGGTTTCCAGTTGACCTGATAAGGTGAGCTGGGCCAGAAATGATTCATCAGAAAAGGCTTTGTTTGCTTGACTGTCTGGAGGGAAAATATTCATGGTGTTATTTTTAGACAGTCTATCTGATTTATCAGTCAACTTTGACAATGTCGATTTGCCTAACAGCCCCAATTTGTAAATACTAAAACAAATCCATTGGAATATTCAGAAACTACTTTCTGCATATACAGCAGGTTGAGAGACAACAAATTACTAGTAACTCACCAAGCATCCTACAGCTCCTCACTTAAGGCTTTATAATGAGCCTCCTTTTTATAGAATGTTGACTTGCAAGTTGGCTTGGGAACAAGGCTGGCTCAGGAAAACGTGGGAGGCAGGTAATCTGGAAGCAGGTTGCAGCACAAGAGGGACTATGCCAGGGTTGGTTTCAGGATTTTCTGTCCCCATCTGCCTTAATTAGAGGATGCAACATCTCCTCATTGAAAGCAGGATTTGTGTTTCTTGGGAACCAGTTCTTCTCTGCTAGCTACGTCAAAAAATGCAAAATAGATGTGATTGATGGTGAGGGATTGGTGACATTTCTGTGAATTTAGGATTAGATGAAGCTTTTTATCTTTTGTACCCAATGTGTAATTTATTTTTCACTTTATCTCCCCAAAGTGTGTTTGGTTTTATTTTTCTTTGAGTGATAAAGAATACGTTAATATATTTTTTTAAAGAATCAACTTAAAAAAAAAACTAAAGTCTTAAAAATCCTTTCTCTTTTCTTCCCCTCCCCAAACTTTAATCGCCCCTAGAGTGGGTGTTGAGGTGGCAGGAGTCTTTTGTACTTTCTTGACCTGCTGTTTGCACAAGTGGCTGTTATGACTGCAGCAGCATAATTGCTCTTAAAATGCCTCAATAATAAAAAAGTCTATTTTTATTTTGTAATCTCCTTGGCTTTCATTTTTCCAGCCCACTTTAGTAACTTCTAAAAATTAGTCTCACAAATATGATTTTCCCTGCTTGATCAATGAACAGCTCTTTGTCAGAGGGTTTGGCTTATGAGTGGGGAAAGTCTGGGGCTGGAGCTGTACAAAGGTAGTGGGGATTTGATTCCCAGATGCCAGCTATTTCTGTCTTCTCTTGATCATTTAGAAGGAAGCTTGAACATAGAAAATGTACTTGCCCATAGTCTTCTGGGCTGTCTCAGTTTCCCTAGGTTTTACTGAGATGGAAGGAGAAACTTTCCATATTGCTTGCCTTTTTAGCCTCTGTAGCTGTTGCCTGACTGGCCAGTTTGGATCTTAGCATTGTGATGTACCCAGACTTACACTCATTCAAACTTTCTGGGTACTTTTATTTGATTTTGCTTCTGTGAGGGTGATGAGCTCAAGGTGATGCCAGAGGGAGACCTCATACAGCTTTGAAAGTGGTTTCACTAGTATAAAGGTATAATAGTCTTCCTCTTCTCATTCACTCTCTGTGGATTCAGCCTCCAAACAAAGCTAAATCTGTATTCCCTCGGCCAATTCGTTGATCCTTCCCCAGATCATAAATCACTGGCATGATTTGTGATGATGCTGGAAGTGGAGCTGATGGGGAGAACCATCTCATCTGGGTTGGGTAGTCAGAATTTAGTGGTCATGCTGAAGAGCAGTCCATGCCAAGAAGGCAAGAAGTCCAGGGCAAGAGTCCAAGTGGAACCTTACTCTTTTTGCAAGTAAGGTGTCACTGTCACATGGGTGACCACCCAAATACTTCATCTGTGATGGTAATTCATTTGTTTGCATTAAGGTAGATATTCCTGCTTGGTCTATGGAATCAAGGACTAGGGGTTCCCTTTGCAAGGGGGAGAGTATCTATATCAGTGGAAGCAAAAAGGTCCAAACCACTGACTCCTTAAATCATGTAGAAAAACAGAAAGGAAGCCCTCATTTTGTCTCTGGAATGGTAGCTAGACAACTTCTAGCCATCTGCTATTAACTGAAAATGGACTGCTTCACCCTACTCTGCTCATTGAAATAACAGGCATTTTTTTTTCTTTTACATGCTTTAGCTCATTTTAAAATGTTTTCAAGTATTTGGAGACTTAAGGAGACAGTCTAGTTAAAACATTGTAATTTTCCCCTGGCAATGCGTGAGTTGCTCCTTCTTGTCGATTAAAAAGGTGTAGTTAAAATTCAGTTGGTCTCTATGCTGCCATATGCCTTAGAGTGTCAGTTTTTCACAACATAGCTGCCGAAAAGTTTATTGCCTGGTACCAAAAAGTCATTCTGATTTCATTTTCAAAAGTTGAATTTAAAACTCAGAATATACTTTCTTTTATAATTGTGCTTCTTATTTGGCAACATATGGTGAAAATTTATACAGCCTATCAATATGAAAGAACAGGGCTGAGGCTCCAGGCTTTTATAGTGATTACATGTACCTGTATGGGGGCTTTATGTGCTTACAATTTGAATCATTTATAGATGCACACTCAACAGAGTTGGAGCATAACTAGTACTGTGGGCTTTTTTTGCTGACTAAATGATAGGCAAAGCAATTTCCAACAAATGTCTCCCAGTAGGCTGTCATCATAGAAGCCTTGTAATATTGCTTTTTAACCTTAGCTTTGGCAGCTATCCAGAAATTACTGCATTGATACCAAACCACCTTGCACTAAGCAGTTGCCCTTTTCTCCATGGGACCCCGGTGAACTCCCAAGTGGTTGTCTACTCCCTACCTTGTTTTTATTTCAGGGAGATCTTTTACCTGTTCTTGTTCAGCTGTAGGTAGCCAGGAACACTGGAAGTTTAAAAATATAGCAAAAACAATTCTCTGGATTGTGTTATTATGCTTTTAATGCATTCAAGTAGCATTTGGAGCTTTGTCTCCAAATAAATGAGAGATACCCCTGGCACAAAGGGAAAAGGAAAGGCTTTGTCTCCCTGCACTCCTAAGAAAAGACTGACCCAGCTTCCTTCTGGAACCTTCTCTCCCCTTCTCTGCTCCTCTCCTTTCACTTTTATAACCTTGTAAATGGCATTTGTGGATTGGTGGATCAGGGTTCTGTTGTTGAAGAAGGATTTCTAGAGACTTTTGAGAAAGTACTGAATGAAGCAACCTCTCAGTCTCTACATAGCAAGTGTTGGGTCTTGTTAGCACTTTTTAGGTGGCAAGGAAGACCGCACTTCAGGAGAGCCCTGGAGAATATTAGGAATCCTAGCTTTCACTCCTCTTCCATTTGCCAGGCATATGCTTGGGGTAGAACCTGATTTCCTGGGAGTCCTTTGCTCTTGGTTCCAGCAGGAGAAATTTACTGATCTGTTTTCCTACTCAAGTAGAGGTAGGAGCAGTCTGGTGACTACTGGATTCTTGAAGTTTGACTTCAGACACCCATCAGGTATTGAGTTCATCTGTTCTGTGTCAAGTGGGACCCTGTGCACTTGAAAGATTTGGCTTCAGGAGTACAAGGGCATCTCCAGCAGTTGGCATAGTGCTCAACTGCAAGAAGCCCAAGGCAGGGAGTTGAGCAGATGAATCTTTTTCTGTTTGGTGGGAGAAGCAGTTGCCTCTGCCTGCTGTCACTGCTGTGTGCTTACCTTTCCACAGTGTTTCACACCTGTGTCCCAGTTGCTGGGTTCTGGGCTTCCCTTAGAGGGCTGAGCTCCCTCCCAGTCTTGTCTGAGGCTCTTGTAGGATTTGCAGTGCGTCCCTTGGGGGCATTTGTCTTCTCATAGAGAGCTATCCCCATTTTCACTTTCATCAAGAAAAAAGACCTTAAAAAAACCTCTGGCCTAATGCATTTTGCCTTGACCTTCTAAAATGATGAGTGCAATAAATGGAGAAATAGATAACTATTACATATCCATGGTTCATAGAAAATTCTGTCTTTGATTTGGAAAAAAAAGCACTGTGCTGGATAAAATTGGAACTGTAAACTGTAGTAGAAAATCAAACTTAAAACATTGAGTATAAAATTGTGGAATTCAGTGGCTTTCAATCTACTTCCTGTATTTTCATTGCTTAAGAGGAGATGTTTCATTCATTATGAATGTATGAATGACTAAATGCATTTAAGAAGATGTTTATGTAATAACTCTGCTATGGTGAATGCTTAAAGAAAATGAAGGTAGCTCATTCATCTGGCTACAAATGTAAATGTTACAACCAACAGGTAAAATGAGCTTGCAGTACAGGTATGTGTGTGCATTTGTGTGTGTGTGTGTGTGTGTTGTATAAAGAAAAGGAAAGGAAGATATATACTACTTTCTAAAAGAGATGGGAAGACAGAATATAAACAAACAAATCAGAGGGTGAGCCTGGGCTAAAGGCACCTTATTTCTCTGGTACACAAGATTTGCTCATCTTGGATATTCCTTGGAGGCAGTATTTCTTGAGTTATGATATGGACACACAAAGGTACAGACAGAGGCAGTGTGGTGTCAGATGTCTCTTGATAAGATCCACCCCTCTAAAATTTGCTGGGTGTGGTTGCTCATACTTGTAATCCCAGCACTTGGGAGACTGAGACCCATATGAGACCTACATGTGTCTTAAATGGTGAATTCAAGGTCAGCCTGAATTATACTGAGACTAAATAAATAGATAAATAAATAAATAAATAAATTTGCCCTTTGTGAAGGAAGGACTTTATTTCCTGAAGTCTTTGAACTGCTTCTGTAACTGCACCAGCCTAGGGAGTATGCTTGAGGTGCCCAACCTTTTGCTTGCCTTTAAAAAAATTATAATCATATATAGGTTTCATAAAATTTATCATCTTAAATCATTTATGAGTATACAATTCAATGCCACTGAGCACATTTATATCATTAAGATCCATCACCACTGTCTATCTTCAGATGTTTGTCCTCCCAAACTGAAACATTCCCATTAAATAGTAACTTCCATTTGTCCCTTTCCCTCAGCCCCTTGCAACCACTGTTCTATCTGTCCTATGAATTGGACTTTCTTTGTACATCATGTAAAAGAAGTCATGTAATATCTGTCCTTGTGTATCTGGCTTATTTCACTGTGGCCCACTTTGTTGACAGGTGTTTCACAGTGAGGAATCTCTGTAACAGGCATGGAGATGTTCTTTCCTCTGAACTTCAGCTCTCATGAACCCCCCTCCATGAGACCAAACCCCACATCCTGCTGGTCTCAGCTTACATGTACTGACACAAAAAGACCCCTGGGTCAACTGTCATATCTGAAGTGGTCTCCTTTCCCCCTGGTCCTGGCTTCCTATGGTTTCTATTCATCTTCTGTCACAGTGTATATTAAATACAGCCTTATGGTTTTCCCCAGTCGTCCATCAGATTATGAGCTAGAAGAGGACTTTAATGTCTACTTTCTAGATTTGTTTGCAGGGTGCAATCCAGTGCCTCTCATGCAGTCAGTGTTCAGTGCACACTTGCTGGGGGCTGGGGGATGTAGATGGAGCAATATGTCACTCTCTCTACCCCTGACCTGCAGTCATCAGGACTGTGTTTTGGTTGCTTCTAAGATAAACGAGTATTTAATGTTGCCATTCTTACTAGAGTATTCACTGCCTTCATATAGATTTTCCCTGACAAATAAAAGCTACTCCCTTCTGATAGCTGGTCAAGGTTCTGAATTGCTTTTCCTTCATGAATTTGCATGCAGTGAAGGTAAACAAATTTTATTATCAACCTAAATAAAACAGTTAAAAGCTAAAGCCTGCCATAGAAAAGTAAATTCCTGTGTTCTTATGCTAGATAAAATGGCTTTGGTTGAGTTTCTCATTGTATTATCCACACCACTAACTCCTAGATTATTGTGTTAATTAGACTTTATTAATAGTAAAAAACAGGAGACTAGTTTTCAGGTTTGAGGAATTAGAACATAACTCATTGAATAAGGCAGAAGTTTGAGCCTGTTAGTTCTAGGAGGAGCCTCACTAAGAACTTGATATAACTCACTCATTGTACAAAGGATATAATTGCCAGCCAGTGACACTGGAGCCACCAGGGTCCTCCAGAGATCCTTCAAAAGCAGAGACTAGAACAGGACTCCAGCCTCGTGGCTTCGTGTAGACATTTTTTGAATGAAGCAGTGTAATACAAATACTAAATAATCACAGACTATTTGCATTCATGAAGAGTTAAGTCTTTTTGTAGAATTCTTGTTGCTTTTCTTGATGAATGCAAGTGTTGCAGTCATTGTTTTTTATACCTCATTGCCTTTAAAATCCTATCTTCCATTCACATGCAATGCTTTGATCATTTCTATAGCATTTATCTGAACATAGCTGTGAATATCCTTGCATTATTCCTTCATAGAGGAAAAATGCAAGGAATAACTTTTAACATAAAAGCTCTCAGAAACATTAGTGGTTCCTGGAAAGAGGGCCAAGAGGTGACCTCGTGCATACAAGTTGTCTTCAGGCTTTTAGTGTGACAGCTGAAGGGACATTCACTCAAACCAGGAGAGGAAGAGGTACTTGAAGTTTGCTTAATCCTCACAGGGGCTGAGATATAAATTGCGGTGAAAATTATTCTTTTTTCTTGAGAGGAAATTCATATTCCTTACAAATACAGTACTCCCATTTGTCAAGACAGTCTCATTTCTTTTATGTTCTTTTCACCTGAAATGCAAATAGAATTTGCTTGTGATTAATTAAGCAGATGATAGATGGCACTTAAAATGAGCATTTATGGTCCCTCCTCCCCTTCTGTATACCAAAGACAGAGGTAATTAGGTGGTAGACAATATGGCATTTAAATGTGGATTTTTTTAAAAGAGCCATTTCCCCTTAACTTCTATAGATAGAGAGATTGGTCTTTCTGAACTGTATAATGCCATAGACATATGTGCAAACCAATCAGTTGTGCCACATGCCCTTATTTTGTAAGTGCACACACTCGAGCACATTTGGCTGTTGGCAAAATCTTGCTTAGTGGTGCATCAGTAATCAGGAGCTGCTACCACTTCTGTGTGAAGCAATGTGGCTTTTTTCTCTTGTCACTTAGGGGGTTTTGAGGAAGTCACTTTTCATCACTGGTGAAGTACAAACCTATTTGGAAATGACAAGGTTGTCTGGGACAATGTTAATGTCATTTTAACTACCAGAAGTCTCAGTACTTCCCAGAGATAGGATAATATCTCTGCCATCTCTGGTTGGCACAGGGGCCTTTTCTGCCTATGCTACCATTACTGGGTCCTTAACTGAGGACCTTGTCAGTTCGTAGAATGGCTGTTGCTGACTGATCCTGTGCTGCAAAGCCATGGAAGGACCTTCTCTGGTTCTCCTTTTCCCCCCTCCCATTAGTTCTAGAATGATCCTCACTGAGTATTTTGTCCCACTCACTCATTGTACAAGGGATATAATTGCAAGCAGGTGACATCAGAGCCATCTGGGGTCCCGCAGAGATGTTTTGAGAATAGAGACTGGAACAGAATTCCAGCCTGTGGCCTCATGAAGGCTCACATTCATTTTTTAATGAAACAGTATTATACAAATGCTAAATAGTCACAGACTATTTGCACTGAGGGAGAGCTAAATCTTTTTTTAGAATTCTTGATGCTTTTATTGATACATGCAAGTATTGTAATCATCTCTTTTTTTTTCTTATATGAAAAAGAATAAAAGAAAAAAAATGAGAACTACAGATTTTCTGGAGGTGGCCCAGAGCGCATGCCTAGACACCAAGTTGGGGATCTAGTGCTGTGAGACATTGTGAGGGACATAATAACAATTGAAATAGCAATAAAAATGGCACCCTGCTTTTATTGTCTTGCTGGTGTTAAGCAGGCTGAGATTAGGATATAATAATAGGAGATTATTAAGGAAGTACTCTTTGAAGAAATTACCAAAGAAAGAAAGAATAGAGGAAGGGCCAAGTAGGGTGCCGGTTCAGATGAGGGCCAGTCTGATCCTGAGAGGGACTCTGGAGGGTGACACCTGAGAGTTAATCTTGCCTTGAAATAAAGAGCCGGACTTTGAACTCCCACGCTAACCACTCATTGGCTGTGGGGGACCCACCCTTAGTGGGGGGTGGGGTGTAAACTTGGAGGCATTTCCAGCAACCCTAAATGTAGTGATAATGTCGGGGTGGTTCCTCTACAGCCAGAGTTGCTCTGAGTAGCAGCATGAATGAGAGCTGGGAGTGGTGCAAAAAGAGCTGGTGAAGGAGGTCTGCAGGGATGTGGATGCTGCCTTTGGTGTTATCACAGTTGCTATGGGTGTTGTTATTAGCTTGTCTTACAGGTGAGGAAACTGAGACTGTGAGAGGTTTGGTCAAGCACCCATGGTCATCTACCTTCTCTCCCTCCTTCTGTTCCTCCTCATTGTCCTTTTCTATCTTTCTCTGTTTATCTCTGTTTCTTTGTCTCTGTCTCTCTCTGTGTCTCTGTCTATCTCTTTCTGTCTCTCTGTCTCTTTCTGGTTACCATGCTATGAAACATCACAGTAATTAAAGGTCCTCACTGGAACATTGTTTGTTCTTTCCAGTCTGAGTAGCTAAGCTCTGAGGACTTTAAAAGCCTTAGGCAGGAAAAATGACTTCAGTGGGGATTACAGGTGAGAAAGGCTGTAACATGGAAAGTTGGATTTTTGAGCCACTTTGGGAGCTGCACACAGGCATGGGCAGGTGTTGTACTCCATCCACTGCTCTGCAGATAGACAGTGTCCACTGGGGACCTGTGGGCTCTTGGAGAAAGAAGTATCCCACTAAGGACACTCTACTCTTCCTGGCCTGAAGAATGAGACACCTCATGTCCTGCTGTGTCAGGGCTCAAGTTAAATAGCCCCAAAAATCTGTGGCAGATTTCCTCTATCTCTTGCTTTGAGAGCTGACACCGGCCTCATGTTGAGGCAGGGCAGATGTACCAAAGGCTCTGCTGTGACTCTCTGAGCACACATTTCCATAAGCACTGGAGCAGCTGGCCAGGAAGCCCAGCTGCAGTGCCACCTCTGCTGGAGGCCAAAGCCTGGCAAGAGAGGCAACTTTCTTTGTGGCCAGATGCCACCCTTGGCCTATTAGAGATTCTTTGGTGCTGTACCCATGGACTGAAAATCCCTGCCAGGCCTAGTGGTAGGAGACACATTGCTCCTCTGGGGAAACATGCCCACCATTCATCATTAACTTGGTGAGTAAGGGCATTTCTGGGAACTATGGAAGCTGATAGATGCTGGCATGTGGACCCAGAGAAATGACTGTCATCCTTCCTTCATACCGAATAGAACTCTTCACTGACAGCTGGCCAGAAGGTGACTGAGCCTAGTGACCTGTGATTGTGCAGGAGTCTCCCAACCTACCTGGTGCCTTTGGGAGGCAGCTCCTCTGAATATTTGGACATTGCAGAGGAGGTTACTAGGAGGTTAGGAAATCTGCCCATCTGGGCCAGTATTTATTGAGTAGGGGGAATTAAATGGTCTGTTGATTGTGCATTTCGTGTAGGTGTCTACTTCGGACTTAGGCACCACATGTGAAAATCTTCCTGCAACATTGGGAGCACCTGCAACAGCCATTCCCTAGAATTCTCCAACCACTGGTGTGTGGCTTGGCTGGCTGAGGCCTTGATCTTTGTTTTTCTCTAGTAAATTTCCCAGGGGAGGCAGTTGGCAGCAGGAAGAGTATTTATCTTGGGAGCTGGAGATCCATTCCAGGTCCTCATAGTGAGATTGGCAAGTTCTCCAGGATGTTGAGAGGGGGGCCACAGCTCTTGAAATCTTCAGGGAGCTTGAGCAGAAATTGGAACTAGTAAATAGACAGGAATGCTCACATCAGTGGCCAGAGAGTGTTAACAAGGAAGATCTTGGGAGCAAACTTCTGGGCCATGCAGCACCAGCCTGTCTTGCCCTCTCTGAATAAAAGAGCTGATGGACACAGAGAAAGAATAAGTGAAGAGAAGAGGTAGGAAGTGGGCAGTGAAAAAGAAGACAAAATGCTGAACATTTCATCCAGCCTGGCCAGAGCTCCGGTACTTTTCTAGATAGAAGGGATCTAGGTAGAGACTCATTTTCTTATGGATTGACAGCTTGCCAGCATATTGCCCTCCTTCCTTTGGGCTCTTCCTGTTCAGTGCCAAAGTGAGTCAAGGGAAGGAGTGAGGCCAGAGAGCATGACTTCAGAGTGACTGATATTTACATTCACCTCTCTTTAACTTTGAGAAAGACTAAGACTGAGATTCTCCATGGAATGGGTTTAACAAAGGGCAGGTTATGAAACAGTTACATGACATAATGCATTCAGGACCTTATTGGACATTGGCACATGCTTGTCACTACACTCAGTATAGACTGTTAAAATTGGGTTGGACCCATGACAGTAACTCCCTGAATGAGGTGTGCAGTGCTGGCCATTACTCATGAGTCTTTGTCTGCCATAAGAGGATTGGTCTTGACTATAAGCTCAGTGAGCAAAGCTCCTTTTCTCCTTGCATGGTTTTGAAGTGGTGAAATGAGAGGAAACTGATCAGTAGATGCTATATTTGTTCTCTCTGAATAAAACTTCTACACTCAAAACTTGGAAAAACCATGAAAATCAATAAAATGAAGGGAGCAGACTGCCCAGCCAGACATTTGGAAAGACCTTTGGTAATCTCCGTTTTAAAAGAGAAGTTGTACAATCTTAGTTCATCACAAGCTCCTGGGCTGTTGCAGCTGCATGGTTGGAGAAACCAGGATGATGAAGTTTTGTGAAATGTTTTCAATACTCAGCTCTAGGTGAGTATTGGAGGTCGGTCTCAGTGTCTGAGACCTAGGGACAGAAACGTGAGATGTGACTTTTGCTCATTTCCTGCTGTGTATTTGAGCACAGGTCTGAGCATCTCTCAGAACTGGGAGAGAAAGAGAGTGACAGGTCTTTTGCACGTCTTTTCTTTTATGATACTTGGGAATGAGTTAAGCTGGATTTGTAGGATTCCTAGAAATCTGATAAAAGGCAAGTGGCAGTTTGTTGGATGTGAGTTGACAGAGAAGCTTCTTGTTCATCTCCAGCATAGTAGATGGGGAGTAGCTTGATTGTTTGGGAACTGATAACATTTAGGGACTTCCTGAATATAGCTCAGTGAATACTACTGGCCATAGAATCAAGAGCTCGGCAAATCTGCCCATTTGGCAACTTGCCGAGGCAAGTGTTTATTTAGTTTTTGACTTTGGGGTTTAGAAGAAGGGGTGAGAATAATTCTAGACTGAGCAAGGTTCAGTGTGAACTACTACTTAAAGTAAGTTCACTCTTTAACACACAGTTAAGTCATGTTCTTTTTATGGCTTCTAAATCTCCCCTCAACCCTTTGCCTCTTCGTTCTCCATTGCCCAACTCATATTAGTATAAACTGTGTTCTTGTGTATGTGTATTTTCTTAAGCAAGATAGTCTTTTTGTTCTGTTCTTAAAAAATAAATACAAATGATACTGCCTGTAGAACTTTCTCAGTTTCTTACCATTTCCCCCAAACTTCTTAAAAACCAGTCAGTGTTTTTGTATACAGATAAGCTAGTTCACTGCTTTGCTTCAGGAGCCCCTGATACATTCTTGGAAAAAAAAAACCAACAGGAAAGAAATGAGTAAACAACTTGGCCAGATGTTATTGTGGCCATTTTACAGATGACTAAACAGAGATCACCAGGACAGGACTCATGTTCAGATGAGTAGAAGAGCTGCACCTTTTTCTGATCTTTGACTCGATGCACTTTGCACTACTTAGGCCAGTGACCTGGGGTTGCTTAAGTCCCTAGGTAAATTGTGACTGTAAGAGTCTGAGCTTGGTTTTCTTTATAGTTGTGTGTTTATCAGCTTCCTGTGGGCAGAGGCCAACAACTGGGCCTTTGACCTCTTCATCAAGTTCTCCTTTTCTGTGTACATGCCTATGCTCACAAACTGTTTCCTGTTCTTTGCTACTGAAGAAGAGATAGTAGCACCTCCCACACACTAGAACTAGCACATTATCATTCTTATGGGCATAAGGATAATAACGTCTTTGTTCCTAGCTTCTCAGAGATAGCATCCAATAGGTTTATTTCAGCTCATTATTATCATTCATCTCAAGAGCTTCATCAAAATCGACTCTCTACCAGGAAACACATTATTTATGGACGAGCATAACATCGTGCAGTGATTTAAGAAAGAGAAGAAAGATTGGGCTTCTGAACTCCTGGCCCTTCCTTGCTAAAATTATGGGTCCATAAAAACTAGTTAGAAATGAGTAAAGATTTCAGAGTAGGGTTGCTTTCTAGAGGAAGGAATTTTAAATGCAGTTTACAGAAGATCTAGAAAGAACATTGTTTGTAGTAGATAATAGATGGGGCTGTGGATGCCCAAAGAGGGTGGATTCCAACTGATAGAAAAAAAGGAGGTTCCAACCTCAGAATTCAAAATACAATCTAAGCACTGAAAGAAACTATTAAAAAAAAGGGATATGAGGGGTTTAGGAACAGGTCAAAAGAGGCCAGCAATGGGACACTGGTGGGAGCAGAAGCTAGAAAATGAGGATGGGGTTTTGTTGGCAAAAATGCTAAGAAGTTGGTTATAAAATTTGTAGTGACTGATCATCAAAAAAGGTTGATATGGAACTTTAATTATATCATTCTGTAATTTGTTACTTTATGATTACCACCCTTTTTATTCAGTAACTGAGTAATGAGAAGGAGTTGATATTGATGAAGACCTTCAAGTCACAATATTTATCACAGGACCCAGCTTTCTTGGAGCATAGATTCACAAAAGAAAATTTCATATTTGTGAGGACAGTATAAGTATTTGGCTTTTATTTATGTTCTCAAATGCTACACAAATAGGTTTTCTGTCCAGTGTGCTGAAATTTATGCTGCAGAGTCTTATTACAATATTGTAAATTGAACTACGTATGAATTTTCTTTGGAAATACCATTATTTTTCCTGAATGTTCACCTCAGCCAGGCACTTTAAAACCTTTGAGTCAAAAAAGTGTTGCCTGAATTAATTATGAATTTGTTTGGAAAAATACTTGCTGACTGGCATAGGTTGGCATAATGATTATTAAGGAGTCTAATTCATTTGAAAAATTGTAAATTTCCAGAGTTACAAGACTTTTGGTATAGGGAACAAAATATCTCCTTTGCATGGTCTGCTTGATTGGTGACTTTTTGCATTCTTGTTTCATCTCTAGGGGACAATGTTCAAACAGCATCTCTTGCATGAGAACCTTGCATGAGAACTCTAGAATCTGCATCTTGCCTTCCTCTAGATGCAAAATGTGTATTTCTTTATGTAGTGTCTGTTCCCTTTTGAACCTTCAGTGGCTCTTAAGAGTCTTGCAGAGTGCAACTAATTAATCATCTCCAGCCACATTTCAGAGGCTGATCTGGTTCTCCTTCTGGCATTTCTTCTGCCTGGAGTGAGTGGCATTTCCAAGTCATCTCTTCTCCACATCACATTCTTCATTCCAGATCCAATTCACATCTCTTGAAGGCCATCATATCATCTGTCCCCATTGCCCAGTTCAGGCATCTGACTGACTAAAGAGCAATGTGCTGTAATATAATGAATTTTGGAATCAGATTGCTCAGTTTCAAATACTGGTTCTACCACTAACTAGCCATGTAACCTTGGTTTATGTACTGCATTTCTATGCCTCACTTCCTTGTTGGAAAAATGGTGATGGAAGGTCTTATCTCTGGGACTTTTTGTGAGCAGTGAATGAATTACTATTTGTAGAGTGTCTAGGATGAGTGTTGTCGGATAGTAGGGTAGGCACGTGAAATCAGATCTTAAGAATGATACTGTTTTGGACTAAGGTTGTGATTGGTTGCCTTTAGGATATTGTTTGGTCTTTTCCTCTGACTTTCAGCTGCTTGAGGCTGGTCAGCCCTGACTTCAGTGTAGCCGTTCTGCATAGGGGCCTGTGTCTGTGGACACTAAAGGAGGAAACTAAAGGAGGAAACTCTAGAACCTGTAAACAGGCACTCTTGGCTATAATAGAGTGCTATGGTGAACCCACAGCTTCCAAGGACAGAGACTGTACTCTCTGCATTTTAGAGAATGGCCTCATCAGGAAAGGACCCCAGAATAAAACAGGAAAGATAGTCCTCAGCCTGAGTAAGGGATTAGGTGGTGTCTTTCTGTTTGTATGCTGCTCTGTTGTTTGAGTGTGTTTGTCCTATTTCCTTCTCACAGCTTCTCTGTTTCAAGTCTATTCACTGATGGGGGTGACTGCACACAACCTCGGTGACCCCAGTCAGACCAGATGTGAGATTTAATCTCTACCCTGAAGATGTCCAGTGCATTTTCTGTCCCTTTTAGAACTGTTAATGCAGTTACTCAATGGATGTGGGACTATATTCAGCACCCAATTTTGAAATCTTGGATTGCTTCCCTAAGCTGATGAACTATATTCTTCAAGTGGATACTAAGTATCTGTTTTGTAACACAAAGAAAGGTGTCACTCAGACTGTTCTCAAGAATCATGGCATCTTGCCAAGTGACAAATAATAATAAACTCAAGATGTAGTTAATTAACAGTTCAAGACAGTATAGACAAGTATGCATTACATGCATCTGTGAGAAGTTGTTCATTTGTGGCTCAAGAAGGAAATGCTAAAAGAAACACTCTTAGCAGAGTTAAGATCCTTGAATACAGGGGGTACAAAATTAATAGTTCATAATTCAGCTTTATTTGAAAATCTAAGTTTACCAGCTTAAAAATAAAACAGATGACAACGAGATTTACATGCATCTCAACTAAGATGTACTGTGCATAGACCTGTCCTCTGCTTTTGAAAGTATGTGTCCTACACATCTAATTTTTATACGTCTGGGGTGCATATTTACAAAGAGATACCTAAATCAGTTTTCTAAAATGTAATCATGGCAGTAGCTGATGGACCCTATTATTAGCAGATTTGGAAGAATGGGCTCAGGGACCTAGTATCTGTAGGGTCCTTGCTTTAGCCTCAAGCTTCTGACATGAGCCTGGGCTCATTGGTGGACACAGTTTCATGACATGTCCTATTTACAGCTCAGAAGTTGGGACATTTGGCTTTGTTTTCAGTACACCGAGACCTGCAGGTTATGATCAGTTACAGAAAGAATGGAATAGGGTGGCCAGTTCACAGCTTAGGACCCAGCTCAAAAGTCCCTTTTTATTGTTGGTTCTGTGTGTGCTTCATTTTTCCAGATAGTTTCTGTCTCCTTGATGGGACTTCCTGGTCCATTGGAGAAATGCAGTCGATTCTTGGTGCCTTCTTTTCATGCTTTTTGTTCTCTCAACTGTTTGCACATTTTCGGTTACCTACCCATTTTCTGACAGCTGCCCCGCACCTCCTCATGAGTTACAGATCCTTACTTCTGAGGCTTCTTTTCTCTCTGAGCTTCCCCGCACCCATCATTGTCACAACCATAAACCTGTCCTCTTGTTAGCTCCTGCAGATGGTGGTACCTTCTTGACCTTGAGCTCATTCTGCCATTCCGGTGTCTTCCTCTCTTACATTAGCATTGCATTATTTTGCTCAGAGCATTGTTCAGTGTTCTAATGAACCATTCTTCCTCCGTCTTTGGCCTCCTACCCCTTGCTGTTACTGGATTCACTTTCTTGACTCTTAGATGGGCTCCTGTAACTGTCTAGTTGGAGAATTCTTGATGAGTCCTCGTGGTCTGAGAAGAAGTATGAATTTCTCATCTGATCCTCTTATGTCCTTTGCAGTCAGGCCTCCACGTGTGTCCCATCCTTTGCTTTAGACCTACCATTTTATCCATCCTTGAACACTGAACACATTCTAGCCTTTGTGCTTTTGTTCCTGCTGTCCAGTGTTCCTTTGTCCCCCATGTTCCTGAGTAGGCCAATTGTTCCCTTAAGACCCAACTATTTCAACCACGACTGCAGCTGCACTAGAGCACTCATCCTGGCTACTTCATGGGACAATGTCCTACTTTTCTCTTTATGGAAGTCAATGTTCTTACAAGTGTCACTGAGTCTTAGTTTTGTAACTGTATTGCTTGGTTTGCGACGGGCTCTGCATACCGGGCATGAGGATGGTTGAAAAGATGGATGGGTCAGTGAACAGAAAAAAGAAAGGAAAGAAGGGAGGGAAAAATAGGTGAATGATGGGAGGAAACAAAAGAATTCCTTTCAGGGTCCTAAAGTATTATCTATATAGAGATTTCTGCTCCATCTTTCTAGTACGTGAGGATGTCACATGCTTTGGGGGGCACTGGATAATAATAGGTTTTTACTAAATTGTAGATTGACATATGTTTGTGAAAGAATGTGCTTTTAGGATTTTCTGACCTTTAAGACATAGATTGAGTCTCTTTCTGTTTAAAATTAAAGATTTTGTTAGTCATTTCTGAAAGATAGTGAATGTACAGTGTTATTTGTGGTGGGAACTGTCTGCTTGCATTGGACATTAGTAGCCCCTGTTTTGTTTTGTTTTAAAACAAAACAAAACAATGTCCATTTAGGAAAAAGCTAAAAGAGAGCCATTTGGTAACCAGCTTGGAGCCTGCTTTTTGACTTAATGCTCAGGCCCTGAAAAGTTGAAATGGGCAGATCCCTTTGGAAAATAAGACAGTTCCCATAAAAAGAAAAAAAACAGGAAGATTTTCATTTTCTCCTGCATTTGAAAAGCAGTGCAACTAAAATCTCTGTTTCCTTCTTTTAGGATATTGACATTTATGTCATGTAACTATGGTAATGGAGCAGTTTCCTGATGAAAGATGGGAGGTAAACAATTCCCCTTGGTGGGGTAATGCCAAACAAAGGGACCCTGAGGACAGCAGAGGTCTGGGTTAGCTACTTTCACTGATTCCTCTGAAGCTTCAAATTTAGCTCACAAAGCAAAGCTACTAAGGAAATTTTGGAGGAGGTTCCCAAGCGAGGATTATAACAAGCATAAAACCAACCAGCATTAATCTCACCCTTTAATGATCTATGCATGATAATCTAACATTGCATTTTTCTTTGTTCTTCTGTCCTTGGTGGAAGGCATCCTGCTGAGCTCCCACTTGCTCAGGCATCCTGATAAATGTCAAACTATCTTTTGGAGCTGGCATGTAGTTAGGCTGCTAAGAAGTCACATATTTCCTCCGAGTTGTCCTCTTTCCCAAGGATATGTCTCCGTGTTGAGGATAATGTCCAGGAAACATCCTGTACTGGGTGTTGCTGAACAAATTCTATTAACCTGGGGGAAAACTGACATTTCTGCAGGCTGCAGCAGTGTTGATATTTTATTTGCTTCCCTCCGGGCCTGACCATATCCTGCCTCTTCCTGGTGATGGGCTCAGGTGAAGCCTGAAAGCTGTGTATAGGTTTTCTAACAGGTTGTGAAAGAAAGAGCTCCTACTCAAGGTATGCCTGAGTGAAATTTCATTTTAAGGCCTGGGACAGGAATGTGCACCTGCTGCCTTAAATTGATTAGCATTGGGCTTTTGCAGGCAGAATCCGAGGTCCAGTTGCTACCATCAGTTAAGGGGACTGCTGTGCAAATCTTTGGGAAAAAAATACAATAAATCCATAGCTCATTCATAGCCATTATATATTATATTTTGCTTTCAGTGTTAAGAAAGGGAAAATCGTGTTTTAAAACTTATATTACCCATCTAGATAGTTTTAAAAGATAATTTATATTAGCACTAGTACATAGGATTTTAAATTAATAATTCAGAACTGAGACTAGAGGTTTCAGTAATCTGTAGTAGTATATTATCTGACTGTTCCACTGAGAAATTAGCACTTATGGACTAAGGTATAAAATTGAAAAATCTAACCCATTTGGTAGTCTGTTCTCAGCTATGAGAGCCTTCTTAAATGAGAGCCTATTAGTGTGAAAATTCTGATTTCTAGAATCAAATCTGTTTTAGGTCATAATGGAGTTTTATAAAGAAAGCCTCTACTGCCTAACAACACATTGAAGTCTTAAATGTAGGAAGATTATTGATTTTTAGCAAGAGTTTTACTGCCCCAGACGCTGAAGAATGATTCTCATGACTAAAATTTATAGGTTATTAAGGAGAATACAGGGAAAAGACTAGTTGGAAGATTCACAGAATTAGCTCATTTTATTCGTTAGAATTCACTTAGCACTCTATTCTGAAATATAGATGTATCTGAATCTGAAAACTGCTTCTTGGTTATATGGTAAATTTGCATAGATCAAAAATATACTGGAATCGTATTTTAGCTCACAAGGACACAATCGCTTTTTGGAAATTTGCAAAGAAAGGGCAAAAATTTTTTTTTGAGAAGCTGAATTTGTTGAAAAGATTGAGTTAGCCAGTCTAGCCATCAATTTAGGTCTTTTTCACTTGCATGCAAGTAGATGACTTGTTCAGTTCAAAGTAAACAGACATATTGCAAAGAACTTTCCACAGTGTGGGTGATACCTAGTGTTGTGCTTTGTATTGTTGTATTTTAAATCAGCCTGTGCCTTAGTTTAGATTAGGGGAACTTTTGTGAATCCCTGAGGTGTTAGTCTATCTTGGTTCTTCAGAAGGAGTAAATGGAGTTTTTGAAAGGCATTTCTGTGAAAACAGTTAGATACATCCTTCATCATAGATAGATTAAAATGTGAAATGGGCCTGATGCTTTAGGCCAGAGGCAGAACTGTACCAGAGAAAGGAAGGACTAGGAAGATTAGAAGGAAATACCCAGTCTTGGCTCTGTCACTCAGCAAGTGTGACAATGCCTTGAGCCTCACTCTTCATCTGTGAAATGGAAACCATAACATCCATCAATCCTCCATGAAATATGTCTATTATTCTGCCTCTCTTACACAGGACTGACAGTCAGGATGAGCTTAGTAACCAAGAATAACACTTGTCCCACATTTTAGTACCCAGGGCTGCTTGAGTGAGGATAAGATAGAATTATGTCACTGGAAGTACTTTTAAGTGTATGTAGATGGAAGACATGTAACAAGTAACCATTTCAAATTGTCAATATGAGTAGTTGTATCAGCTTTGTAACTTCACACCCCTGGTATCTGCACTAGTTCCCCAGGGATTCTTCTTATTGGAATGCACCTTCTCTTAGACTCATGTCACTGCCAGAGAGATGGTCAATGTGCAAATCTGAGCTGGTGGGTCCACTCCAGCCTAATGGGGGCTGGAGTATTGAACCTCTCAGTGGATGACTAACCACCCCTGGTCAAGATAAGGTCCCCACACCTTGGCCTAGACACATGGCCTTGTATTTCCAATAATGGCTGATTTTCCAGCCTTCTCTTTACACATGCCCTTTCCTCCAGACCATCTGGACCTACTTGAATTTCCCCCATGCATCAGGGCCAGTGGGCTCTTGGATTTGCACCTGTCTTGCTTTTCTGCTTTGTGTGTCCCCTTGGACCCCTCTGCTCCCGCACTGGTCCTCCCTCAAGGAGGGAGGCAAGTGCCATTTCCTTCAGGGAGTCTTTGGCATTCCCTCTTCCAGTGGAATCTGGGTTTCTTCTTCATCTCCCATTGACTGCCTCACCATTTTGTTCTCTAATTTTTGGTTTCCCCTCTCAAGGGAGGCTTCAGATACTGAGAGTGTGTGGCAGGGCTTTGATTTCTCCCCCATAATATCTCAGAGGGATCAGCTCATAAGCTGTCTGTCAATATACACAGGCCAGGTAGATGGGCAGATGAGTGATAGATGTACACAAGCATTCTTTTCTCACCTTTTGACTTCTAGTGTGTCAGTCATGAGTAAACAAAACAGCAGTAGGGTTATGAGATGTGTATTCTATGAAGATTTGAAGTATTCCAGCTCCTGCTGCTCTTAATGTGAGGCTCCAAATCCTCTGTAAAAATGACAACATCTTGCTAAGGAACATCTGACCAGGTCCCATGTTCCGAGGGCTGAGGGCAAACATGACTAAAGCACATGAGGAGTTTCCCTAGGATGAGGGAAGCCTCAAAATGGAGCATGAAACACTTGCATCTGACTAATCCAAACCTTCTTACCTTGCTGTGCCTCCCTCTGTTGACTTCACTTGACTCCTGCAGAGTGACCCTTCCTGAGGACTTCTTTTCATTGTGAGCAGTAGTGAGTCAGTAGGTAGAAACGTACAGAACCTCAGGGACTTTGGGAGAGAACATGTAACACCGATCAGCCCCTGGTCTGAGCAGCAGGAATATTCAAAGAAAGCCACCACCAAGATGTGCTTACAGTTCCGCATCTGTAAGCAGTCACCGTCATTCCAGCTGTGTGTGTGCTGTTCCAGGAAGTCTAATAAATCTGGTGATTTAATTATACTAAATTACTTAATCAGAGAAATTTTTATGCTAGAAATTATTGCTTTAATAAACCAGAGAGAATAAAGAAAAATTTCTTGAATATCTTTGCCAAATCAGTCTAGGCATCCATTTTCAATTTAATAACTAATAGCAGAGGAGATTGAAATAGATGTTATTACAGATTTTTACAAGGCAAAATATATTTAAGCAGGATCAGAAGGTTAATTAAAATTATAGTTGGGACTTGTCATTACCCAGTCACTCTTTCTTCTGCTCAGTTGCTCTGAGTTTAGAGTCTGTATGATAAAAATGCTTAAAATGGAATCCTCATTTAAAAAGGAATTATACTCAGTATTATTTCTGAGCCTGATCTCATGTACCTACGTCGGAAATAAATGCATAATTAACCTTTTTTCATGATAAATTAACATTCATTTTCCTAGGATTAGTAGGAAATAGCATAATACAGGGCAGGGTTTGCTTTCATTCTGAGAGTCCCAGGGGACCTCTGACACTCTTAGAGGATTAGTGAAGCCTGTGATTCATTGTGTGTCTATGTACATGAAAATAGGATGCAGTTCCTGTCAGAGAGAGGGTTTCCTAATTGACAGCTTTTGCAAGTAAACATAGAAAGATTAGCCTGCAAATACGCTGAACATGACTTTGGAGTCCTGGCAGGAGTATGTTAGCAAAATGAAATGTCCTGTGAATATTGAAACCTTCCAATGAATTCTTCCAGGATTTTAGATGTAAGGTTACAGCAGCTGTTGAAATCAAGCCCCCAGAGAACGGATAAGCTTTCAGGGGAAGCTCTTTGTCTGGCGCCTTTTCTTCTAAGCTCATAAGTTTTTCTTGCTTCTCTGGCCTCACCTATTTGAACCATTAGGTTTAAATTTACATAAACAGTATGGTTTGTTTCATTTGCTTTATTAAGGTCAGTGTGGAAAAATAGAGTCTGAGAGAGAATTGGCTTCTGAACTACTTTTAAAATTTTAACTCAGAATTCCCCAAAATTTCACAAATATGATAAGGTTCTCATCAAACATTTATTAAGCTCCCAAAAGTCATAGGGTAGGGAATATGCATTGTAAATGCTTAAAAAGGGGGAAGAGGGCACCAAACAACTTCTGTTTCACTTGATAATCAGGAGTATAGCTTTCCTTTGATTTGATTCAAAAGACAAGCATTTAAAAGAGTGAATTGAACCACCATTTGTTAAGTATAACACCAGGTCACATTCTAAGCATTTTCCATGAATTATCTCAACAAAACCAAAAGTGAGACATTGTGAACAGTGTAACCCAGAGAGGACTAAGCTGACACTTCCTGTTCCTTTTCAATGCCACACATCTAATAGATGCTAAAAAACACAAGTTAAAATTTCTTCTTGGATTTGTTTTCTTAGTAGAATCCATATAAGGAGTGACGAAAACATACACAAAATGTTCAAATTTTTAAAGTTTATTATAGTAAAAGGACACATTGCAAGTAAACTCCTTCAAACTACTCCCCTTCATACTTACACAGTTACACTTGTCTGAAGCAGTTCTGGAAGCCCTCTTTCACGACTGCCTTTATGCTGTGTGATCAAAAAATATAGTAGATGTTGCTGTCATATATCATCCAGTGGAAAGGAAGGCTTTTGAAAATGTTATGCTGTATCCTTAGCTACCTTATTTTGGGATCTGGCACTGTGCTACTTCTGGATTTTCCCCCAAATCAAAATGATCAGCAAAGATAAATATTTCAAATAAATTCAGCAGATCAGGAAGGGCATGACAGTGCACCTAAAGACACTTCAGAAAGAGGACTTCCAGAACTGCTTCAGAAGGAGTCAAGAATGAGGAGGTATGTTTGAAGTGAGAGAAAGCGTTTTGAGGGGAATTAATGTATTAACATTAAAAGAATAAACATTGATTATATTTACTGATTACACCTTGAATGAAGACTAAGTTTCAGTGTCCCATAGTGAATAACCTTGGGCATTCTTTTTATTGATTTATTGATTTATTTATTTATGTTTCTAACCTTAGATTGCTTTCATTGGACACCTTTGATTAATGGGTGATCAGAATCAGTGTTGGGAGATTTTAGTTTATCTTTGCAAGTTTAGGATCCAGAATTGCTTTTAGAAGGCAAAAAATGTAATCAAATCAGAGAATCTTGACAATGTTTGGGACATTATATGTATTTGTCAGATAATTGTCTCATTAGGACAATGATCACCCTTGGGAAATGGTCTTGGAGTTAGTCGTGTGGGGTGGCTAGAGTAGGCAGTGGGTTGATAGAGGCAAGAGGTTACAGCCAGGGAATGAGACTCAACCCTCCAGTCTTGCTGTGTGAAACTGAGCTTAATTCCGAGAGCAAGGCACAGTTAACTGCCCCATCTGGAATCTGTGTCTAAAATTCACAGGTGTTTTATTTTCAAGGGGAGTTGTTGAAGTGATCTGAAGTACTGAGAGATTGTTTACATAACAAAATCATTGTAGGTTTTATATTTGAAAGAAAATCTGGTATGCACATAATCTGCGTGCTGGATGTGGATGGCATCAAGAAACAGTTGGATCAAATAAAAGTGATGAATAAAACAATCCTAGCAACAACCAATACATATGAAAGATTCAGCACTGGCCTCACAGGCTCTGCCTGACTGACAGCAGGAAGGAGAAGCTCTCTGGGGAACTTAAAAAAGATTTCTTGCCCAGCCCACTTAGGTCAGATTTCCTCCCTCCCCACCAGCCATAGTTGGCTTGAAGGGGACTTGAGCATTTACGTCAATAGGCCAGCTTGAATATCCTTCCTTTGGAGGCCTGGTTACCAAGTGGAAGGACATTGGGATGATAGGGTGACCTAATAGCAGGTGGACATTTGCAGAAGGAAACAGCTTACCCAAAAGGACACTGGGCCAGGGCCACCCAGCATGAGTGGTCACACATGCTGTGGCAACACATATGCTCTGACCACTTTGAAAGGAACTCATTTGGCCCTCTATCCCCTTCAGTCTTCTCTTGAACAAATGTAAGCAGTACTGCAGAAGAGGGACAAGGTTCTCCAGAGGACCACATACAACAGGACATGCTACTTGTCAGTGTAACTCACTGCCAGGTTCCAAGTTCCTGGAGCAGTGCGTTGGACTTAGTGGTTCTTTAATAAATAATTATTGAATGACAATCACACTTGTTTACCCTTCCCCCAAAAAACCCAGTGAGATTTTGGACTAAGTTTTGGGTTACTTTGTTTTGTTCTTTGAGATTGGGTCTCCCAGTGTTGTCTAGGCTCGTCTCAAAGTCCTGGGTTCAAGTAATCCTCCTACCTCACTTTCCTCAGTAGCTAGAACTACAGTACCATGTCCAGCTGGTCACGTAACTCTTAAACAGTTCATGAATATGGAGTGAACTTTGCATTTGAATGAAGGTTGGCTTTCATCAGTATTTTGTAACAGTAACTTTACAAAGATCTTGGACAAAAAGCAAAGTTTCTCAGATCACATGTGGTCACTTGGCCAACTGGATGCAAATACCAGTTGTTGGAATCACCCCTAGGCCTGTCACTTCAGGTTATCTGAGAGTTGAGCATATGAATTTCCACTTTAAATTCAGCATCTCTAGAGTGTTGTGCATTGTAAAGACTGAGAGCTTTTGTTTTATGGTTATGCTAAAAGAGAGTCTAACAAAAACTAAGAAGGAAAAAAGTGAATTTGGTTGTGGCTAGTTTTGAAAATGAGCATTCTGCAAACATACATGCCAGACAGAGGTAGGTCAAGTTCAAGTCCCAGGAATTACTAAGTGGAAGCTTTGATGTGGGGAAGGCTTGAGGAGCTGTTGGCAAATTCAGTAAATCTTGAAAGTCTGAAGTTGAGAGAAAATGTTCATAAGCTGCAGACAGTTTGACAATCGCCTGCTATTAATAGATTAAAAAGAATATGAGGAGATACAGTTGGACATTGTTTGGGAGATTGTTACCATTCTTCAAGGGGGGAATTACATGGCTAAAATCTGAGTTTATGCAATGGGAAGAGTTAGCATGTGAGGAAGGGAGATAAGGATTGATCTCTCTCTTCCTGTGTCCCGTGTGATAGTGGAGTTTGCAGTAGGGTGGTGGCTAGTAGTGCCCAGGGAGTGTGTTTTCAGAAGGGAGCCCGAATGTATCTATTCAGAGCCTTAGTTAAATAGCTGATCTAGGCTTACCCCATGAGACAGTAGAGAGCACAATTTCATGTGGCTTACATCCAGGTCCTGTCACTGAAGAGTCAGTTTTTTTCTTGGGACATCATCAATTTTACAGGAAGAGAAATTGATCAGACATTTCAAACATACTAAAGTAACTTCTTATCATTCACAATAGTAAAAGCATAGCTGAGAGACAGAGACAAAACATTGCATCACAGAGTCTCCATAATTTGACATAATTTTAGGGACCAGGCTGTGTGGAAGGCAGAAGAGATACATGAAATAGGGCCACTGAAGAAACTGGGGCTGTGTTTTGTTCAAAACTCACATCAGACTCAAAGATTCAGAGATTTCAGGACAAAAGCTCTTAGAAGCTTGATGTTTCCAGAGCATACAGTCTGAAGGAGAGTTATAAAACTCAATAATGTGTTATTAAGAACTGTCTGTCCCTTGCAAATCAGAATGAAAAAGCAAATATTGAAAGAGTGCCATCTACATACTTAAAAGGAACAGCAGTTTTTATGAGAAACTTACAAAAAAATAATTCATAGAAGTAGTTTGCCTGCAGTGCTTTTAAATAACCTTTCTGACAGTGATCATGGGGAAGAAAATGAAGGCTGTTTTCGGGGGGGGGGGAGGTAACAGGTCAGTTTGGGCTTCAACTCCACCCCTGGTGGCACTGGACTGCTGCTGATTGAAAGTGAAGCAAAGACTTTATTTTTCAAGTGCAAATCATATGTAGCTTTAATAGTATGAATTCTGTCAAGTAGTGTATAGGATAAATTTGCACACGGTTTAACATAACACGAGTACATTAAGTAGAATCTGGCATTGAAAGACCCAACACCAAATGGGGATCCAAAAATAAATGCCCACATTCTCCCCCAAAGACCATTCACCGTGAGGCCTTGGGCATTAATTTAACTGAATGAGGAAGCCACTGGGGCAGCTGTTGGGAGCTTATTTGATTTGTGAATAAACAATGCCTTCATTTTAAATGCTGTTCACTCTTACCCAAACCAAAGCAGGACCAACAGCACAAAGGAGATTAATTGGTTAAAAAAAAACTACTGAAAAACATAACAATCTGTGCTATTTGGGTCAGCATTGGAGTTTTTTGAAAGAAAAATGCAGAACTTGGGAGGTACTATAAACTGTTAAGCCCAGTGAATAAGATGAAGACGTGTGTTGCTGTTAATTGATAACAGTGAACTCAGGCATCTGATAAATGGGGAGTTGGGGTAGGAAGGTCGCGCATACTTGGACTTGTCACTCTGAATCAGGCAGCGTGCTGTCTGTGGAAAGGGCCAAGAAGAGTGACCATCCTTTGTTGTCTCCTCGGGGACCTCCTGACCTAGTGGTGCTGAGGACTCTTCAGAAGTGGGGATAAAGTCAGCTCCAAAGAAGTACAAGGGGCTCAGCAGCAACATTTATAGCAGAGACTTAGTGACACTGCACAAGGTCTAATCTGTCACCCGCATGCTGGGAGAGACAGATTAAACTAAGGGACCCAGACCTGAGAGGTTCCCTTGATTTAGAATCCCTGAATAAATAAGATCACATGGAGGAAATCTAGGCCAACAGTTGAGATAACAGTGACATTATGGCTCATCCAGGTCCCCTCCCTCAGTGACCACAAGGTTACCATGTGCTCTGCACCCTGAAGACAAGCTGAACAGAACAGGACATGCATGGGGTTGTGTATCTGGAGGTCTGTGCACTTGCATCAGACTGCTGAATGCTAAGCTGGTGAGGCAGGATAGCCTGGGGCTGGGGGTTGGGGAGGAGGCCTTGTGGGAAAGGCAAAGCAATGTTTCCAACCAGCAAACTGTATTTATTCATGAATTCACATGAATTTCAAGATGCTGCTTGGGTTGGAGTTTGCATTTAGTAGCTGACAACCCAAGATGAAATGGTGCCTTGCAGGCACCAGAATGATGCTGGAAATCTGGATAAATTGTTTCCTGATAATGTCTTCAATTTGTTGAGAACAAATAGTCTTATCTGTAGCATCAGAGTATGCTTTGGCCTCTGCTGCTTCCTCCAGCAAGTACCTGGTGTGAGGGCCTAGCTAGTGCTAGATGATTCCTAGCAAGGGTTGTTGGCATGGACAGAGGTGAAGCAAATGTTTGCATTGGTGCTCATGAATATTTTCCCCTCTCATATATGTGTGTTGATGGAGCATGGAGTTATGCCCTACCCACAGGTTTTTATGGTATTTTCTTTCCTGAAGAGCTGGAGAATAACTAGAGATGCTTAGTGACCTTCTTTATGAGCAGGTTCCTTTTATGGGTCATTACATTGATTTTCCTCATCCAGGACTGGAGATATTAAGAGCAGGGCACATGGCCTTTCCCACTCTGTGAAGCAGGGGTCACCTGCCAACAGCAGCATGTAATAGTAAAGTGGTGAGCAGCCATATAACCATTACAGTGAATGACTGTTCCAGTTACAAGTACATGTAAACACAGGCGATCAAGAACCCAGATCTGTCTTTGTGATTCTTGTCATTTTGTTTATCCACCAAAGGCATGCACAACACTTCCAAATAATTATTTTCTAAGTCAAAATCCTTGTCTTAAAAATTGAGAGAAAATTTACTTCCTGTAGAACTTATCCTTTAACATTGTTTTTAGTATATACATAAGATTGCACACTACAACACATAGGCCATGTATGGTTTTCTTTCTAGTAATCTGTCTTATTTGTTGGAAGTTTTCAACATGGGTGTTTTGTTGTGAGATTTCCCATTAAGTGAACTGTCCCAAGAGGGGTGTGTGTGTGTGTGTGTGTGTGTGTGTACATTCACATTCTCTAGGACCTCTTCAGGTGAAATTTCTTGATGTAGACAGTGAGAGCTGACCACAGGCTTTGGTAAAAGGGAAACTCAGAGCCAGCTGGGGAGGGTGGGAATCCTGCTCAGGCTGCTGCTGGAAGCAGTTGGGGCTGTTCTAGTCTTCTAGCTTCCTCCTGACCATGATTAATGCAGCAGTCAAGCTAATAGAGAAATATACTCCCTGGACTTTGAGGCCAGCTTTCATGCTCCTCTCCTGGTTTCTCAATGATCTCGTGTCTCTTTCCACATAAACTTGGGTCCTGGCTTTTCTCTGACATGACTGTGTCTTGCTTAGATCCATGATAGGAACCTACCAAATGTGGTTGGATCAATTGCAAATCCAACACCTGCTGAT
Source organism: Hydrochoerus hydrochaeris (assembly GCA_004027455.1). NCBI lineage: Eukaryota > Metazoa > Chordata > Mammalia > Rodentia > Hydrochaeridae > Hydrochoerus > Hydrochoerus hydrochaeris. The sequence continues at coordinate 229,960 of PVLA01000271.1, forward strand.
TAAGCCTGTCATGATGCCTTTTAGATTCTGGAAGAGCTGATACAACATGATGTGGTCAGCCCTTGGGATAGACCCAGAAGACAAAGACAGAAACCTCCAGCTTGAGAAGAGCTGGCAAGCAAGACGATGTGGAAGACACAGGGTATTAGCTGAGGTTGGGTCTAAAGTGATTCTATATATTTTAAACGGACCTAAATGCTGGAACGGTGCCAAGTGACCCATTTGCAGATTGGCCTACAACTGTTTCTGTATAAGCAGCAGTTAAGCTGCATTGTGGGTGTTCCCTTTCATGCCATGGTTGTAACATTTTGCTTTTAAAGTAAGGAGCATCCGGTCTCATGTTTGTTAGAGAAATGCTGTTGTCTCCATATTGGCTCTTGTTGAACATGGTGGGGCTCATTAAAGATGAGCATCTGTATGTTTGAGAGTTAGAAAGTGAGGATCTTGGAAAAACCTAATACATCAGTACTGTGAGTCAGGGCAGAAACACTGAGCTGCAGAGCTAACCTTCAGTGATCATACTCAGAGAGTCTAGAGAGTCATATGGTCATGAACAGTTTGTTTGCTGTTTGACACTTTTGCTGATTGTGGTTAAAGATGTATAACTTACCTCTTCTCCAACACATACATGAGGCATGAGGCAAGAGGGCTCACCTCTCATCTCCTGGTGGGCATCACAATTCTTATTCCTGTCTTTGAGTTCTGCCTCTCGAGTCCCTAAGCTGGATATCATCTAGCTACTCTGGCTACTGGAGCCACGTTGCCAGAATTCCCCTGAGAAATAGATGTGAATCCTGGTATGCCTTGGTCTCTACCCTTACATGGATTTCCTATGAGGAGTTGAGCAGTAAATTAAGATCCTATAACCAAAGAATTAATAATTTATTGCTGTAATTGACAGGTGCTCTCCTTTCTAAGTATTTTAGGAACCCACATTGTTGTGGGTAGAGTTGAATGTGGCGTGTGAGTGGATATCTGGATCTATTCATGGCTGTTTGCCTGGTGGTCCCTGACCCTTGGGAGTTGTCTAAATGCATGATTTGTTAAAGGCAATATGTCCTTTTGTGAAACTTATATTGCCCATTAATTGGTCATTGATCTCCAGCCCATTTAGGACAGTTATTCTTATGGATAATGGTATGCCTTTGTCATATTGTATAACACTGAATCTTAGTTTATTGCTTGTGGATTATAGTTTCATCCCAGGTACTTGAATGATGTCTAATAAGTTCTTGCTGACATTCATCTAGCAAATATTCTTTGAGCATCTTCGAACTGGGAATGAGATGAAATGCCACGGACCTGAGTACTCAGAGATGGATAAGTGATGTTTGCTGTCTCCAAGGCATTTTCTGTCTGCTTGTGGAGATATGACAAATACCCAAATATCTGCCACGAAAATGTGCTAAGCACCCTTCTTCTATAGTGTTGGCAGGAATGTAAAATGGTTACAACAGTTTTGGGGAGTAATATGACAATATCCTTTAAAATTTAAAAATATCCTTCTCTTTGACTCTTTCTAGGAATTTAGTCTTTCAAAGTGTGGTACATAAAGACATAAATTGTAGAATGTTTAAAGCAACATCATCTGTAACAGCTAAAAATAAAAGAACAAAAACCAGAAGCATATTATATCCAGCAACAGGGGACTGGGGAATAAGTGACAGTTTTTAAAGTCAAGTTGAACATATGGCTGTGGCAGTTCTCTATGTTGGCCTAGTAAAATACCCCTGCTAGCAACATAAAGTAAAACTCACCTGATGCTGTCTTTGTCAAGAAAAATGGTGTGCACATTAGAAACTTTATGGTTCAGTCATTGGATCAGAATTTTTATGAGGCTAATCACTGTATGATAAGATTCATGACTTGTGGGATTGTAGGTGGTTTTCAGTTTTTGTTTTGTGAATCAACCTAACAACATCTATGGTGGGTGGGGGAAGTGGGGGACCTGCTAGCTCTTTGGTCTTCCATGTTGCTTATCTGTGGCTCTCATGACACAGGGCCACCTGGTAGTCAGCAGAGCCGGCTTCTGCCTCAGCCTGTGCTGCTGCAGTCACCCTTTTTCTTTGATGGTGAGGGCTGTGAGTGAGTAAAGTCAGTGCAGCTTATGGAACCTGTGTGCAGTGCTCATTTCTCACCTGCCTTGATGGGCTGACCCAGGCAGACCCAGAGCACAGGAAACACTGGGCTTTGTGTTCTGGAGTGAGCACCTGACTGTAACAGGGGTTCCTGCACTTGAAATTAGAACAACACTTCCCCTTTCCTGTGCCGTGTTCTGGGAGGCAAGGTGGGTGACACAGCACAGTACTGCCTGGTTAGGGATCTACATCCCAGTCGCATACAAAGGTTTTGACATAGTCTGCAGCAGTGAAAGGTACTCAACTTCCTTTAAATCCAGTGGTACAGGTTTATGTACTTGAGGAAACCTCCATGTGACCTTCATCTGTGTTGTACATTTGGGAACTCCTGGGTTAGAGCACTGGTGGATCTATATTGAGCCACAGTGATGTCCTCGCTTCTCTCCCCTCCACAGAAAGAGCAGATCAGAAGGTAACTAAGGAGGATTCCTAGGAGCTCTGACTTTAGTGACTATGAAATTTTATTAGATACTAGTTTGTTTTTCCTCCACCATTTTGGTCCATTCTTATACTTGCTGATTTGATTTTTCATTGGATTGCCCACATTTGAATATAGTCAGGATACATGTCTTTAAAAACAAAATGCAGCCATGGTAATTCACTGTATTCTTTGAGCATAAGCATCTGATGTGGAGGATAGGCAGCCCCAAGGTTCCATGTGTATGAATGGTGGTTGGGGGGACCCTGCCTCTTCCTCCCAGGGGAAACAGTACTGGAGTGTCAGTGTTGCTAGCTGAGCAGCAGGCTCCTATGTCCTGGTGAGTCTGCCAGTTGGCATCCTCTGCTTTTGCAACCAGGCCAGTCCCCTCTGGTTCTGGTCACCAGCTTTCTGCAGAAGACTCAACATTCTGCTCACTTCAGGCTGTTAATACCTTATTTTTTGGTGGTTTCCAGCATCCTGCTGAGCAGTAGCTGGACTAATGTCATCAGGCAAACCCTGTGTCTTGGCACTGCTGTCTTTTTCTGTGCAGTAGGATTGGCCTTTCTGTGGACTGACCATACTCCATGCATCCAGCCTTCCTCCTGCCTTACACTGGAGACTCCAGTATAGCTCTAGCTTATGTGGAGCAGCTACTTGAGCCAAGAGTTTTCTCATGAATTAAATGGAGAGGCAGCCACCTTTTCTGCCCACCTTACATGTTTTTTTCCCTGATCATTCATTTATTCAGCAAGTATCTTTTGAACTAGGCTCTATGCTCAACCTTGGCCCAAGGCCTCATGGGGCTTGCCATCTGGGGATGATCATGTCTTGTCTGAATGTACTCAATGATCCCAGTAGCAAGCTGAGTAGGAATAATGATTCCATCTTCCAGCCTCCTTCATGGATGACTGTTTACTCTTTTCAGAGTATATCATTCAGCCTCTGCGATGGTGATAATGGTCTGGTAGGAGTTCTGGAGTTTATAGACCATCCTGATGATGAGAGAAAATTAAGCCCCATGTACCACTAGGACTAGGAAGTGGAAATAACTAAGAGATCAGGAACCTTTCTCTAAGGGGAGTTTCCCAACCCTCAAGTTTATCAAGTAAGGTGTGCAAGACTCCTGTGTGCTCAAGTTGCCATGTTTGTCAAAAAATAGGAGTCCGTTGAACATATCAGAGATGCACACTATCACCAGCCCTGAGATTCAAGATGAGTAACTGGACCGTGTTAGTTCATTCGTTAATTCCTTCACTCACTCATTCATTCACCCACTAGGGTGTCATCCATTGTAGAGCACACTGGGGATATAAAGTTTACTACACTTCAAACCAGGGATGGTTGCCAATGCCTGTTATCCTAGCACTTTGGGAGCATAAGGCAGGAGGATTCAAAGTTTTAACCCAGGCTGGGCAATGTAATGAGACCCTGTGTTAATATTTAAAAAATAAATCAATAAAAGGGTTGAGGATATAGCTCAGTGTGAAAGTTCCTCTAGCTTCAATCCCCAGTACTGCAAATAAATAAATAATAAATAAATAAAACTTACTTAAGTGTTTCTGTACTAAGGAATTCCCCCTTTAGCAGGACAGACAGACACATTAGCAGACATTGCCAGAAGTTCCATAGATGAAGTTATGGTGGTTTGTACAGACCCTGGCAGGGTCCTGGGGCTGAGGAGTGTGATCCCTGGCAAAGAAGGAGGTTTAGTGAGGCTAGGCAGGGAGTACTTGTCCTGCCAGGATATAGGAAATAACCAGGAGGCTTGGGAATGGTTTGTGGAGAAGCATTGAAGACTTAAATGAGCAAAATTCTCTGAACCATTCTGGGGCCTAAGTTTGTGGGCAGAGAGATGTACCCCTGATCTAGCAGTGCCAAGCAGAGGTTCAGAAAGGTGCAGTTAACAGTATGCTGGCCCTCCTGTACCTCTGATGCACAGCTCTAGCAGGTCTTGAGTGTTGGACCCTTGCAGTCCAAACAAAGGCAATGCAGGTGCAGCTCACCCAGCGGCATTTCTTCCATAAGCTACTTCCAGGTGCTCCCCTTCCAGACTTCACTGTTCACTCACATATGTGCTCAGAGAGCTAATACCAGAGGAAATGTTTGGATTAACCTTTCCCTACATTTTTAATGTTTTAAAGCCCCTTTTCACTATGTTCTCACCTTAATCATTCTGCCTGAGAGAGAGAGGCGAGCTGTAAATGAGTACATTGTTGGCTGATCCTTTGGAGGCAGCTCTGTTGCTGAACTCCGCAGAATGGTTATTGGACAGGTGAGAATGGCTGGTTATAATTAGTTGGCATTGGCAATCTTAGGTTTACAGGTGAGGACACTGCCTGGCGCTGTGTGGGGGAGGAGACAGTGAACAACGTCCTTCTAGTTTGGAAACACAATGGATAGAACTCAAATTAAAGAACAAAAGGGAAGCAGTGTGAAGCCTGCTATGAAGGATAATATCTAATTGGGTTTTGCTTCCACAATAGCAGATTAAATGCAGAGCATCAACTTAACCTTTCCATTTGCTGCTTTTGTCAGCCCAAACCAGATGGTTAATGTGATTTATAGTTTTGTTCTCCTTGTAGTTCTTCACCGTCTAATTGGAATCAGAACATTTTGTAAACAAGAGGTGTTTGCTTTATCACTGAATAAAATAAATAAAGAATAGATGTGGATGGAGTACATGTTCAATTGAACCAGAAACACACTGTGTGGAGATGTGAGCACAAGACCAATTTTTGAAGCCATTCCAATTGTATTCCAATGTTTAGCACTCTACACATGAAAGATTTGCAACAGCATGTAAATAGTATTTGTCCTCTGAATGAGACATGCAAAATAAAATTCTGGGTAAATTCTTCAAAAAACTGAAGAAAATCATTTAAATCCATAACTTCATTTGAAATTGCTCCTAATGACCTGTAATTTCCTCCTTTTGAAATGGTCCCATTACATTAATCAGATTGATGTAGTGGTGATAGATTATTCTCATTAAAAGGAAGTACTCTTTTGTTGTCCTTACCAGTCTACCCTCTAGAATCTCCAGCCAGGATGTAGCATGGAAGACTATGGCTTGTTTGTTCCACTTGGTTTGATGTGGGGTCCAGAGCTGCTTCCTTTAAGGCATAAGGAGGCCCATTTATGCATGAGAATGGCATCTCATTTGGCCCTGCTCCAGGTGAGGTGTATTTATCTGAGGCATTCAGGACTGTGTGGACAGTAGCTTATTTATAGTTTTCTTTCAGCTTGGAGAGTCTATTCCAGCAGAGGAGTCCTCCCTTTCTAACTGCCCAAATGCAACAACCAGAGTTGGTCTGAATCACCATCTATGTCTTATCAGGTTGATAAACCCCTGTGGCTCTTTCTCTGCCTATGGCTCCAGCACACATCCATTGTGATGATTTGGTGCTTCCAAACCAGCACTACTGACCCTGGACAGCCAAAGCTTCAATGTTTCACGAGGTGCTCAGGGAACCACTGTGCTCTCCCCCATTTTCTGAGCACATGGCTTTTTGAGCTTTGCTTTGGTTAACATGTTTTGCTAAACCAGACCATGCACAGCAACATAGAAAGTCATATTTTACAGTGTTTATTCCACTAATGTTTTATCAGTTTCTGCACTCTAAGAGGTCTTTGCCCCTCCCCCATGTGTATGTATCTATATGACTTGAGGCAGTTTCATACTGGGACTGCCTACCAGCATGCCACAAAAGCAAATCAGGTAGACAGACAACATTTGTTGCTTGCCTCTCCCTCCCACCACCAGATGATGGAAGGTTTAGAGGAACAGTGTATCCCCGTGTCTGAATCAGCACTGTCTTTGTTAAAAGGTACAGGGGCTGGAGACACTGACTTTGATCCCTTTTGCTCTGCCAATCATCAGCTTTGTGACCTTGACTAAATGATTTTACTCATTTTAAATTTATTTCCCTGTTTTTAATATAGGAAGAATAATACATATTTCATAGGATTGCTGTGAGGATGAAATGAGAAAAAGTTCTTGACACATAAGTGTTCTGAGAAGCTATTAACAGGATTAGTATTTTTTAAATGGGACTGAAAATGGCAAGTGCTTTAGTTTTAATATATTTCACGTATCAACACCCACTCCAAAAAGCGACTAAGATCTGGGACAGTTAATTGTGTTTTCTGAAGAACTCCAGCCAGCTCACCCGGAATAGGGCCTCTCCTGTGTATGAGCTGTCTCCCATGGAAGAGCTGGCAGCAACCAAGGGCACAGAAGCCAAGGGTTGTAAAGCTGGGAGGTTGCCATGGGCAGTGTCCTGGTCTTAAGTACAGACACATTGTACCTTCTGTGCCCCAGCCTGGGACCTGGTAGGCTGTAGACACGCAGTAAGAGCTTATGCTGAAGGTATAAGGAATTAATTATTTTTAAATGAACTTTTATTGAAGTTCACAGATAATGAGTAAATCATGGTTTCAGCGAGGTAGTGAAATTCTTCTTTAATCAAGAAATAAGAAATTGCCAGGATCCAGAAGCCCTTTCCTATGCTTTCTGGTCACTAATAACCCCCAAAGGTAGCCTGTGTTCTGCTGTTCATTAGTATTGATTAGGTTTGCTTGTGTGGAAGTTATGTAAATAGAGTCATATAGTATGAGCTTTTTGAAATTGGCTTCCTTTGTTTAACATTATTATGTTAGATATGTCTATCTTGCTGCATGTAGCAACAGTTTGTTAATTTTCATTGCTGTATATTATTCCCCTGTATCACAAAAATCATAGTTTATCCTCTCTACAGTTGTTGGACCTTTGGTTATATCTAGTTTGGGTTTATGAATAATGTAGCAATGAAAATTCTTGCTTGTGTCTTTTAGTGAAGATACATTTGTTTCTTTTGACTACAGTTGCTGAGTTAAATGTTACATTCAGCTTTAGTACTGCCAAAGCATTTAATTTTCTCAAGTGATTGTACCAATTGACATTTTTCCAGCAGACTGTAAGTGTGCTGGACGTTTCATGTTCTCAGTCATGTTTGTTTTCATTTTATCTGTTCATTATAACCATCTCAGTGGATGTATAGTGGTACCTCAATATGGTTTTATATTGCATTTCCCTGATGACTAAATTAAGTACCTTCCTTTTTTGCCATTTGAATGTTTTCTTTTGTGAAATGCATATTTGAATGTTTTGCCTACTGTTCTACTAGGTTGCTTTCCCTTTTTTGATTGATTCATAGAGAGCTTGTAACATTTGGATACAAGGCCTTTGTCAGATAAATGTATTATAGATATCTCCTCCTACACAGTAGCTTGCCTTTTAAATGCTGTCATTTAATAAACAGAAGTTTGTTTAATGTAGTTAGATTAATGAGTTTTCCCTATGTTAAGTAATCTTTGCATTTTGTTTAAGGAATCTTTGCCTGCTACTGCTAAGAATGTCAATATACTTGTCTATCAGTATTGATTCTGGGGCCCCCACCCCCACCCCCACCCCATGCATACGCAAAACCGAGATGCTTACATAAAATGACATAGTGTTCACACATAGCCAACACATACCCTCCTGTATACTTTAAACCCTCTCTAGATTACTTGTACTATCTAAAACTGTGTAAATGCTCTGTAAATAGCTGTTGAACTGTTTTGTTTAGGGGATAGTGACAATATAAAAAAAAAGCCCATATGTTTTGTACAGATGCAGTTTTTTGCAATATTTTCCATCTGGGTGGTTGGATCCAAAGATGCAGAACTATCTAAGTATTCAGAGGCCCAACTCTATAGTTTTCTATTTTCTAGAAGCAGTATTATGTCTTTCAGTGGTATTACTAATTTTAAAACAACTCGGCAATAAATGAAAGCCATCCTAAATAGTGCCTTGAGAGGATGGAGGTTTCTGAGTGATTTCCTAAGCAGCAGGTAGCACCCAAGCTGGCAGGAGCTCTACAGTTGTTTAAGCAGGACGTGTTTGACAGAGCCTGTTGCCCAGGGCAGCCTGACCCCAATCCTGGTATTCCTAGGAGTTTGATTGCTTTCCACGTCTCCTAGTCCTCATCTGTACAAGCCTCCTCTGGGTCTTAGAGTTCAAGAAAGATATGTCAAAGCAGGCGGGATAGTGAAATGGTGGTCCTTAGGGCTCTGGGAGAGGTGTCTAGCAGTCCCCTGACCTTCCTTGTCTTGGAATTTTCTGAGGACTTTTGTTTTCGACTTCTAAACTTGATCTCCTGGTTCTGAAACTCTGCAGATGAACAAATCACTTCACTGTCCTGAGACTGTTTCTTGATCTGTAGAACTGGTACAATAAGAAGAAGCATTTAGATTACTTTCTTGTTGGATGGATGAGATGGATGGATAGATGGTTGTACTAACCATTATGCACACTTACTCCACTTACATGGTCTAATGCTTCATAAAATTTCCTTTTCTCTACTCTCTTCCTAACAAACACTAATTGCTTGGTGAATACTAACATGCCATCAGCTTGGTGAATTTATTTATTTATTTGTTTATTTATTCATTTATTTATATCTTTTTGAGACAGGGTCTTGCTATGCAGTTCAGGCTGGCCTTGAGCTCACTTTGTAACCTAGGCTGGTCTCAAACTAGCAATTATCCTGTGTCAGCTACCTGAGTGCTGGGATTACAGGCATGCTGGGTTCAGCTTGGTGAATCTAGTGCAGTAGATACTTTAAAAAAACTCTAAATTATGTTAAGACATGCACAATACAGCTTTGTCTTGTGATTATAGTAGCAAACGTGTGTGGTTTTGAGAATTGTGCAGAAAATAAAAGTCACAGCAGACCACAGACTGCTGTGCAGTGATGGATGTGCTGCTTGCGAGGTGCCTTTTAGACACCCTTTTAAATGATGGTTGTGAAAGAGGTGCTGTGTGATTACACAGCTTAGGGTGCTAAATGGTTGCATAGGCTCCACACTGTTATTTCCACTTCTTCTTGAAGACACCTGACACCACCACACCCATCTGCCCAGCAGATTCAATGACCACTTTAAAACATAAACGTGATTGTGTCACTTCTCCATTTAGAACCTTCAAATCATTTCCTGTTGCACTTAAAATAATAATCCAATCTCTTTTCCTTGCTGCTGAGTCTGGGTGAGATCTGGCCCTTGGCAGCCTTACCCTCCTTTTTTTCTTACCTTTTCCATCTCACACAGTGTGTACCAGACACAAGAACCTCCTTCCTCATTACTACCAACTTTCAGACTTTCCTCTGCCCCAGGTTCGGCTGACAGCTCAGTGCTTCTCCCTGAGCAGGTGCCCTAGAGCATAGCTGAAGTGACCATTTCTCTTGTTGCCATGTTGTTATTCCCTGTTTATAACAAATCTTGTTTATATATTTGCTTTGTTTGCCTTTCTTCTCTCCCCCATTGGAGTCGAAACTTTATGCTTCTTTTCTGGAACACATTTGTTTAAATGTTTAGTAAACAAATAAACGAATGAGCATTAGTTCTTAGCCTCACTCCAGTCTGGATTTTAAGACCAAAAGTCTGCCAGGTCTTCATCATGTTGTGCATATCCATCTACTTCTCTCACTGGCCACTATTTCCTGCTTTCTGTTCCCTTTAATGCCATTTCCAAATTGCAAATGGGCCCTCTTTTCTTCATCTTGCATAGGAGCTGTCATCTCCAAATAGATCCATTGTTTCCATTCAAATCTTTCCTTAAATCCATTTTATCCAGTGACAAAGTTTTCTGCTGCAGTCTCATACTAATGATCACTGGTGACCTCCCTCCAAGGGAAGAGTCAGTGGTTGTGATGGAGTGGCTATTTCTCCCCAGTTGGGTTTCTAACAGATGTGGAAGTTCCTAACACCCCTCCTAGGGACTTCCGCCTATGAGCAGTTCAGTAATAAAAAATTACTGGGATTTCTCTTGGAATATTTCATAGTCAGCAGTCTCTTGACTGAGAGTAATAGAAAAAACTCAACTTACCTAATTCACAGAGAGGACTAAGAATCCAGGTGTGACCATGGAAACTGAAGAACAGAAAGCACATCTGGGTCTTTAAGGCTTAATATCTATTCTGTGACTAAGCAATCCATAGAGAGTACTAAAACTAGGTTTCTGGGAAGCAGTATTAGATTGATGCAGGTGGTGGCCCCAAGCTTAATCAGATGTGGCTGGCAGAGCCAGCCCTGGGGATATGAAACAGTTCTCAGGGAGCTGTGGGCTGCAGACACCCAGAAGTGCATGTACTGTGCAACCCTTCAGAGGCCTTTCTAGCGCTCATAACTAAGAGTTGCCACATTAGGCAGGAACACCCATAGGAAAGAATGGCCAGCCCTGATCTGGAAGTGTTCTGGAGGAAATACCGTATGGCAGGGCTTTTCTTTAATGAAGAGCAGTGGGATGGCTAAGGAGGTGAGCAGAAGTTTATTTATCAGGGTGAAAAGTGGAAGAGCCATTTAGACTTAATACGACTACTGAGGCAGCTTGGACATGGTTGAGGCACCAAGTGAGGGAGAGAGAAGCAACTAGGTCATCCAAATACAGCAGATCCATGGATCACGCCACGGTGTTCCTCTGCCTGAACTGAAGCCCCAGCCCTACCACTTAGCCTTTCTGGACTCTTCATTTTTAAAGTATAGGAAATTTAGTAAGATAATGTGTGTAGAGTGTTTAGTTGATGCCATACTGTATATGTCATAAGCACTCAGCAGTTATTAACTAATGCAATACAATAATTGATCTCTAGAAAGGTATTACTGCACCTATCTACCCCCCAGAGAGATTCTAGGAGTGCTTGAAACATGTTAAGGAGGCTTCCACATGAGTTTCTCCTGGTCCCTAGGACCCTGATTTCAAGGTTGAAATAACAGTGGGTTTGTTTTTAACAGTAAGTAAACCACACTCATATGCTACCCAACCAAGGAATTAAGGGACTGATAACTTGTTTTTACATAACTGGAAATGTACATAAAATTAATTAATTTCATATTGATATCTTCCTTTAACATGTTGGAATATATACCGTCAGGGCAAACTTAAACCGTTAGGCAGATCAGTGGGTGAAATCTATCTAGACCAATTTGATATGTTTGGAAATTGTTTAGCAGTAATGATATATCAAGAAAAGAATACCTTGTATATTTCTGTAATTATAGGTGTCTTCTTGCAGGGTGATATATCATTCCTTCTTTCAGCATGTAGTGAGCATGTTATGTGCATGCAGCTTAACACCCCTTCAGCTATGTGTTTCCTTTGATCCCTAGCTTATTAAAATATGCAAATCTAAATTGTATCTTATTAATGTGATCTTTTGTCTTACAGCTGTGGGGGGCTAAAATATCCTTTTTTTCCTCTAACACATTTGGATTTTTAATGTGCAAAATAGGATGAGAGTCGGATTTTCCGCAGGATATATTTTCTAATCAACTGTTATGAAAGTTTTTTTATGTGCTGCTAGTTCTTTCTTTCTTGGAATTCAATGAGATAAAGAGTAATGACTTCATTGTTATACCCCAAGTATTCTCAAGCATGTTGAGACTCTTACTAATTTTCTGTAACTTCTCCAGTACCACGATGACTGTCTTACAGGAGCACTCTGGAAGCGTATTTTAAAGATGTGGCTATTGTTGAAGGTGGTTGACCCAGAGATTTGTTGCTGACTACCAGGCTTTTGACATACATTCATGATGACAGATGCCAGCCAGTCCCTTGTCTGCATGTGAACTTCAATCTATAGAGAATTTGTCCTGTTACAGTTTACTTTCTTAAAAATAAGGCGTTTGAAATTCAATTTGAAATCAAGTTAAACACTGATCCCATAAGAACACAGATGCATCTTTCTCACTTTTTCCATTTCTTGTTTTCTTAGCTCTGCATTCTCTTTTCCTTCTCCCATGCCCTGGAATACACTTTCTCTTCCTATTTAATGATTCTTTTTCTTAAGATCTAATCCAGTTATTTTACAAAAGACATCGCATGGAAATCATCATTTTATATTTATGAACCCATCAATATGTACCTCTCACCCCCAGTAAAGCTTTTTCTGGAATTGTCTTACTATGTGGGAGGCTTGCCAGGGTAGAAGAAGCAAGTGACCTGGTTAATAATAAAACTAATAACCAACACTATTAGCACTTTCTATGTGCTGGGCAAATATTACCTCCTTTGGTCCTGGAAACGGCCTTCTAAGGAGATTTCTACTATTATTTGCATGTCCCCATTTAACGGGTGAAGAAGTAATATAACCTGATGTAAAGTAACCTGCCAGGTTCACATGGCTTTAAGGGTCAGAGTGCAGCTCCAGGGATCTGGTTAAGAAGCTGTGCCCGGTCTTAAAGTGTTACCTCAGTACCACGCTAGCCACTGTGCCTTGATGCCAACTGATTATGGACTGAAACCTCCACAATGTGTGTCCCATGCTACTGAATGCTGTGAGAAACATTGTTGAAGCAGAAAGCATCTGTACTGACCTTTGAGTAGTTTCTGGAGTGTGTTATGGAGACACTACTAAGAGTAGAGGAAAATTCTAAAAGTCAAACTGAAAGTAAGACTCCATGCATCAGGGAGTGAAAGGATAAAATAAGAAACAGAGATAAATACACCAAGGGTGGAACCTCCACCATGGGCCTACCCTTCCACCAGGAACTCAGTGCAAGCCTGCCTCAGGGCAAGGCTGCCTGGAACCTCCACCGAGGGCCCTCCCTGCCACCTGGAACTCAGCACCAGCCCGCCTCAGGGGTGGGCTAGCCGGAACCTCCACCATGGGCCTGCCCTGCCACCAGGAACATTGAAGAGGCCCGCCCAAGACTGAAAACTGCTCTGGACTGCTACAAATAGGCCTGCCCTCCCACCTGGAACATCAGAAGATCTCAGCAGGATCCAGTTAGTGTGAGAAAATTTGGAACTTTGCTCCCAGGTGGTGAACTTTGGACTACAGCGGATTGACTGCATCAATGTGGTGAGTATACTCCTAAAATAGAGGTGTACAGAGGATAAATAGGGCCAGTAGTAAAACTCCCTCCAACTAATTGTAAGACTTTGGTGTGTCTGAAAAGAGTGTGTGTGATCCCCTCCTACACATAGAAAACAACAGGCAGAGTGAAAATGACAAAACGAAAAAGCAAAATGCAGTCTCAAACATATAGTTCAGCAGAAGCAAGTATAGGAGACATTGAAATAGAGGACCCCAAAAGTAACACACTGGGAATCTCTGAAAAGATAGCCAGTGAAATAAAAAAAACAACTGCATCAGGCTAT